>CM047906.1:3113548-3262065 GCA_026229545.1 Pistacia atlantica
GATCATGATATTTCCTAAACGAGTCCTATATACATAGTAGGATTTTGGATGATTTTTGGGATTCCTTACCTAATGAATACTATATCAAAGGTGACTGGCAATCTTCTTTGAAGACATACTCAAAGGACAGTTAAGATTTTCTCTATGATGAGATACCAAGCTCTCAGCGGTGGTTTACGATGGAAGCACGTGTTCTCACCTACACTGAAAAGCTACCATCAACAATATATTTGTACAGTTGTGTAAAATGAAATTACACATCAAAATCTCATGAGATATCTAAATAGCCAAAAATGCAGATATAAATCTCAGCTGCTAATCAGTAGTTGAATAGTAGAATTTGTCAAATTAGGCAGTATAGTTGAATTTGTTAAAAGAACAATACAACATAAGAGCATACTTTGCACGAATAAAGCCCCAGAGCAGCACATGAAGCATCATCCTTGATGAAGCCGACCGAAAACCTTACATTAGCATAATCAACAAAAGCAAAAAGATGGACAACTGAATCAGTAGTCAGCCTATAGTTTCCATGAAAACAAAATAAAATGTAACACTGAAAAATACAATGAATTTTCTGGATACGGTTGTTATCAGATTGACCTTGATAATCCCACAGATTTATGTTTAAGAAATTGGTCCATGGGAGCAGAGTTTTTACTTGATCCAGGATGTGTGATGTATATGCCATTCCGAAGTGATCTATTAACCTGCTAATAAGTCGTTTAATGGCAGTTCCATCCCTTTAGTTTCCTTCGCCATGACTCGAACAAAAAATTATCAGGGAGGGATAGTCGTTAGGTCATGAATTGAATGCGACGTACCTAAGCAAGTGGGTCTTAGATACTCTTGCCAACCCTTGAATTTCTGATCAGTAAAATTAACCATCATTTCTCATTTCCATGGACTGCCTTGCAATTTGATAGGTAATAGGATAATTAACCATTTATTTATTTGTTTGTTTTACTTCTGCTATTATCCTCATCAGATTAATGACCATGAAATAACATGTACTAACTATGGTATAACTGATAATTGTATATGTTAAGATCACCTTGAATTTCATTGGGAAGCAACGTGACACTAATGGATCACTTCAAAATCAACTCTTCCTAATGCAAATATACCTTGGGGCTCAGATCTACTTAAGTAACTTTAAAGCGTCCCTGTGTTGGACTAATGCTCCTGATGTATCCTCCGCTGCATAATCAGATGCAACACATACAGTAATACAAGATTCATCATAAAGTATAAAGCAGCAAGTAATAATGCCTCTAATTTAGTAAGAAATTATAAAGCAAATGAATCACAACAGAAACACCTGAAAATTAGTTGAATCTGTCTTGTTGTCATACAACAATGGGCCACCATTGTTCCTCTCGGATTATATTTTGGCTGTAGAGAATCCCCTCAAAATAATTTCAAGAGACCAAACTTATTTAGTAGACATAGGCAAAGCTTTTCAGTCATGTACATGGAAAGAATATATATATATATATATATATATATATATATATATATATATATATATATATATATATATATATATATATATATATATATATATATATATATACACCTTTGTGCAGACGTCACAACAGCAGGCAGGCTTTTGATATAAAGAAGGAATTTTGATGTGGTGTATCATGCGTCACCTCCAAAAACGGTATCTATCTTGTTCTAATGTTAATATTTCTCTCCTGGAATTTTTAAGCTGACATTTCGTGCAACCCAATAATAATTCTGTCCCAAGTTCACATCATGCTTTCCACAGGATCAAAAATTGAAGGCGTCATAGGTCAAAGAGCTTAATTTGTCTCTGTACAACTATATTATGCATCCACAAAAAGAAGAGTGAGTTGCACAACTCACGTTAGCAAATTTACGGAGCGCATTCACAAATAAATATGTGACACATGGAAGAACACGGAAAGACTAATTCCTTATGAATCATTGAATCTAAGAATTGCATTATTCAAGAACAAGCAGCCAATATTTTTTTAGGAGGTTTAACTCTAATTTTCCAAAAAAAATCATCTAAAGAAGCTAAATAATTTATCCAAGAATTCTAATCAACTTTCGAAAAAGCTTGCAGAATGTGTCAAAGTTTAATTTTCAGATAAATTGAGAAAAAGCTATACATGAACATTATAATATCTATTTTTCTTTAAGTGAACTAAGAAGGAAAAATTAACCGAATCAAAATTTTTATCTACAACCTCTTGGTAGCAAATAAATTAGAAGAAAGTACAACTACAATTACGATCAAAATTACCTATCTCCTTGACGAGTATTAGTGAACCACTCAAAAACTTTTTGTGCTCAGAAATGGGATTACATGGTAAAGAGCTAGTTTGCCCTGAATTCCCTCTCTCACTCCTAGTTTCTTGGTCTTAACAGAAACTGACCTAGGACTACTTGAAACCTCATCATCCTCACCAAAATCAAAAACAATATCTACATCAAAAAAGGGAAAAAAATAATTACAGGGAAGAAATTGCTATCTTTTTTTTTCTAATTTGCATTTATATTACACAAATGCATAAGAATAATAAGGATTAGAAAACAACAAGAATGAATCGGGGAAAAAAAGTTTCTAAAGTCAGCACTTTCCATGCAACTCAATTTTACAAACAATTTCAAACTGAAAATTTCTGGAAAATACATTCCACTACCCTGGAAGACACTTAATGATATTGATGGAGCTGTTAGCAATGAAGATGAGACAGAAACAATCCTTACTTAAGTGCTTGCAATGATTTGATAGGAAATGAAGCAAACGAATTCTCCAAAACATGAAGCTCGTTGAAGCCATCATAAAAGAAGCAAAAGGAAAATGAGGAAATCTGATGAAAATTTAAGGCAAAAAAAAAAATCTAGAAAATACTACCTCCTGACCTGGTGGCTGAAAATTTATTTTCATGGGCTGTTCCAGCAGTGGCGGCGGCGGTTACCGACGACAGACAGCGGTTGGTGGTGGGGGGTGGGCTGTAATTTGTTTTGAATTCAAAGGTAATTTTGTCCAAAAAATTAATTAATTGCGGTGAAATATATAATAAAAGCTATATTCATGTAAATAAATTTAAAAATAAGGGTATTATTGTCCTAAAATTTTATTAATAAGAGATAGAATTATAATAAAAAAAGATAACTTTGATAATCTTATAATACCTAAGAAAATAGAGATAATCAGATTACTTTAAATATTACTAATAATAACCACTACTGATATTTGAAGATTACCGATATCTTATATTACTTGACAATTAAATATGGTAATCAAGTAATATAAGATGACTTAATCCTAGTAATCTCAAATACCCCCTAACCAAACGCCCCATAATGTCATCTCATGTTATTTACATTATCATGTTTGGTTACTAAGCAATATAAGAATTCGGTATTCTTTCAAAACCAATAGTAATTATTGTTGATTATATATGTGATAATCTAAATACCAATATTTTTTTAGGTATTGTGAGATTATTTGATAATCTTATTTTCTATTATAATTTTACCCCTAACAATTAAAAGTTTTGGGTAAGAATACCTTTATTTTGGAAGACAATTTACAAGAATATTTAGTAAATATTCCATTCACAAGAAAAAAGAATATAGTGACCATTTACACTTACGCAACGGTATGCTTTGAAATGTCTTTAAAAATTCATTGGACCCAACTTGGTAAGATCAGCAGCTGTGATTGTATAATAAGAAGTCTAACTAAAAATTGTACATGGAGTACACTTTTTTACAAACTAGAGTTAAAGGACATAAATTTTATTTTCTTCCAAAAAGAAACAATTAACAGTGAAAAAATGTTAACTTTTAACATAGGTAAGGCTGTAAGGGTACAAATATAAGTTTATATATAATAAGCATTTAAAATAAAATTTGTAAATCAAATAATTTTAAAAAGAGTCCATAAAATCGTGAACGTATCAATTAAAAATTGATAAAAAGTTAATGCATCTTAAGAATATAGAAAAAATAAATTAAGAAAATTGAAAAAAATTAACAAGTAGCCAATAACTATGTAGCTAGCCAGCAGCTCTGGCAGTAGCGAGCCCACGATGGCCATGGTCAGCCTGACATGGCATAGATATGGTCGGTAGATGAGATCCAAGCTGGCCATATGGGGTGGCTTGATCGTTAACTTTTAAGGTGCACTTAGTTTGCGTTTAGTTTAGGGAATACTAGATTATTGAGAATTTTAAATTACTAGAAAGTTAGATTCATTTAAGAATCTTTAGAAAAATATGAAAATGTGTTTGGTTAGTTAAAATAAATTGGTAGGTATATTTTATTAATATATTTAGTTGGAAAGAATAAATTGATAGATATATTATTTAAATTACTGAATTATCTTCTAATTAAATATTATTATTATATTATAATTTAATACTGTTGTTTAGATTGTTATTTGGATAGATTATTATTTGGAGTATTGTAACTCCCTACATTTAAAAACTTAGCAAAAACAATCCTATAATAAAAGTTTGAAAAATCAATAATCCACCGCCACCCACCCAGACGCACGAAATAAATGTAGTATTTTTGAAAACTTGATTGCTTGTGTTTAATCATGCTCATGATTTTTAACAGTAATTTTTAAATATGAAATAATTACTTATATGATTATATTTTAATAATGAATAAAATTACGTACACTAACAAATGTGTACTAATCCAAATACTAACATTAGAAATTTGAAATTCCCTCTTAAAAAAAAAAAAAATTTAAATTTTCAATATTAGTACTTAGATTAGTACAAATTCATTAGTGTACTTAACATTATTAACAATTAAATTAAAAATAATATAATTCTAATTGTCTTTGTAAATAAGATATTTAATATAAATTGTAGTCAATTTTACTCTATTTTTTAAATTTATTTCGCTTCATTTCTTTTATTCTCCTCTTTTCTCGCCTCTTAAAGTTTAAGTTGTTTAACTGTAATAAAATTATTAAAAAGTAATTATTGGGGGGAATCTCCCATCACCTTCTCAAAACTTTAATATAGAATGATTTTGCTTACCTGGCGTTTGTGACGAAGAGTGCTAGAATCAGTGACGCCGGTGACGGTGGCTTGTGACGTCCTTAGCTAGAAACATCAGTGCCGCTTGAGCTGGCTTCTTGTGACTGTAGCAGTGGAGAGCTGAAGAAGATGAAATGTGGCGGCGTGATAAAGATACAGGGTTGGTTTTATTTAATTTAACCCACATTTATTAAGGGGAATTGGATTTAATTATAATATACTTATTATTATACAGATAAATATTTATATTATTATCAATATAATTTTATTATGTTGTGTACAATCCTATTTAGTCTAATTATACACCAAATCTCAAGCAATATCATAAATTATATAATCATATCTAAAGAAAATAAGAAGATTTTATGAACAAGTACGTACCATCTTCTTATTTTCTTTACCACCTTGATTGGAGTATATTAGATATGATTATATAATTTATGATATTGTTTGAGATTTGGTGTATAATTAGACTAAATAGGATTGTATACAATATAATAAAATTATATTGATAATAATATAAATATTTATCTGTATAATAATAAGTAAGGTAGAATTCAATTATCCTTCCAAACATATTCTTCACTCATTTTTACTCTTTGCACCTTGTTTAAATTTGGTGTGCTTAAACTTTCTTGAGTAAAGATCTTCAATTTTGGGCATTGACTCACAGTTACTTGTTCCAAGCATGGGAATTTGAAGGCAGAAGTTGTTGAGCAAAAGCATGTGAGATAAATCAAGAAGCTCCAAAGTTTTCAATTGGCAAAAAACGATCTCTTCTTCTATCTCGTCAAATTCACCTACTATTTCTCTTAATAACTTGCATTTTTGTATTCTCATTTCTATGAGTTGGACAAGAGATTTGACAATTGAGCTTGTAAATATGTTTACCAATCCATCGCAATCCGATACATCCAGAGCTATGAGATTTGTGATAAAAGATGGTGAGGATAAATGTGTCAAATGCTGGCAATACCACACGTCCAGAGATGTGAGATTTGGAAGAAATTGATCGACTTGAGAACCTTCTTTCCTTGCGTTTGTTTCATATGGGAAGAGCTCTTTGAAACTACCATAAGATAAGAGTAAGGAATTCCAAACTGTATAAACTTTTGAGGAAGCCATAGAAAAATGGAATTGATTTATCATCTAACTCCTGCAGCTTAAGTTCTTTTAGTTTGCAAAATGGAATATGGTTGTGGTATATTAGTCTAAGCCTATCGACATTTAAATCCAATGATTCCAAATTGGAAATGACCTGCAATTCAAAATGGATGAACAAACAAGAAGGTTTTAATGAGCATATGGTGAACACATATAATAAGATTTTTATACATGGTATTAATGTAACGTTATTGACCAACAAGAAGTCAGTTCCATTGATTAATTTTTAGGAAACCATAAGCAAGCAAAACTATGTCACCAAATTTTTTTGTTAAAAAGAAAATCTAATTGTATTATATTGATGTAAAACAGAAATGTAATAGGGAGGAGGAAGAAAAAAAATTGAAAAAGAAACTTGCAATAAGTACAAAATCATTGAAATTTTTATTAATAATTTAACTTCTCTAATTAATTAAATTTATTATGTGTATGTTTTAAATAAATATACAACTTACCACCCGAAAATATACTTTAAACAATTAAAAAAAATACCTAAAATTAACAAAAATGAACTTCTTAATTCACATATATCACCTCAATTGTAAAATGTCTATTAAAGGAATATGGAAATAATTAGCATTGTGAACATGCCATATTAATCTAAATCATTGCATAGAGTATTGAGATAAAGTCATACCTTTTCAGACAAAACAAGGAAAGGTTGACTCTCTTGATCTGTATTTTGTACCTTATAAAATTCTGAAGCAAATATTTTAATCTTTTTGCAATGAAGCACATCCAAAGACTTTAGCATCTGACACTCTACTATATGCCTCCCCAGGTAAAAATGTTCCAGTTCAGGTAAACCATTAAGACTGAGGAGGGTTAATTGAGGAAACAAAAATCTAAGGGTCCCATCTACTTCCTCCTTGGCAACAATTTCCTCCAACCCACATAAGCTTACTGTCAACCTTTTAAGTTGCAAAAGACCAATAGCTATAGAAACCGGAAACAAACTTTTCATATTCCTACAGTAGTTAATTGTTAATGTTTCCAGATTGTGAAAGGTAAGAAGTCATTGAGTAGAATTAGAAGGAATAATAGTCATCAATTTTTCACAGGATTCGACTCTCACTTCTTTTAGTCTGGAAAAGGAATCTTTATGGAGTTGGTTGTGCCATATCAACTGTAAGCTATCCAAGTCTAAGAGTATCATCTTCTCCAAGCTTGGAAAAGCAACCTACAAAAACATCTCCTCATGTTAATGTTTTGGTAATGATAATAAAATAATAATTTGAGACCATTAGACAATAAACACATATCAAACAGATTTGGCCTTTCTCTTAAAAGAAAAAATGAAAACAAAAGAAGAGCGTTATAACTGAATTTCTACTAATTAATTGCAGATAATGGTGACATTAATAGCTATAAAAAAATTTAAAATTATGAGGCCAATAGACAATGGAAAGTTTCAATTATAATAAATAATTTCACCTTTTCGTTGAAGAGGGGATTTATATCATTAATATATTTTTCCGAGCCCACTTCATCGGATTCCTTTCTTTGCCTGTCTACACCAAAAGAATTGTGAAAGAATATCTTCAAATTAGAGCAATCCTCTATGTGAAGTTCATTCAAGGTGAGGAATTCAATTGAATTTCCGTTGCCAAATCTTGTGAGTTGTGGAAGACCAGCAAGCTTTAGGTAGAATAGTTTTGGGAAACTCAAATCAATTATCTTATCTTCTCCTTCTGAGTCAAATATTACTGCTTCCATTGACTTACAGTTGCATATCACAAGCTTTTGGAGTCGCACGAGACTTTTGACCATGGAAGATGAAAACATAAACTTTAAACCATTACACTCCTCCACAGTTAAGCTTTTTAAGCATTCAATATAGGAAGGTATTGGTTGAGGTTGATCGACCCATATGTTCTCACTATTAATTGAGGATAGTTTCAAGCTGTCCAATCTTGGCAACACAATGTGCAGAAACAAATCTCATTCCATAAATAACGCAGAAACTAATTAAAGAACACCTAATTTTATAGTAAAATAAAATAAAATAAAAGGGAAAAGAAAAGGCAACAAATACCTTCAAGCCAAAACTTATGAACTATGGCAAGAATTCTAGTACTAAGGAATGCAGTTGTTTAAACTCGACCTTACAATTCCTTTCGTTATCATCAACATGGTTTGCACTTTCTTGACCAATAATCTCCTTTAGCTCCTTGCAATCAGTTACTGTTAGTGTCTATTAGTGTATGCCCTAGAAACCATTCGTGTTGTCGGTTTCAGAGCATTTTGTCTTGTATCTATATATATCATAAATAATGGAAGAAAGAGTTCTTCAATTCATATATATAAATTGCTTCCTTTATTCAGTTATGCATTTAAAATAAAGTATGTATATGAATTGTCCAGATGATTCATTTAATCGGTAAATTAATTATCGAAAAGGGTTCCCTACGGAAGCAATATAATTTGGGCAACTATATTGCATAGTAGGCATATCGGATGCTTCCGAAAGATATCATGAGTTGATATAAGTACGGATGACGATAATAGTCATGTCACTGGGGCATTGGTATGGATTAACGATTGGTGAACTATTTTTCGAACGTGACCGAATAACGACAAATCACCTGGAAAAGCATGTAGTCAATGATTTATCGTTTGGTTATATCAGTGCACGATGTAGTCCTTTGACCCGAGACATTGTAGTCGGATCCGATATAGATGCGTATGGTTCATACGGTGTATAAGTACGAGACTAATCATGTTTCGTATAATAAAGCCTATTTGGTCATGCGTTGTTCATATGCGGAAACGAATGATGGTCAAGAGGGGATCCATTGACTCGGAAATATAGGATCGGGAGTACCGCTGACTCCATCCGGATTCGAGTTCCTAGACGAATATCGATAAATGTCAGAAAACAGAATCTCTGGCCAGAGTCTATTATTAGTCATACAAAAGCAAGTTTGTGATGACGAGTTCCGGACATATTGATCGATGATTCGGTAGAAGATCGAGTTTAGGATTTTGACATTCCATGAATCCATGCTCGATTAGGATATCTCAATGGAGGGACTTTACCTGCATGGTACGTATGATATGAAATGGGTTTGATGAAGTATTTCTTCATCGTGGTTTAGGGACTATGGCATATTTGCTAGATGTTTACCATAGTCGTTGGGCCTCCGGACAGGTTTTCGGATTCATCCAGAATCGGTTCACGGCTAATCCACGATGGACCTACATGGTCACACCAATAGCCTTGAGAAGTTAAAGAATGATGAGAGAGAGAAATGATTATCCGAAGAGGGCTAGCACCTTCCGAGGGTAATAACGGGATTTCTATGGTAATAGTTACATAGAAAACTATTTGTGACATTTTAAGGATTAAAATGGTCAAGCAATAATTAATTATATTTAATTATTATATCTTAAAGTGTTAAGATTAAATCTTAAAGTGTTAAGATTAATGAGATGAACAAAAATAACATTTTAATAGTTAAAGGGTAAAAGGGTAACTTTATGGGTTGTCATTGTAAACTAGTTTAGTTTACATGGGCCCTTGAATAATATTGATTATTCAAAGGGTAGCATAATAAATTTGTGGGGTCCCTTTATAAAATAAGATTTTATTGGGCTTGGAAGTGAAAAATAAATAATTACAAAATTACCCAAGTATATATAAATGCAAAAGGTTGCATTTTTGTTCATAACACACATTGTTCACTCAAAGCAAAACCAAAACTCTCTCTAAAAGCCACGACCACTCTCTAAACCTCTCAAGGTAGTGTTAAAGTGTGGAGGTCTCATTACTTTGAGGCTGATCTTCATCAATCCAAAGCAAAGGAGTAGGTATAATCTCTTTTCCAAGCTTTATTTGAAAACCGGTTTTAGAATCCATGCTTTCCTTCTCCATCTCCACCACTCTTCATGCATGCTGATTCTTTTAGTTACTTCAATTTCTTGTATCTGAGAGATGTTTCCGGCCATATAGGATGAGAAGAGATACCTCAACTTGTCACACTTTTCTACATTTATGAATATTAATTCGCTGAAAGACTTCGCATTGACTAGGCTGCAACATATCTTCTCCATATTACTTAGATTAACAAGAAACAAAAATTCTAAGATTGGAAAGCAATCATTAGGAGTGCATCCCATTGAGTTGACAATATACAAAATTTCATGACTATTTTGTATAGAGAGACGCTTTAATTGTGGGAAACCTTCTCTGTCAAGTTCCCAAAGTATATCCTTAATAACATCTAGCTGATGTAGACAGAGATATTTAGCTTTCTTCACCAAAATTTCAACCGCATACTTCAAATGAAGACTTCCATTACACTTGAGTCTCAATGTTCTCGAGTTCTCATAGTCATCAGACCACACCCATCCATCTCCAATATTTACTTCATACTTACCTAAATTCTCAAGGATAAAGTCCTGCTGTATAATCTGCAGATTCGGGATGTGTAGGCGCAAAGAGTTCAGTTGAGACAATCTCTTCAACTCAACAAGACTGGTGTTATTATGTCCTTCAACTTCCCATCGGTCAAAGCTATTACATATAAATAGCTCTTCTAATCGAGACAAACTGGCTATGAAATTTGGTGTGATTACTCTAAGCTTTGGAAAATCGATCAATAGTAATAGCTTTAGTTGCGTCAATTGTTTAAACCTTTCAGGCAACTGTTCAAGACCACAATCTTGAAAAACAAGAATCTCTAAATTTCTTAGCTCACCTATCATTGTTATATCTCCTAAAGTGCAATGCACCAGAGTCAATGTTTAAAGGTTTGTTAGGTAAAGAAAGGATGAGGGTAGTGGAAAAAAATGAACTTCAAACAAACTTAGAACTTTAAGTTCCATCAGCCCTTGAAAAAAGTGGTTTGGAATTTGTAAAAAACGATCTTTTTCAAGACACAAAGCAAGTAACTAGAGGTTCGGAAAGTTTACCCTTTCAGGAAGCCCATCAATGTCTCTATAATGCAAACAAATTGCAATAGAATCTTTGTACATTCCCTTCACCAACACTTCTTTAAAGCCACAAGCATCTTGAATATTAAACATACGTTTCTCTTCGGCAATTGATGCAACAACCATATGAGTGATGTCATGCATTTTGACCGTCTCATTATTATTACCTTTCAACAACAAACACGAAGCTTCAAGATAATCAATCAGCGACTTGATTCTATTCATTCTATGTTAATCGTATGAACACCTTGAAACAAACCCAACCCCATGCCGTATGCCAGGAAGCACATGAAAGGTATACTAGTACCCACATCAGAAAGAGCACAAAGTAGAAGCAGTGATTTTGTTTCCTCACTATTCAACAATGCGTTCAGTATAAAGTGTTATCAATTTCTGGAACACATCTTGGATTAGAAATTTTTAACTGACGTAACGCATCCCTCCAGATAGAATCACTCTCACCTTTTAAAGACACAAAGCAAGTAACTGGAGGTTCGAAAAGTTTACCCTTTTAGGAAGCCCATCAATGTCTCCATGATGCAAACAAATTGCAATAGAATCATTGTACATTCCCTTCACCAACACTTCTTCAAAGCCATTGGCATCTTGAATACTAAACATACGTTTCTCTTTGGCAATTGATGCAACAATCATATGAGCGATGTCATGCATTTTGACCGTCTTATTATTGTTACCTTTCAACAACAAACACGAAGCTCAAGATAATCAATCAGCGACTTTATTCTATTCATTCTATCGTTAATCGTATGAACATCTTGAAAGAAACCCAATCCAATGTCATATGCCAAGAAGCACATGAAAGGTATACGAGTACCCACATAAAAAAGAGCACAAAGTAGAAGCAGTGATTTTGTTTCCTCATTGTTCAACAATGGGTTGAGTATAAAGTGTTATCAATTTCTGGAACACATCTTGGATTATAACTTTTTAACTGACGTAACGCATCCCTCCAGGCAGAATCACTCTCACCTTTTCAAGATACAAAGCAAGTAACTGCAGGTTCAAAAAGTTTACCCTTTTAGGAAGCTCATCAATGTCTCCATGATGCAAACAAATTGCAATAGAATCATTGTACATTCCCTTCACCAACACTTCTTCAAAGCCATTGGCATCTTGAATACTAAACATACGTTTCTCTTTGGCAATTGATGCAACAACCATATAAGCGATGTCATGCATTTTGACCATCTCATTATTGTTACCTTTCAACAACAAACACGAAGCTTCAAGATAATCAATCAGCGACTTGATTATATTCATTCTATCGTTAACCGTATGAACATCTTGAAAGGAGCCCAATCCAATGTCATATGCCAGGAAGCACATGAAAGGTATACGAGTACCCACATCAGAAAGAGCACAAAGTAGAACTAGTGATTTTGCTTCTTCACAGTTCGACAATGCGTAACTCAATTCAATAGTTGAGTAAAAAGTGTTATCCATTTCTGGAACACATCTTGGATTTGAAATTTTTAACTAACGTAACGCATCCCTCCAGACATAATCACTCTCACCTTTTCAAGACACAAAGCAAGAAACTGGAGGTTTGAAGAGTATACCCTTTCATGAAGCCCATCAACGTCTCCATGATGCAAACAAATTGCAATAGAATCTTTGTACATTCCCTTCACAAACACTTCTTTAAAGCCATTGGCATCTTGAATATTAAACAAACATTTCTCTTTTACAATTGATGCAAAAACCATAAGAGCGATGTCATGCATTTTTACCGTCTCATTATTGTTACTTTTCAACAACAAACACGAAGCTTCAAGATAATTAATTAGCAACTTTATTCTATTCATTCTATTGTTAATCATATGAACATCTTGAAACAATCCCAGCCCCATGTCGTATGCTAGGAAGTACATGAAAGGTATACTAGTATCCACATCAGAAAGAACACAAAGTAGAAACAGTGATTTTGCATTTTTACTGTTCAACAATACGTAACTCAATTCAATAGTTGAGTATAAAGTGTTATCCATTTTTGGAACACATCTTGGATTAGAACTTTTTAATTGACGTAACGCATCCCTCCAAACAAAATCACTCTCAACTTTTCAAGACACAAAGCAAGTAATTGGAGGTTCAGAAAGTTTACCCTTTTAAGAAGCCCATCAATGTCTCCATGATGCAAACAAATTGCAATAGAATCTTTGTACAGTCCCTTCACCAACACTTCTTTAAAGTCATTGGCATCTTGAATATTAAGCATACATTTCTCTTTGGCAATTGATGCAACAACCATATGAGCGATGTCATGCATTTTGACCGTCTCATTATTGTTACCTTTCAACAACAAACATGAAGCTTCAAGATAATCAATTAGTGATTTGATTCTATTCATTCTATCGTTAATCTTATGAACATCTTGAAACAAGCCCAACCTCATGTCGTATGCCAAGAAGCGCATGAAAGCTTTACTAGTACCCATATCAGAAAGAGCACAAAGTAGAAACAATGATTTTGCTTCTTCATTGTTCAACAATGCGTAACTCAATTCAATAGTTGGGTACAAAGTGTTATCCATTTCTGGAACACATCTTGGATTAGAACTTTTTAACTAATGTAACGCATCCCTCTAGAATGAATCACTCTCACATTTTCAAGACACAAAGCAAGTAACGAGAGGTTCAGAAAGTTTACCCTCTTAGGAAGCCCATCAATGTCTCTATGACGCAAACAAATTGCAATAGAATCTTTGCACATTCCCTTTCACCAACACTTCTTTAAAGCCATTCGCATCTTGAATATTAAACATACGTTTCTCTTTTGCAATAGATTCAACAACCATATGAAAATGTCATGCATTTCGGCCGTCTCATTATTGTTACCTTTCAACAACAAACACGAAGCTTCAAGATAATCAATCAGCGACTTTATTCTATTCATTCTATCTTTAATCGTATGAACATCTTGAAACAAGCCCATCCACATGCCGTATGCCAAGAGCCACATGAAAGGTATACTAGTACCCACATCAGAAAGAGCACAAAGTAGAAGCAGGAATTTTGCTTTTTTACTGTTCAACAATGTGTAACTCAATTCAGTAGTCGAGTATAAAGTGTTATCCATTTCTGGAACACATCTTGGATTAGAAATTTTTAACTGACGTAACGCATCCCTCCAGACATAATCACTCTTAGCTTTTCAAGACACAAAGCAAGTAATTGGAGGTTCAGAAAGTTTACCCTTTTAGGAAGCCCATCAATGTCTCAATGATGCAAACAAATTGCAATAGAATCTTCGCACATTCCCTTCACCAGCACTTTTTTAAAGCCATTGGCATCTTGAATATTGAACAAATGTTTCTCTTTGACAATTGATGCAACAACCATATGAGCGATGTCATGCATTTTGACCGTCTCATTATTGTTACATTTCAATAACAAACGCAAAGCTTCAAGATAATCAATCAGCGACTTGATTCTATTCATTCTATCATTAATCATATGAACATCTTGAAACAAGCCCAACCCAATGCTCCATTCCAGGAAGCACATGAAAGATATACTAGTACCCACATCAGAAAGAGCACAAAGTAGAAGCAGCGATTTTGCTTCTTCATTGTTCAACAATGCGTAATTCAATTCAATTCAATAGTTGAGTATAAAGTGTTATCCATTTTTGGAACACATCTTGGATTAGAAATTTTTAACTGACGTAACGCATCCCTCTAGACATAATCACTCTCACTTATCCATTTCTAGAACACATCTTAGATTAGAAATTTTTAACTAACGTAACGCATCCTTCCAGGCATAATCACTCTCACCTTTTCAAGACACAAAACAAGTAACTGAAGGTTCGAAAAGTTTACCCTTTCAGGAAGCCCATCAATGTCTCCATGATGCAAACAAATTGCAATAGAATCTCTGTACATTTCCTTCACCAACACTTCTTTAAAGCCATTGGCATCTTGAATATTAAACATATGTTTCTCTTTGGCAATTAATGCAACAACCATATGAGCGCTGTCATGCATTTTGACTGTCTCATTATTGTTACCTTTTAACAACAAACACGAAGCTTCAAGATAATCAATCAGCGACTTGATTCTATTCATTCTATCGTTAATCTTATGAACATCTCGAAACAAGCCCAACCCCATGCCGTATGCCAGGAAGCACATGAAAGGTATACTAGTACCCACATCAAAAAGAGCACAAAGTAGAAGCATTGATTTTGCTTTTTTACTGTTCAATAATGCGTAACTATATTCAATAGTTGAGAATTAAGTGTTATCCATTTCTGGAACACATCTTGGATTAGAACTTTTTAACTAACGTAATGCATCCCTCCAAACAGAATCACTCTCACATTTTCAAGACACAAAGCAAGTAACTAAAGGTTCAGAAAGTTTACCCTTTCAGGAAGCCCATCAAGGTCTCCATGATGCAAAATAATTGTAATAGAATCTTTGTACATTCCCTTCACCAACACTTCTTTAAAGCCATTGGCATCTTGAATATTAAACATACGTTTCTCTTTGGCAATTGATGCAACAACCACATGAGCGATGTCATGCATTTTGACCGTCTCATTGTTGTTACCTTGCAACAATAAACACGAAGCTTTAAGAAAATCAATCAACGGCTTGATTCTATTCATTATATCGTTAATCTTATGAACATCTTGAAACAAGCCCAACCGCCATGCCGTATGCCAGGAAGCAAATGAAAGGTATACTAGTGCCCACATCTCAAAGAGCACAAAGTTGAAGCAGTGATTTTGGTTCGTCATTGTTCAACAATGCGTAACTCAATTCAATAATTGAGTATAAAGTGTTATCCATTTCTGGAACACATCTTGGATTACAACTTTTTAACTAACGTAACGCATCCCTCTAGATAGAAACACTCTTACCTTTTCAAGACACAAAACAAGTAACTGGAGGTTCAGAAAGTTTATCCTTTCAGGAAGCCCATCAATGTCTCCATGATGCAAACAAATTGAAATAGAATCTTTGTAGATTCCCTTCACCGAAACTTCTTTAAAGCCATTGGCGTCTTGAATACTGAACATACGTTTCTCTTTGGCAATTAATTCAACAGCCATATGAATGATGTCATGCATTTTGACTGTCTCATTGTTGTTACCTTTCAACAACAAACATGAAGCTCCAAGATAATCAATCAGCGACTTGTTTCTATTCATTCTATCGTTAATTGTATGAACGTCTTGAAAATAGCCCAACCCTATGCTGTCTGCCAAGAAGCACAAGCAAGGTATACTATTACCCAAATCAGAAAGAGCACAAAGTAGAAGCATTGATTTTGCTTATTCACTGTTCAACAATGCGTAACTCAATTCAATAGTTAAGTACAAAGTGTTATCCATTTCTGGAACACATCTTGGATTAGAACTTTTTAACTGACGTAATGCACCCCTCCAGACAGAATCACTCTCACCTTTTCAAGACACAAAGCAAGTAACTGGAGGTTTGGAAAGTTTACCCTTTCAGGAGACCTGTCAATGTCTCCATGATGCAAACAAATTGCAATAGAATCTTTGTACATTCCCTTCACCAACACTTCTTTAAAGCCATTGGCATCTTGAATATTAAACATATGTTTCTCTTTGGCAATTGATTCAACAACCATATGATAATGTCATGCATTTTGACCGTCTTATTATTGTTACCTTTCAACAACAAACACGAAGTTTCAAGATAATCAATCAGCGACTTGATTCTATTCATTCTATTTTTAATCTTATGAACCTCTTGAAACAAGCCCAACCCCATGCCGTATGCCAGGAAGCACATGAAAGATATACTAGTACCCACATCAGAAAGAGCACAAAGTAGAAGTAGTGATTTTGCTTCTTCACTTTTCAACAATGCGTAACTCAATTCAATAGTTGAGTATAAAGTGTTATCCATTTCTGAAACACATCTTGGATTAGAACTTTTTAACAGACGTAACGCATCCCTCTAGACAAAATCACTCTCATCTTTTCACGACACAAAGCTAGTAATTGGAGGTTCCGCAAGTTTACCCTTTCAGGAAGCCTATCAATGTCTCTATGATGCAAACAAATTGCAATAGAATCTTTGTACATTCCCTTCACCAACACTTCTTTAAAGCCATTGGCATCTTGAATATTAAACATACGTTTCTCTTTGGCAATTGATGCAACAACCATATGAGCGATGTTATGCATTTTGACCATCTCATTATTGTTACCTTTCAACAACAAACACGAAGCTTCAAGATAATCAATCAGCGACTTGATTCTATTCATTCTATCGTTAATCTTATGAACATCTCGAAACAAGCCCAACCCCATGCCGTATGCCAGGAAGCACATGAAAGTTATACTAGTACCCCCATCAGTAAGAGCACAATGTAGAAGCAGTGATTTTGCTTCTTTATTGTTCAACAATGCGTAACTCAATTCAATAGTTGAGTACAAATTGTTATCCATTTCTGGAACACATCTTGGATTAGAACTTTTTAACTGACGTAACCCATGTCTCAAAACATAATCACTCTCACCTTTTCAAAACATAAAGCACGTAACTGGAGGTTTGAAAAGTTTACCCTTTTAAGAAGTCCATCAATGTCTCCATGATGCAAAGAAGTTGTGGTAGCGTGCCGAATGCACCAAATTAATTAACCTTACTAACCTAACTATTGAATTGTATAAAGGGCAAGCAAGGGTTGATCCCACAGGGAGTGACTCGATTAATTTCTATATTCTAAAACAATAAAAACAACAGAAACGCAAATTAAACTCTAAACAGTAAACTTGATAATAGTAATGAAAGGGGGTTTGTAATCAAGGCAAACTAAAGTAAAACAGAGAAATAAAATATCAGATTAAACAATCAGTTCTTGGTTCAATATCCACTAAACATGCATTGGACATAAAGTAACCGTAACACTATTCTATCTTGTCATTATGGAACTACTGACCCTAGGAAACAACAAGCTCTGATACCCGAATTCTCCCTTAGTTTGTCACTACTGAAATAAGCTCTTCGAGTAGATACTAACCCTTGAACAACCTAGAACAAGCTCTCTAAATTTAATTCAATGGCAGCCTTAAGAATTAGGAGAATAGATCAATCTAAGCAACAATCATGCAAGCTCGGATTATTTAACTTAGGTTATGTTATTCAAGACAATAGACTGAAAACTTGTCCATAATCAGCTATCATCATGCGTCACTCGTTGAATAGAAAAAGGACGATTACGTATCACAATTCCTAATTCTAACAGGTAAATTCTGATTAAACAATTTAGCAAGCCAAAACTAAATCACTCAAACAGGAATCACAGACAATTAAATCAGAATAAAATAAACAATTCTAATAAAAAAGGAGATTGAGAACAACGTTACTGAGGTTAAGTTACACCAATGACATGAAATTAGGTTTCAAAATCCCCTTGAACTGAAGAAGGAAATTAGCCGCACATCTTGATCTAGAACGCAAAAACTCTGAAAAATAATACTCTACTGTCCTCTCCCCGTTTAACCTAAAAACTTCTAATTAAAGAACATGTGTTTTCCTTAATTCTTCCCCAAGAATCAAGGAATTTCTTTCCTAGACATTTCCTAGAAGATAGACTTCTAGATTTGATAAAATCTGATCAGTTATGGATTCCAGAATTCGTCTCCAGCTTGCACTAGGATTCTCGCAATTTAAAAGATCTTTTCTGGGATCCCTCACTTCATGAAAATTGTAGTCCAGGTTGTGTAGATGAATCTGGGCTTTTGAATCACCCGTTATCGATATCTTACGCTCCAGTTAGGCCCGTTCGAAGATTCCATACTCAGCTAAGGAATCCTTCCGTAACTAGGATTCCAGGTCTGGCTTTGCAACAACTACTGAAAACCCAAACGAACTCGTATTCTTGCCCATAATACTTTCCTGAAAAGCTTGATTTGTCTACTTTAATTTCTCTGAAGAACACTTTTGCAGTCGAGGAATCTAGCTCCCTGAAAAACCAGAAAAACATAGCACTGGTCAGAATAACGAAAAATCTGGAAAATCTGGAATTTCCTAATCTTTTCTCAATTATTTCCTAAAGTCTATCCAAATATGCCAAACTTACAAAATAAGCTCTAATCAGCTCAACTAGGCATAAAACATAACAAAAAACATAATATGGAAGGAATAAAAATATCTAAATTACACTCTTATCAAGTTGCAATAGAATCTTTGTACATTCCCTTCACCAACACTTCTTTAAAGCCATTCACATCTTGAATATTAAACATACGTTTCTCTTTGACAATTGATGCAACAACCATATGAGCGATGTCATGCATTTTGACCGTCTCATTATTGTTAACTTTCAATAAACAAACACGAAGCTTTAAGATAATCAATCAGCGAGTTGATTCTATTCATTCTATCTTTAATCGTATGAACATCTTGAAACAAGCCCAACCCAATGTTGTATGCCAGGAAGCACATGAAAGGTACACTAGTACCCACATCAGAAAGAGCGCAAAGTAGAAGCAGTGATTTTGCTTCTTCATTGCTCAACAATGCGTAACTCAATTGAATAATTGAGTATAAAGTGTTATCCATTTTTGGAACACATCTTGGATTAGAACTTTTTAACTGATGTAACGCATCCCTCCAGACATAATCATTCTCACCTTTTCAAGACACAAAGCAAGCAATTGGAGGTTCGGAAAGTTTACCCTTTCAGGAAGCCCATCAATGTCTCCATGATGCAAACAAATTGAAATAGAATCTTTGTACATTTCCTTCACAAACACTTCTTTAAAGCCATTGGCCTCTTGAATATTAAACATACATTTCTCTTTGGCAATTGATGCAACAACCATATGAGCGATGTCATGCATTTTGACTGTCTCATTATTGTTACCTTTCAACAACAAACACGAAGCTTCAAGATAATCAATCAGCGACTTGATTTTATTCATTCTATCGTCAATCGTATGAACATCCTGAAACAATCCCAACCTCATGCCATATGCTAGGAAGCACATGAAAGGTATACTAGTGTAGACGTAAAAATCTACCTGAACGGAAGGGGGGTCTGATCCCGTGAGGTCAAGGCCACTAGCGATCTGCTGCACCTGCACACGTAGAGAAACACACGCGCGAAGCGAACGGGAAACACCGGGTGGTGTTTGCCGTAGGCACTCCACGCTCAAGTCAAGCAAGACCTGAAAGGGGCTAATTTAGTGAGGGTAAGGAATAAGAGGTTACCTGGAAGTCTAGTGGGACCTGTGACTACGGCGAACTCAATGAAACTCTCGAGAAGAGTCTCGGGTGTGAGGGTGTAATGTCGATCTCCCTTGTAAGAGGGCTGGCCTCTGCTTTATATAGTGTCGCCTAGTCTCCCAATCTTGGTAGAAGTAGGAGTCCTAGTACGACTGATACAAACCCTAGAAGAATTAGGATTGTGGTAAGTGTCTTACCAAAGGTCCGTATAGGAAGGTGATTCTAATTAGGAGTAACTCCGAGTAGGAAAGTGATCAGGAATAGGAAGGTGACCTTGAATGGGAGATTGATCAGGAATAGGAAAGTATCCTGAGGGGGTTGTGGGCTTTGGATTTGTCCATGGACCTAGGACATGGGCCAGTTTGAGAGGCTTGTGCCCGCCGCCTTGGGGCCGCTTTGTTCCTCATGTTAGAAGAGAACTATGGCTTGGGCCTCTGCAGGATCGGACTTGGTCCTTTTTCCCTATTCGGGGCCAAGGACGATTTTTGGCCCTAATAGCTTGTCCCCCACTCGAGCCGAGTATCTCAAGTTAGAGAGTAGGTCGTACTGGCGAGCCTGCTCTTTCCCCATGGACGAGCAATCATTGGAGAAAGTAGCTGACGCGAGTGATTTGGTCGGGTCTTGGTCGATATCCATTCCCGAACAAGAGCATGCCGCCACGCTGCAGCTCCGATCGGTTCGGTGAGCCAAGAGCCGAAAGCTAGGTCGGGTCGCCGGTATGTTAGCACGATTATCGCGAAACACCGCGAGAACGGTTGTTCGTCCCTTCCCTGGCGAAACCCAAAATGTTTACCGAGATCCCATTTGGTCCTGCAGGGACGACTGATGGGGAGACTAAAAATGTTGACCCATCGCTCGCCTCGGATGGGCGAATGGACGAGGCTTGATGGCTTCCCTCAAGGTTTTAACTCTGCCACGCCGAGCCTGCGCGCCCCATCGCTTGGGCCTTTCCGGCCTCCGAACGCGAGGCGTCCCGAGAAGGCTCCCCGGCTTGAGAAACTGCGCTGGGATGGGTCGATCGGCCATGTGCGCCATCGGGTCAATATCGGGTGTGTGGGACGCATCGCCGATATGTTCCGCCGAGCCTCGGGAGGGTCCTGACCGAGATGCGGAATCGACAGCCTCACGATTTCCCATGTGGTTAGGATCGCTGCCACGTGTATGGTGAGAAATGATTCGTCGTTTCGAGAGCGGGAAAACGAAGAGACTTCTGACAACTGATCAATCATAGCCTGCCACGTGTCCCCCTTTTTCTTTACAAAATTGGGGAGCAGACTGCTCATCTTCCATTTCGCTTTGTTTCGCTTTTTCTCCCAAAAATCCTTCACCCTTTTCTCTCGTTTTTGTCCCTGTGTTGAGCGAAAGTGATTCTATTCCAGCCTTACAAGGTAATTTCTTCTTTTTGGCGTTGTTTTGTTGTTCTTTAGGTAGATTTTTCTTTTTTGATAAGATTTCTGGAAAGTAAAGCAAGGAAGTTTGGAGTTTGGTGGGTTTAGATTGGGTTTCTAGGCGTTTTTGGTGTTAGGATACAAGAGAAATTTTCTAGGTTTGAGTTTTCCTAATGAGTTTCTGGGAAGAATTTGGTCGTAGGTGAAATTTCTGGGTTTTGGGTTTAGATCTGGAAGACGAAGTCAATTTTGGCGTGGTTTGGGTCGGTCGGTACGTCTGACCGAGTGGCGAAAAGTGTGACTAGGGGAACGGTCGCTCGGGGCGAGTGAGTAGTGATCAAGGACAGCAGACTTGGGATTGACGTTTCAGGTGGATCGGTCGTCCGGGGCGAACGAGTCGGCGTCTTTGAGTCTGGCTGAGGTTTGTTCGGTTGGATAGGTCGAACCGAGTAGACTCGCTTGCGTGAGCGAGCTCCCTTTCTTTGGCCGGTCGGCTAGGTGGGGCGATCGGTGTTCCATTCGGTGAACAGCTATCCGAGGCTAAGTTCGGTTTGGTGTAGGAGTCGGTCGGTTGGAGCGGGCTAGTGATCCGATGTCGGGTGATACGTCCGAAAGTTCGAGTCACGAAGTGGACTTGGGGGACGAGTATGAGCGTGCCCCCACTATGGTGGTAATGCCCTGGAGGGATGTTCCTGGCCTGTGCCGACCGGAGTTAGTGTGGCCTGGTCGAGTGGAGCCGGGTCAGAGTGGAGCCGGGCCAGTGGAGCCTGGGCCGTGGAGCCTGGCCGCATGGCGTCGGTATGGTAGGAGTGGGGAAGACTCCGAGCCGGCTGACTCTACGTCCTGAGTAGCTCAAGAGGGGCAGGGGCCGAGCCACAGGTAGCTGGGATTCTAACAGGGACTATCCGCCCGTGCCGAGGGATGTGACGTGGCGCTCCCGCACTGTATCATATTCCCGTTCGTAATGGTTCGGGCCCACCCACTGGTCCGCATTTGAGCGTGTTGATTGGGAGGCTGAAGGTTGGGTCTGCGTATATGAGAAGTGGTTCCACGATGGGTTGAGGTTGCCTGTGCCTCGCCTAGTCTGGGAGGTGCTGAATCATTTCATTATCGCCCCTTCCCAGCTTATGCCGAACGCCTGGAGGCTGTTGATGGCTTTGGAGGATCTCGTGTTCGCATCGACAGGTTCGGGTTGCACGAGCCGTCAGACTGCATTTCCCCAAGGAGAATGATAAGGAGAAGGGTCGATATCTACCGAACTTGAGGCACGATAGGTCTCATCGTGACCTCCGATCAGGTCCAGTTGACAAAAACCTCCGGAAAGCATCCAGTACTTTTTTCTTGAAGGGTCGTCCGTCAATTTGGAGATAGGGGCATGGGCGAGATCCCGATCGGGTGGCGAGCCACTGGTGAGAACTTAGTTGTTTCTTTCGTGCTTTTGATTACTAAATCTTGATTATGTTTCTTGTTTGCAGAGCTCGATTTCAATCGCGCTGGGCAGAGCGGGGACGGCTTGGACGTAGCTACCCAGAGGGTGTTAGCCATCCCATTGGAGCAGAGGGATTGGCGAGTGGTGCTAGCAGAGTCCAATCTGAGGAGCAGTATTCTTTGGGCCGGGTGGTAGAGGCTATTCAGAGAGGTACCCTTCCCTCCCGCCTGAAGCACTTGGGATGTGCTCCCGAGCCCGTACTCCAACCATCTCATTTTTTGGTGAGTCGTGGCATAACCCACTAACCGCTTGGAGAGTTTGCCCTCGCAGAGTCGCCTATGAAGAAATTGATCGCCCCTTTGAGCGAGCGAATCCATCGCCAAAGCCGCCGAGAAGAAGAAAAGGAAAAGGGAGTCGCTGAGAGCGGGAGTGAGGGTCGAGGATGTACGGTGACGCCGCCACCTGGGCAGCCCACCGAGTCGCCGAGCCCTCGCGGGAGTCGGGTCGTCCCAGCCGCTCCGCCTAGGATGAGGAGGGCCGGGACTATCACTATCACGTATTCCGCCATCAGCCGACTTACTCTGGACGCAACATCAATGAGTAAGATGGCCGACTCTTCTTGTTCCCCGCGACGAGGCGCGCTCAACCGAGCGATGTGTCGCCACGATCGGGCGTATCCCGCTACTGCTCGTATGAGCGTGTTTGTTTACTTTTCTTGTTTGACTTCGCTCATTGCCCGCTTTTGTTTTGCAGTACTACCAGCTCCTACCGAGGAGGTCCTGCTGAGGCGCAAGAAAAGCTGGATACAAGATATATCCAAGGCCAACGCCGGTTTAGCTGCAAAAGGAGGCAAAGATCCCGAAGGCCGAGCAGAGAGCGCCAGCGCCTCCCGGATAGTGAGGCCGAGGTCGAGAGATCAGGCCGTGAGTTAGCCGAGAGGACCGCGGAGGTCGAATCCCTCAGAGCAAGCATCTCTATTGCCGATGACGCCATTATTAAGGCCCGAGGCGAACTCATGTTGGAGTTTAAAGAGGGGCGGACGCCTCATGGGATCCGGATGAAGACATTTTGCTCATGCAGAGTTATTGGAAGAGGAGATTGGTCATCCGGGCAAGGTGGCGAGGAGCAAGCGCCCGAGCTTCGCCGCCAGCGCGTGGGGACGAGCGGTCCGGCCTGGGCCGAGCACTAGTGGTGTATGCCTGCAACCGACTTGACGGAGGATGAGACTCGTGCCGAGGATGCTTAGTGCCTTCCCCTTTTTTTTGTGTTTTAGGGCCTCGCGATGCCCTTTCATCCTCGCGTCGCGTCTCTCGTATTTCTAACTGGGCGCTTGGCGCCTTATATATATATAACTTTTGACTGTTGGTGTCTCATGTTTCTTTGGATGAATCACCTGCTCTTTTATTTCTCTTGTATTTGTGCATGTTGACTCGTCGTGGCCTGATGGCCGAGACGCGTGGGTTTTATGTTGGGCTGGCTGGCGTCACCACCGGGTGTAGGACTGGTTCATCCAGGGGCTTGGCCTTGGCCGACGTAGTCCCCTGGATGGGTGACGTTTCTTAGGTTGAATGAGGCCGGTTCAGCGGTGTCCAAGTCTTGAGGGTGTCCGAACGTTTATCGGGCAAGACCGATTTGCAGGTGTCCAAACGTCAATCGGGCGAGGCCGATTGGAGGGTGTTCAACGCTCATCGGGCAAGGCCGATTTGAAGGTGTGAGAACGTTCATCGGGCGAGGCCGATTTGAAGGTGTATTTAACGCTCATCGGGCGAGGCCGATTTGAAGGTGTTCGAACGTTCATCGGGCGAGGCCGATTTGAAGGTCATCGGGCGAGGCCGATTTGGAAGGTGTTCAACGCCCATCGGGCAAGGCCGATTTGAAGGTGTGAGAACGCTCTCGGACGAGGCCGATTTGAAGGTGTACGAACGTCTATCGGGCGAGGCCGATTTGAAGGTGTTCGAACGTCCATCGGGCGAGGCCGATTTGAAGGTGTGAGAACGCTCATCGGGCGAGGCCGATTTGAAGGTGTATTTAACGCTCATCGGGCGAGGCCGATTTGAAGGTGTTCAACGCCCATCGGGCGAGGCCGATTTGAAGGTGTATTTAACGCTCATCGGGCGAGGCCGATTTGAAGGTGTGAGAACGCTCATCGGGCGAGGCCGATTTGAAGGTGTACGAACGTTCATCGGGCGAGGCCGATTTGAAGGTGTAAGCAATTGCCGAACGGGTCGATTGGAGATGAAAATTTCTGAATAATACTTCATTAAATGTTTGGCCGTGAAGCCGATTGTCTAAGAGGAGATGGATAAGCCCATTCATCCTTAAAAGAAAACAAAACAACAAAATTAAAAAGGAGTTCACCTAGAGGTAGTAGCTTGAGGTGAACGGCATTCCAACCTGTGTGGATGTCTTTGCCCCTGGGGTCCTGGAGTTTGTAGGCGCCTTTCCCCGCTTCTTTGATTATCTTGTAGGGCCTTCCTGTGGGTCCGAGTTTGCCGGAGTTAATCTCTTTGGTGTTTTGGAAGACTTTACGGGAAGGACCCTGCCGCCTATCCCGAAAGTGCGGATCCTCACGCCGCGGTTGTAATGACGGGCGGCTTGTTGCTGGTAGGTGCTGCATGGATACTTGCTTGTTCTCGTAGTTCGTCCCACAAAGGTCAAGGTTCGCAAAGGTTTTGGCTATTTGATTCCTCGTCCGCCCACCGGAGCCTAGTGGATGGAACTGATATTTCGGGCCGGGATGACTGCTTCAACCATATGTCGTGAGAACGGTGTTTCGCCACTGATGATCGAGCCGTGGTTCGGAGATGACCTGCAGGACTACGGTAGCCTGCCCGCCCATGCGCCCTTAGCTTTGAATCGTTCTTCAGTCGCATGATTGTTTTGTTTGACGACTCCGCCCGGCCGTTAGATCGGGGGTCATGGGGTGTCGAAGCTTAACTTTATTCCCCATGTGTCACAGAAATCCCTAAAGCCCGAACTAATGAACTGGGACCCATTGTCGGTGACAATCTCTTTCGGTATTCCGAACCGGCAGATCACGTTTTTCCAGATGAAAGCTTTGACTTCTGCCTCTCGACTGGGCCAATGCCTCGCTTCGATCCACTTGGTGAAGTAATCAACGCCAACATGAAGACCCGTTGCCCTCGGTGCAAGAGGGTAAGCTTTCCCACGATGTCCATTCCCCACTTCATGAATGGCCATGGTGTCAGAATGGAGTGGAGCCGTTCTGGTGGGAGGTGTGAGACGTGGGCAAACCTTTGACAGTTGTCGCATCTCTTCGCGTAAGCGATCGAGTCGGCACGGATAGTCGGCCAGTAGTAACCCGCGGTGATCACCCTGAGCAAGACTGCCGCCCCTCCCCGCGTGGGTTACCGCATTCGCCTTCATGGAGTTCGGATAGACATTTTGGGGCCTCTTCCGGGCTTATGCATTTGAGGTAGGGACCCGAGAACGACTTTCGAGGAGTTGACCGTCCATGTAGGGTGAATCTAGCGCTTTTGCTTTCAATCGGCGCGCTTGCTCTTCTCATCCTGGGAGCTCATCGCCTTCCGTGTACTTCACTATCGGATTCCATCCAACAATGGTTTGCTCAATGCCCATGGCTTCTCTGGCAGATTTTTCGGGTGGTGGTTCTTTCCAGTTAGCTGGCCACTGCATGAATAGGAGGGGGATGGATGACTCAGAGGAACATGGGAGTGCCGAACCAAGGTTGGCGCAGGGCGCAAGATGGTTGTTCTCACCTGGGATCTCGTACTATTGAGAACTCTTCGAACCCGGCCCGCAACTCTTGACCATGCTTAGATAGGATGTCATTTTGGAGTCACGTGCTTGGTACGTACCTTGTAGTTGATTGACCACGAGCCGAGAGTCCGACTTCACTTCTAGTCTCGGCGCCGATCTCTCCGGCCAAGGTGAGTCCAAACAAGAGGGCTTCGTATTCGGCCTCATTATTCGTGCACTTGAACCCACAACGGATCGCCGCCGAATGATGTCTCCTCGGTGTGATCGGCACTATTCCGAGTCCGCTCGTGACATTACTTGATCCGTCTACTGGAGGGTCCACTTTCGGTGGTGCGCCTGCTCATGCATAGTAATTTTTTTTCTTTTTCTCGGGCGGTTTCCCTTGGTGTGAAGTCGGCAATGAAATCGCTAGTGCTTGGGACTTGACGGCGTGCGGGGTTGGTATGATACGCCAGATCACTTGAGTTCTACCGTCCCATTGCATGAGCTCGGTCGACAGCCTCCGGGTTTGTGCAATATTTTTCGAGCGGGAATGAGGTGATCACAACTATAGGATGGCATTGGAAGTACGGTCTGAGCTTCCTGGATGCATGGATGAGAGAAAGGGCAAGCTTTTCCAGTTGACTGTAACGAGTTTCTGCGTCGAGGAGTGACTTGCTAATGTAGTAGACCGGTGACTGCTTCGTTTCTTCTTCTGACTAGTATCGCTGATATGGCTGCCTCTGAGACCAGGTAAGTGAGAGTGTTCTCTCCGTTCATGGGTTTGGACAAGAAGGGGTGTAGCGATACCTCTTCACCGTTGTAGGGCTTCTTCATGAGGGGGTCCAACGAACCTCGTTGGATTTTTTTGAGGCGAAGAAGAGGTGGCACTTGTCGCGACCTGAGATGAAGCGGCCTGTGGCGGCCACCCGCCCCGCAAGACGCCTGGACGCCTCGACGCAAGTCAGGGATGGTGCCGAGAACCGCCCTGATCTGGTCGGGGTTTGCTTCTATTCCTCGCTGAGTAACCATATAACCTAAGAATTTACCTGACGACACGCCGAATGAGCACTTTTCTGGGTTTAGTTTCATGTTGTACTTCCGGAGAATGGCGAATGCCTGGCTAAGGTGGTCAAGGTGTTGTTCAAAGAATCGTGGATTTGACGAGCATGTCGTCCGATGTAAACTTCCATGGTCTTCCCTAAGTGGTCGAGAACATTTTGTTGACCAGCGTTGGTAGGTGGTCTGCGCTTTTTCAGTCCAAACGGCATTACTTTGTAACAATAGGTTCCCCTCTCTGTGATGAAAGCTGTCTTCTCCTGGTCGTCCGCATGCATTAGAATCTGATTGTACCCCGAGAAGGCATCCATGAAACTCAGGAGTTCGTGCCCTGCGGTCGCGTCTACCATCATGTCAATATGTGGGAGCGGGAAAGAATCTTTGGGGCAGGCTTTGTTTAAGTCTGAAGTCGATGCACTCTCCACTTCCCGCTTTTTCTTCTTTACGACTACGACGCTTGCCACCCATTCGGGTAGTGGACTTCTCGATCATGCCGTTGTTTAGGAGTTTTTCGATCTCTTCATTGATGATCTGTTCCGCTCACCGCGAATTTTCTTTTCCTTTTCCTTTTCGCTTGATCAGGTGACTCCGGATCTACCTTGAGCCGGTGGACCATCGCTGCCCAGCTTGATCCCTGGCCATGTCGGCATGGGACCAAAGCAATAAACAGCTTCATTCTTTTTTAGAAAGTCTATCACCTTCTCTCTTGTCTCTGGGTCGAGGCGGAGCCTATGTTTGTTTTTTCTCTCCGGGTCATCCGGATGTATCCGCACCTCATCCAGCCTCCTTCCATTGCTGCTGATCGGGCCTCGGTCGAGGGTGATGAGACCTGTAATTGCTATGAGGAATGTCCCTTGCCTTTGAAGGCGTTCTTGTAGCAATCCCTGAAGCTTTGTGGTCGCCCTTGATCTCCCGCACTCCCCACTTGGTCGGGAACCCGATCGCCCGGTGGAAGGTCAAGGTACGCCCTCCCGCATTTCATGAATCCGTGGACGGCCCAAAATGACGTTGTAGGGGATGGGCAACATCACCTGTGAAGACTCGTTGTTTGTTCACCCCGCCGCATAGATAGGAAGGGTGATTTCCCGATGGTATACTGCTCCGAGCCTGAATCCAACCAAGCAAGGTCGGTCGCCGTGCTGATATTTGCTTCTTCCAAATCCCCATCGCTTTTACGCTTCGAGGAATAGGATATTCGCGACGAACCCCCATCCACGAACACCCTTTTCACTAAGATGTTGGCTATTTGCAGGGAGAGGACTAAGGCATCGTGGGTGAGGGGCAACCAGGTGATCGGCCTGCCATCCTCGAACCGAATCACTTGATGGGAGTATGACCTAGAGACCGGATGAACAGACGGATTTCATGGTGGTTGGTTCTAGCATACCGCTTGGTCGACGAGTAACTTACCCCACCGATTTC
The DNA here is from genome assembly GCA_026229545.1 of Pistacia atlantica. Classification (NCBI taxonomy): domain Eukaryota; kingdom Viridiplantae; phylum Streptophyta; class Magnoliopsida; order Sapindales; family Anacardiaceae; genus Pistacia; species Pistacia atlantica. Next base: position 3,142,940 of record CM047906.1, read on the forward strand.
GATCCTCCGAGATGAGCGAGCGTAAACCCTTAGGTGCCTCGGCTCGCGAGGGGGCGCATCCGTTGTTTGGAGCTTTTCTCGGCTGATGGTGTTTTTTCCCTTTGTGCAAGAGGTCACGAGGTGTCCTTTCTTTAGGAGCGCGGCAACCTCGAGCCGCAAGGCGATGCAATCCGTGGTGTTATGCCCATGGTCGTGTGGAACTCGCACCACTTGGTCGTGGTTCTCCTTGCCTCAGATTGCTTCCTGTGCCACTTGACAATGGGATCCCATACCTTTCATTATCGCTACGACTGGGTTGGTTCGATGAGATTATATTCTCGGTATTTTGAATTGATTCGATCCCGATTGTCTCGTTATTGTTTCTTCGAGGGCTTGGCGGTCATGGTCTCCCTCGGTCGCCTCATGTTCCGAGGGGGCTTGGTACCGGTGCTCGCGGTCCTAGGTTCCGGCTGCGTCCCGCCTAGGTTCGTACTGGAATGGGCGGCCTCGGCTTATCTCATCTTCCTCCCACCTTATTTGGATCACCCTCGGGCTGAGCATCTTCCATGGTAGTACACCCAGCTTTGTGAGCTCCTTGTATAGTTCCCCGTCTCGAAGGAGGCCTTTCCCGAAAGCGCCCACAGCCTCCTGGGTTACAGAATGAATAGAGATTTTCTCCTTGTTGAATCTCTACGACTCTCTCAATGGTTCCCCTCTCCGTTGGTATATTCGCATGGCTCGGCCTGCCTTCTTCTAGCTTCTCCGCCGCGAACTGCTCCACAAAAGTGTCAAGAGCCGTGCGAACGAATCGATGGATCCGCTCGGGAGATTCGTACCATTGGAGCGACTGCATAAACTAGAACCGAAGCTTTTGCACATACAAAGCTTCTAATGGTGGCCGGGTATTGAAACAAGAAACATCCGCCGCTTTGTACGAGGCTATGTGGTCGTCCGGCCTGTGGTACCGCCGTATGGTTTCATGTTGGGGATACTGAATTTTTGGGGCATGTCACCTGTGGCGATCTCGTCCCGCAAAAGGTGAGTCCGCGTAATACCCGGTCTGCTTTTTGGTTGGGACTTGGCATTCCCTCCCCGGGATACGCCTATTACGCCTCGACGTCCGCCACCTTTTAGCCAATAATCGCTATGGGGAAGGAAATGCTATCGGGTCATCCTGCCTTACGGTCCGTACGCCTCGTGGGGTCATCCCTCGGGGTAGACACCGATCACCGCTGTATGCCTTGGTAAGATATGTGTTCTGCTCATCCCTTCTAGGGCCGGATGACTCCCATTGTCACTGCTCGTTGTTCTTCCCTACATGGATGGTCGTGGGAGTTGTCCGGGTAGTTGTTCGGTCTTTCTGGGATGGGTGAATTCAAGAGCGGAGTTGGTTTGGTTTGGCCTGCTCACCCCGCGAGGATGAGCTAGGCAGAGGGGGTTTGTGTTTGAGTTGACCTGGAGGGGGAGTGGCATGGTGGAGATGGGATGATCCTTAGGATTCTCTATTGTTAGATCGCTTTGATCACAGGCAGGGATGGGCGACGACCTGCCGCGCCGTTGTGTCTTTATCTCCGTTAGTCAGAACTGAGTAGTCGGCCGCCAATGCATCAAGCGGACGCGGCCCTTTGCCAGAATCCGAGGGTTGGTGCTCTGGTGTGGAGAGGGGTTGCATGGAGGGGATAATGGTGCGGAATCGGTTGGAGGGTGCTTGGCCGGGAGAAACTCGAGTTCATAGAATTGACTTACTTTCTTTCAACGATCGGTTCTCGACCCGGATGGATGCTGGGCCTTCCAGCGCCACCTTGTCTAAGTTCTGCATGAGAGCGGTCAAAGCCTCCGCCGCCTCGATGCCCGAGTTAACGTCCTCCGGATTGTTAGCCATGGAATATTCCTCCACGTGAGAGGTTCGCCACGCCGAATACTTGCTGAGGCCCCACGGTGGGCGCCAAACTGTAGACGTAAAAATCTACCTGAACGGAAGGGGGGTCTGATCCCGTGAGGTCAAGGCCACTAGCGATCTGCTGCACCTGCACACGTAGAGAAACACACGCGTGAAGCGAACGGGAAACACCGGGTGGTGTTTCTCCGCCGAGGCACTGACGCCAAGTCGCAAGACCTGAAAGGGGCTAATTTAGTGAGGGTAAGAATAAGAGGTTACCTAAGTCTAGTCGGGACCGTGACTACGGCGAATCAATGAAACTCTCGAGGAAGAGTCTCGGGTGTGAGGGTGTAATGTCGATCTCCCCTTGTAAGAGGGCTGGCCTCTGTTTATATAGTGATCGTCTAGTCTCCCAATCTTGGTAGAAGTAGGAGTCCTAGTACGACTCTGATACAAACCCTAGAAGAATTAGGATTGTGGTAAGCTGTCTTACCAGTGTCCGTATAGGAAGGTGATTCTAATTAGGAGTAACTCCGAGTAGGAAAGTGATCAGGAATAGGAAGGTGACCTTGAATGGGAGATTGATCAGGAATAGGGAAGGTATCCCTGAGGGGGTTGTGGGCTTTGGATTTGTCCATAGACCTAGGACATGGGCCAGATTTGAGAGGCTTGTGCCCGCTCAGTTTGGGCCGTTTGGTTCCTCATGTTAGAAGAGAACTATGGCTTGGGCCTCTGCAGGACTGGACTTGGTCCTTTTTCCCTATTTGGGCCAAGGACGATTTTTGGCCCTAACAACTAGTTCCCACATCAGAAAGAGCACAAAGTAGAAGCAGTGGTTTTGCTTCTTCATTGTTCAACAATGCGTAAATCAATTCAATAGTTGAGTATAAAGAGTTATCCATTTCTGGAACACATCTTGGATTAGAACTTTTTAACTGACGTAACGCATCCCTCCAGGCATAATCACTCTCACCTTTTCAAGACACAAAACAAATAACCGGAGGTTCGAAAAGTTTACCCTTTTAGGAAGCCTATCAATGTCTCCATGATGCAAACAAATTGCAATAGAATCTTTGTACATTTCCTTAACCAACACTTCTTTAAAGCCATTGGCTTCTTTAAAGCCATTGGCATCTTTAATATTAAACATCCGTTTCTCTTTGGCAATTGATGCAAAATCCATGTGAGCGATGTCATGCATTTTGACCGTCTCATTATTGTTACCTTTCAACAACAAACGCGAAGCTTCAAGATAATCAATTAGCGACTTGATTCTATTCATTCTATCGTTAATTGTATGAACATCTTGAAACAATCCCAACCACATGTCGTATGCTAGGAAGCACATGAAAGGTATACTAATACTCACATCAGAAAAAGCACAAAGTAGAGCAGTGATGTTGCTTATTCATTGTTCAACAATGCGTAACTCAATTCAATAGTTGAGTATAAAGTGTTATCCATTTCTAGAACACATCTTGGATTAAAAGTTTTTAACTAACATAACACATCCCTCTAGACATAATCACTCTCACCTTTTCAAGACACAAAACAAGTAACTGGAGGTTCGGAAAGTTTACCCTTTCAGGAAGCCCATCAATGTCTCCATGATGAAAATAAATTTCAATAGAATCTTTATACATTCCCTTCACCAACACTTCTTTAAAGCCATTGGCATCTTGAATATTAAACATACGTTTCACTTTGGCAATTGATGCAACAACCATATGAGCGATGTCATGCATTTTGACCGTCTAATTATTGTTACCTTTCAACAACAAACACGAAGCTTGAAGATAATCAATCAACGACTTGATTCTATTCATTCTATCGTTAATCTTATGAACATCTCGAAACAAGCCCAACCCCATACCGTATGCCAGGAAGCACATGAAAGGTATACTAATACCCACATCAGAAAGAGCATAAAGTAGAAGTAGTGATTTTGCTTCTTCACTGTCCAACAATGCGTAACTCAATTCTACAGTTGAGTATGAAATGTTATCCATTTCTGGAACACATCTTGGATTAGAACTGTTTAACTGACGTAACGCACCCCTCCAGGCAGAATCACTCCCACCTTTTCAAGACACAAAACAAGTAACTGGAGGTTCGAAAAGTTTACCCTTTCAAGAAGCCCATCAATGTCTCCATGATGCAAAGAAATTGTAATAGAATCTTTTTACATTCCCTTCACCAACACTTCTTTAAAGCCATTGGCATCTTGAATATTAAACATACGTATCTCTTTGGCAATTGATGCAACAACCATATGAGTGATGTCATGCATTTTGACCGTCTCATTATTGTTACCTTTCAACAACAAACACGAAGCTTCAAGATAATCAATCAACGACTTGATTCTATTCATTCTATCGTTAATCTTATGAACATCTTGAAACAAGCCCAACCCCATGCCGTATGCCAGGAAGCACATGAAAGGTATACTAGTACCCAAATTAGAAAGAGCACAAAGTAGAAGCATTGATTTTGCTTATTCACTATTCCACAATGCGTAACTCAATTCAATAGTTGAGTACAAAGTGTTATCCATTTCTGGAACACATCTTGGAATATAGCTTTTTAACTGACGTAACGCATCCCTCCAGGCAGAATCACTCTTGCCTTTTCAAGACACAAAGCAAGTAACTGGAGGTTCAGAAAGTTTACCCTTTTAGGAAGCCCGTCAATGTCTCCATGATGCAAACAAATTGCAATAGAATTTTTGTACACTCGCTTCACCAACACTTCTTTAAAGCCATTGGCATCTTGAATATTAAACATACGTTTCTCTTTGGCAATTGATGCAACAACCATATGAGTGATGTTATGCATTTTGACCATCTCATTATTGTTACCTTTCAACAACAAACACGAAGCTTCAAGATAATCAATCAGCGATTTGATTCTATTCATTCTATCGTTAATCGTATGAACATCTTGAAACAAGCCCAACCCAATGTCGTATGCTAGGAAGCACATGAAAGGTATACTAGTACCCACATCAGAAATAGCACAAAGTAGAAGCAATGATTTTGCTTCTCGCTATTCAACAATGTGTAACTCAATAGTTGTGTATAAAGTGTTATCCATTTCTGGAACACATCTTGGATTAGAACTTTTTAACTGACATAACGCATCCCTCCAGACAGAATCACTCTCACCTTTCAAAGCACTTGCAATTGTTGTAATTGCAAGTGGTAGACCTGCACATTTTTCAATTATTTCAGCTGCTATATCACATTTATCTATTAAATCACCAATGATGTTCGCAAACAAATTTCTTCCATCATCATCACCCAAAGGCTCAACTGATACATTCCTCTAAGTATTCATTTCTTTTAATACAACTTGTGTTCTGGCTATTAACAATATTGTGCATCGCAATTTCTCATCGTTGCTTTCTTTCTTGTCTTGCTAGATGCTACCTTTATCATCATAGCTAAAAGGAATCCCAACAACCTTCAAGTCAAGCTTCTTCTAGATATTATATGCAATTACAAGGATTCTCTTGGCTTTTTTCAACCTATAAAGTAATTGATCAGCTCTTCTAGATAGATTTTCCTGGTCTTTAAATACCATGCCCAATTGACTAGCAATGTCGACTTGAATTTTTTTAAGATCAAGAGTTTGTGTTACCTCAGTAAATACCACCTCATCAAATAAACTATCTTCCTTGGCTCTCCAAGCAACTTCTTTGACCAGCGTGGTTTTTCCCACATCACCCATCCCGTGCACTCCAATCATATTAACCTTAGAATCCTTCAATGCCTCCATGATATCCTGGAAATTGGACTCTCTTGAGTGAAACCTCTCATAATCCTCGCCGACAAATATGGATTTTGTCCTCCTTAGAATAGCGGGGTCAGAAACTCCACTGAATTTTCCTTTTTCCAAGAGCTTGGCTCCATCCTCTGCCACTTGCTCTGCATCCTTGCTGAGCCTGTATCGCTTCATCAAATCAGGACACATCCCTTTGAAACAGCACCTCTTTGCTTTATCTTCATCATCAACGAGCTTTACTTCACGTTCCATGAAACCTTCCACGCCCTCAGCCAGTCTTTAACTTTATTGTAAATCTCTTCCCCTTGTCTTTCAGCAACATCAACATCTGCTTCCACATCCTGTCTTCAACTTCTGACCTCCTCAATTTGTTCATTTGCCTTCTCCATATACTTCTAGTACTTGAACACAAAGGAAATCTTCCGACAAATGAAATCATACACAGTCTCTGTAACTTGTTCTGCAGCTTTGGGAGCAGCAGTAGCAGCTATTTCAGCCATTACTTTTTTTTTTTTTTTTTTTTGTCTTTTCTTTCTTTTTGGTTTAAACAAGGAAAGCCACTGACAAACGCTACTTAGGAGGACAAGAAAAAAGAAATACTGAAAAAAGAGATATACTAGAAATGTTTATGAGATCGAAAAAATTCAAAAACTAATGTTTAAAAACAAAAATACTAAAGTTAGCGAAAAAAAAATATACTGAATTCACGCAACGACATACGTGGCACCATCTGCTTTTCTTAAAAAAAATTCATAATTAATGGATGATCAAGATGATGCCACGTCTGTCGGTGCATGAATTCAGCGTAATTTTTTTGGTACTTGTATCATTTTTCATATTCAACACTCAAAGTGTTTCATTGAGTAATGCTACAATTACAAAAAAAAAATACACCAAATTCATGCACCGACATACGTGGCACCATCTACTTTTCTTTAACAAAAATTCATAATTAATGGACGATCAAGATGGTGCCACATTTATCGGTGCATGAATTCGGTGTATTTTTTTCTATAACTGTATCATTTTTCATATTCAACACTCAAAATTTTTTTATTTGAAAAAAAAACATAATCAAACTTTTTCATTGAGCAATACTACAATTATCGAAAAAAATACATCGAATTCACGCAACGACATACGTGACACCATCTGCTTTTCTTAAAAAAAAATTTAATAATTAATGAACGATCAAGATGGTGCTACATCTATCGGTGCGTGAATTCGATGTATTTTTTTCGGTAACTGTATCATTTTTCATATTCACTACTCAAAGTTTTTCATTGAGCAATGTTACAATTACCGAAAAAAATACACCGAATTCACGCACTGACATATGTGGCACCATCTGCTTTTCTTAAAAAAATTTCATAAGTAATGGACGATCAAGATGGTGTCACGTCTGTTAGTGCGTGAATTCGATGTATTTTTTTCGGTAATTGTATCATTTTTCATATTCAACACTCAAACTTTTTTTATTTAAAAAAAAATAATCAAATTTCTCTTTATAAAGTTGATCGTAAAAGACAAAGAAAAAAAAAAGGTTGGAAACACAAAAGTTATTTTTATTTGATTGCTTAAGGAAGGAAAGAAGGAACCAAACGCAGAAGAACTTTAATTACTATGAAGAGTAATACAATAAATATATCATTTTCATATAATATTTCTCATACAATATTATGTGATAAGATATGATAGGTTAATTTAAAGTTAAAATTAAATTTTTAGTTAATCATATTTTACCACATAATTTTGTATGAAAAATATTATATGAAAATGATGTATGTGTAGGATTATTCTTGCCGTAAATGATGATACGATGTAAGTATGAGAAGCTGACGAAGACTCGTAAGTATATATGAGAAGCTGATAAAGGCCAGATTTACGGTCAGATCTGGCTGTCGATGGCCGCACTGTCGTTGTCTATCAACGATGGCAAAGATTTGGCCGTCGTTGACAGCCAACGATGGCCATTTCTTTAGCCGTCACTTTCCAACCAGATCTGGCATTTTCACGTCAGATCTGGCCTTTTCTGGCCGATCCACTGTGGAAAAGTCCAGATTGGTGAATTACCAGCCATTTTCGGTGGTGGCATAGACCGTTGTGATAGATTCCGGCTACCACCGGCGGTGGCCACCAGAATCGGGTAAGTATGGGTGGGGGGGTGTTTTTGTTAATTTTTAAATTTTTTTTCTGGGGGTATTTGATAGAATTAATAAACTTAAGGGGTCTAAAAGTAATTAAAAAAATAGACTAATATTTCTAAAAGGGCATTCTAGTCTTCTCACTAACAGAAGGTATCTGTTTGTCGTTTTAAAACCTTTTGGGTACAATCTGTTGTTTCGCCAAACAATTGAATATGGCACATTGAAGAAACCTATAACACTGTTTTTGTGTACTTCAAATATATATTATTTCATGTTTTATAATTATTGAATTTGTATATATGGTGGTCAATTAATTAATTAAGTTACTCATTAATTCTTTTAAGTTGTGTTAAATACCATATTTTTTAAAATTGCTTCTTAATTAGTTGTTGTAATAATGCCTCAATTATTATTTGAAATTAAGGGATTGAATGAGGAAAAGTCTTATAAAGAGGTGTACAATATGGAAGAAAAATAATTGATCCATATGTGTTGCAATTACATGTATAAAGTGATAAACATTTACCAGAAGAATTAAAATACTTTGAGATAATAAATTCTTCATTTAAGAAAAACAATTAATTCATATATGTTTCAACTATCTGTTGAGGTTCAGAAGCAAAGCAAAGCTGCTGAAGGAAGGAACCAAGCGCAAAGTTCTTTGATAGCTGAGCATGATGTATGATGTAAGTAATGAGAAGCTGATGTAGACTTGTAAGTATATATGAAAAGAGTAATACTACACATATATCATTTTCATACAACATTATATGGCAAGATATGATTGGCTAATTTAAAGTTAAAATTAAACTTTCACCCAACACATCTTGCCACATAATGTTGTATGGGAATGATATATGTGTAGTATTATTCATATGAAAAAGCTGATATAGATTTGAACAGCATTACATGTAAATCACAGCCGTCCAATAGTTTTCATAATCCAATAGTGTGGGTGGATTGTTTCGATCAATTTCCAGGTCTTTATTTCGGTCAATTTCTAGGTCTTTATTTCAGATTTTCAGTTCCTTTGTTTGAGTGTGGGCCTTGATGTCTGTCTTGTCAGTGTCATATCTCCATCCATTGTTTTTAAAATTTTGGCCGAACGACTTCCACCTACCCAAAGTTTGGCATAAAGACAGATTGATACCAAAAAAATTTAAAAATAAAAAACATATACTTTCTGTCGTATTCTGTTAGAGATTAATGTCTACCAAAAGAAAGTATAGTAATTCAATTCTTACCCCAAGCCCGTTTGTATAGCCCTGTTGCGTCAGCGATCAATTTGTTGACCGAATTTAGCATTTTTCTGCGAAGTTTGGTGATAAATAGTGGCACTGACCCTTGCTGGCGCGCGGTGAGAATCGAGATCGGTGGGTATTCTAGTCTTTTCACCATTTTTGTCTTTTAGCAGATGAAAATTCTTAACATAACATGATAGAAAATGGGTATTTGTCATTTCCAAACCTTTTGGATACCACTTTGTCTTTACAACAAATTTTAGGTATGTGTGAGTCGTTCCCCCTAAAATTTTATGAAAGGGTTAAAAAGATATATATACCCTTTAGCAATTAGTTTTCAACAAATTATCCTACAAAACAATGTCCTCAGACTTTAGGGAGGAAAATATGTATCAACTTTATTAAAGAAATAATTAGAAAGCACACTTGTTAACCTAGTGGGTTTGGTTTAGTATTTTGAATAATATTTTTGAAAAAGTATCAGTTGAGTGGTAATAACGAGGTAAAATTTAAAAATTAACAAAAATACCCTCTAAGTTTGTTAATTTACTAAATATCCTTATAATAAAAACATAGAAAATTGCAAAAACATCCCATTAAATACCAACAGATAACCACAACTACTAGAGGGTGGTTAGAGGCACAGTATCGGTGCACGACCGACTAGATCTAGTTGATCGTACACCAAGCTGGCCTTTTCCGGTCAGATTGAAGGCCATATCTGGTCGTGTTTGATCATCAACGACGGTCAAAGATATGGTTGTCGTTAATGACTAGTTACGGCTAAAGATCTGGTCGTCAACAGCTAGGTCTTTAACAATAGACCTTGCCAATATCGGCACACCACCGGCTAGATCTAGCTAGTAGTGTGTCATTATACCATATTCCAGTCACTTTCCGGTAATGGTGGTCGGAATCTAGCAAATATGAGTGAGTATGGGTGTTTTTGTCAATTTCTAAACTTTTTTTTTTGAAGATGTTTAGTTAAATTAACAAACTTAAAGAGTATAAAATAATTGAATAAAATATAATAGTATTTTCATAATAGAAAAACAAACATATATAAGAAAATGATAAGAATAAAATAGGGCAAAAATGGGGAAAAAAGGCACCTATTTTTAAAAACTTGATTGTTTGTGTTTAATCATGCTCATGATTTCTAATTCTAACGGTAATTTTTAAATATAAAATAATTACTTATATGATTATATTTTAAAAATTAAATTAAAAATAATTTAATTCTAATTGTCTTTGTAAATAAGATATTTAATAGAAATTGTAGTCAATTTTACTCTATTTTTTCAATTTATTTCGCTTTTTTTCTTTTCTTTTCTCTTACATTTTAAGTTATTTAACTGTAATAAAATTATTAAAAAGTAATTATTGGAGGAATCTCCCCTCACCTTCCCAAACTTTAATATAGTTAGACCCCGCAACCTGCCCTCACTTTTACAAAAGTCATTTGCCTCATTGCCCTACGACAAGACTACTCATCGACCTCCCTGTTGAGGTTCATATAATTAATCCATATGATAAACATTTACCAGAAGAATTAAAATGATTTGAGATAATAATTAATTCATAAATGTTGCAATTACCTGTTGAGGTTCAGCAGCAAGGCAAAGCTGCTGAAGCCTGAAGCAGCAAGGCAAAGCTGCTGAAGCCTGAAGCCTGAAGGAACCAAACGCAAAGCTCTTCGATAGCTGAGCATGATGTATGATGCAAGTACGAGAAGCTGATGTAGACATGAGCAATGTTACATGTAAATCACAGCCGTCGATTAGTTTTCATCCAGGCCGATTGTTTCTATCAATTCCCAAGGCTTTATTAGGGGTGAAATAATTGCAATAATAGTCCAAATGAAATGTCATATTTATGACTGAATTCAACTCATTAGAGGTGAAAGTAATTATCAATTTGTCTAAAATTATTGACAAAGTGTCACGAAATTTTTTAGAAAGATACCATGTTAACTAGTTACTTTAATAGTGTACATAATTAAACAATTCAAATTGTTAATAAATTAGACCCTTAATTAATTTTATAATATCAAGAATGATGGATAAATATCGAAATCAAATTAAAGTGACGATGGACCATAATATGCAAGTCTTGGTCAAGTTAATGTGAGAATTCAACAACTCCATCAACAAATGAACTTTGCTGAAATTACAGATTAATTGCAAGGAAATCTCTGAGAAATTAATTAAAGAGAACATGTTCGTTGTCAGACCAAGTTGCAATAAAAGAAAGAATAATTTTGGATTTCGTTATTTCACAAGAGAGTTGTGTTAAATCAATCAGTACATAATACTAATAAAGCAAGCATTTAAAATGAATAATATTACACAAAATGATATGGCAAAATATAATCGATAAATTGAATATACAAAGACAACTCATTAATTGATGTTTTATTTAAATAATAATATCACGTCAGTTTATATTCAATTGAACTTTTTGTTAGAAGATTTTGTAATTGCGATATTACTTATTTAAAATTTACAACAGGAAAAAAGAAATTGGCTTTTAGAAATTAAAGGTTATTATAAAAGGTCCCACAAATTAATAAAATAAACGAAATAAAAATATTTCCTTAAGACTCACTATATTATCTTGTTACATGATAGTAACTTTAATTAAATTGTCCTTTTTATAAAACTTTTATCAAAATCTTAAAAGCATGTCGAAGATGAAAAAAGGAAAATTGAGCTCAGTTTGTTTTAAGTAGTGCCCAACAACACCCACATCAAGCCAGATCACTAAGCCTTCAAGCCCACCTAAGAAAGGCCTACGCCCAACACCACCTGCATTACCTTAAGTTGAATGACCCCCAAACCCAGCTCAAAATGAGACTCCTTTTGCTTTCCAAGTTACAAATTGGCATTCATATTCCAAACTTTTGTTTCACTTGTGCTAATTAGGAGATTTCAGTTCTGTTGCACTTACAAGCAACAAGCAACAATCACAAGCGAAAATGAACAGTGTCAATGATAATGGTGAATATACTTTCAAGGAAATGGAAAACAATATCAATGATGAAGATGAATCAATAAATAAAGATAGAACGAAGTAGCAAAGAGGATTTGAAAATTAAATAATTTCTATCATGAGTATTTATTCATTTTCTAAATTATTTTAATTTGGTGTGTTGCTGGGTGGTTTAGTCTCATACCTGCTTGGTTCTTCCTAACATTAAGATACAATTCATTGTTTGAAACGAGTTTTATTGATTCACTTATACAGTGATGTAGTGTTAAGTTCTATGGACATTGGTAGGCTCGCAATGGCTAAAAGTTTTGTGATGCTACATTGGGCTTAGACATCAGGCAAGAAAACCCAATAATTAGTACATTAGTCAATATAAAAACATGAATAATTATTTGAAAATTTTGACCTTAAATAAAATTATTGTAAAAGACACTAAAAGTGCATTACAGATTTTACACTAGTTTTGATTCTTTACCATTTATTTTGCAAGGGAATACCGTTTTTATACCGTTTGAAACATTATTCAGATCTGCAAATTAATCTCAAGAAGGATTATTATGATTATACTTCGATTAAGAGCCTGATACAATGGCCCTGGAGCAGACTTGTATGGAGGCTAAGAAATTTTATAAAGAAAAATTCAAGAAAAATCTAGGTTGACTTCATTATTGAAGAGCTTGAAGTTTAAATTCGAGTTGTAGAGGAAATTGATAATAAGCTTTCTTACATTTGCAGTAAGTTTTTATCAGTCTTAAACATTTATTTGCAATAAGTTTTCATGAGTCTTAAACATTTATTTGCAGTAAGTTTCTATGAGTCTTAAACATTTATTTGCAGCAAGTTTTTCAAGCACAAATTGGCCTTATCATCCATTTTCAAGCACAGATATGGTGCAAAATCAGGCTCCTGGAGGTGTTTTTTCATATTGCAGTTTAAAATTTATTCTTTTATTGGCCTGTGTTTTCATTACATGGCGCGCAATACTGCAGAAAAATATACTTCAATTCTATTGAGTTATCCTCTTTGGACACTGAGCAGATATCTTTTTATTGAAAATTCCAGTTGGTTTTTTGTGTTTGCTGGACAGTTAGCTCTTCTTCTACTTAGAAATGGAGCTGGATTTGGATGTGGAAGGCAACGATACAATCTACCCAGAGAAGACTTAAGTAGAAGATTAAGTCCAACGCGGATTTGGATGTGGAAGGCAACGATACAATCTACCTTGATCTTGAATGATGAATTCCTGGAGTTATTTTTGGTAAGAGAACTAGAGAAGTCAGCTTAAGTGTTACATTGTAGTTCAAGATTGAGGAGGTGTATAGTCTTGTTCCAAAGAGAAAAAAAAATGAATTTAGGGTAGTTTTGTGTATGAAAGTAGGAGCCGTTCATAATTCAAGTCATTTTCACATGGCAATTGATGAAGGTTATTAAAATGTGACCTTATAATTAAACAATCAAAGTTTTTGGACATACACCTGCAATATAAGGAAGAATTGTTGAGTGAAGATTCAGAAAATAATCACTTAAAAATATTATGAACACACAATTTGCTAAAAACAGGGGAGGAAACAGAGCAATACCATAGACAAATTTATATCTCATTTGATCAATTCTAGCACAACCTTCTAAGTCTACCTCAGCAATTAGATTCCATTTCAAAGCCCAAGTGCAAACGTGTGAAAAGTACATTAGAATTATAATTAATCAGAGGCATGAAAGATGAAGAGTTTTGAATTGAATGTCTAATTAGATTATGAGAATATGGCATTTGCAAGAGACCAATTTGTAAAAGTAATAAAAAAGTTACCTGAACTTCTCCTTTTGCTCCAAGTTGAACTCCAAATCTAGCAGTACCAAAATCATTAACCTCATCTTCAAAGGCTTCCCTTTAACGAAATGAAATACATCACCAACCATTCATAAAATTAGTTCTCAGTATTTTCATAGGAACCTAATTATATACAGTCTCTAGTTCAAATATTATCATGTAAAAGAAATAAGAAATAAGCAGAGAGATCAATTTCAACTTGTCGTCTTCAAAGTCAGGCCTACAAAATTCAGCACTTTAAAATCTTTATGCAGGCACTATACTATCAATTGTACGAGGGATCTCCAAGTGCTTATAAGCTCAATTAACAATAATTAATTAATGATATGAAATTCAATTGCTTCTTTGCAATCGGAATTTCAGTCATCTGAAATCTAAACAATGAAACAAAACATTAATTTAATTACCAGTTCCTTATTATGCTAAAACACAGTAATTGGAAAGTGAAATAAAGAATTTTTGTGAGAAACTGTAGATTTTCCTCATAAACAGTTCTCCAAAGCTTCAATTTAAGCACTAATTGTAAGCAAATAAACAAAGAGTAGAAATTAGATAAATGACGAAAAATAATTTACCATTAAGAGGCTCCAGCAGCCAAAAAGCACAATTAAGAAGAGCAATAAGCAACCAGCTCTTAAATAGCAATATGTGTTGGCATTTGGGACCACTTCTACCTCTTTAGATGTTTCATTTTCAGTTCCACTTTCACTTTTGCCTGAGTTCTCATCATACAATTTCATTAAATTTTCAGTGTCTGCTATCATTGTTTTACCTAAATCTCCACTGGTCATGTACAGTGGATGAACCCCACAACATTTCAATTTCAAACCTGCTTCTGGGCTTACTTTTCTTCTTTTATGAGACATGCTGAAGTTAAAAGAGGCAGTTGTGCAATCACCCTTAAGATCTATACAAGGCGTACATCCTAATACTATGTGATCTGACTCGGGATAGTCCACAAAACATCTCCAATCAAACTTACCACTAATACCGTAATTGCACCTATAGTTGACTTCAACATCTCCATGATAACTCGTCTCAAATGCAAGAACGACGGATATAGCAAAACGAATCAACTTTATGTTACTACAATGTTGAGGTAGCTTAATACTAATTGAAGATCCTGAACTTTGATGGCTGAACCACCCACGAATTTCACTCCCAGGTAAATATAAGCTGATTTTATGTATTTCATCAAATTCCTGCAATTTGAAATCAATCATGATTTTGATGAGTGATAAAGTGTAAAAGAGGAAGAAAGAAAAGAAAAAGAGTAAGAACCTTTGTATAACAAAGTCTTAGTGCTGCAGTTGCGATATGTTGAATTCTTTTCAGTGAATTTGCCAAAATGTTGTTAGATGCATTCTGATTCAGGTTCAAGCAGTTTGTAAATATGAATCCTATACGCCAGCCTGAAGATGAGTAAAGGCTTTCAGATACTATTTCCGGTTCTGATTCATCCAATCTTTCTAAATTTGCTGGAGGCATTGGTATTGATTGTAGTCGCGTGCAATTGCTTGCATCTAAATGTTCTAGTGCCTGTGGAAGCTCTGGTATTGATTGAAGCTTCTTGCAATAGCGTAACGATAGGCATCTCAGCTGAGAAAGTTTCTTGATACTTGTAGGAAGATTCTCAAATATATTTCCACTTAGATCTAATATTTCCAATAAAGATAAACAAAAGAGATCTTCGGGAATTTCTTTCATATTGCAGAAACCTAAGCATATAATTCTAAATTCCTTCCAACAAGCGATAGTGGATGATAATTTGCTCTTGGAAATTCTCTGATATAAATGCTACTTGGAATACTCTTAAGCCATTCGTACTTCCAAAATTGTAATGAATTTAACTCAGTTAGACACGCAATTGATGAGGGAACTTTATCTATTGCAGTGCCTGATAAATATAATTCTTTTATATGCCCTGAAATCTGCGGAAACATTGTGATATTACTGCAATAGGAGAGATTAAGAATTATAAGAGTTCTGAAATGTATGTCGCTTGGAAAAGTTCCAAGACTTTTGCAGCCATAGAGAAATAAGATACGGAGGTTGGTGAGACATCGGATAGAAGAGGGAATTTTAAGCAAACTTCGGCAATGTTCAAGCTCTGGAGCATCCGAATGATTAAGCTGATGAAGCAGCTTGACATCTGAACCATGCTGTAGGAAAAGAGATTGATTAAAATAAATCAGCATCAACATAACAATACATTCTATATATTAATAAGGAAATGCATAATTAACTATTGAATCATACCTTTTTATCTACCCAATGTTGTTCATCAACATTACTAAACGGCAAACCGACTACAATAAGGCTTTTTGGGCTGAAATGCGATGGCAATGATTTCAAAGGATATCCATACCAATGGAGATATCCCAATTCATTGGAAAGATATTTTAGTCCTTGTGGAATATGCACTCTAGATCTATTTGAAGATTCTTCAAATAGATCCGGTACATAGAATTTAAGAAAATTAAGATTTAGCATATTTTCAAAGGCTTCAGAACTTAGATGCAGGTTTGATATTTTGTACATATCTAAGACCAAACCTTGAATTGCTTCAGTCCCCTTCATATGAAAAGAAAAGATTAAGTTAATGTATAAAAGATAATCTTTTTGTAAAATTTATATAAAATAGATGTGACTTCGTACCTTATAGGAAAATCTGGTATAAGAAAGATATTCTAATTATTTAACTCTTACAGTGTTATTCTTTAATACATGAAATACATCATCATGCTTCCACAATCTACTATGTTTGCCAAGATTTTTGAAGGATTCTTTGTGAATAATTTCACATCCCATTTCTTGTACTAAATCATGCATTTCTATCTTGTTTGTTGATATTGTTACGAGTGATTTATTAATAAGAGTACTCAATCCAACTTGTGTTGACAAGTAACAAGTATCTAGTATTTTTGTTACGTGATTCATATCCTCCCCTTTAAAAAAGCATGCAATGTTAAGAAATATATCTTGCTCTTCACTATCAAGTCCTCCACAACTAGTCTTCAAAACATTGTGAATTTTCGGATTGGAAATGCTTTTGAGTTTCTGCAATACACTCTCCCAATCTTGTATGCTCTTTCCATATAATGAGGAAACCCATGTTTTAAAAGCTAACGGGTTGCCCGAGGCATAATCGACTACCTTGCTTGACAACTCCCAAAAAGTTTTGGGGGGATATTTTTGTTTGAAGGCATAAGTGGAAAAGAGTTGGGGAGCTTCATGATACTTGAATCTTTTAACTTCATATATGTAATCCACTCTACAATAGCGAAGCACTTGTGTATCTCTGGTGGTTACAATGACTCTACTTCTTGAACCAAGTTCATCAATTCCTCCGATTAAAAACTCCAATTGCTCTATACCAATGACATCATCAAGAACAATTAAAACCTTTTTGCACTGAAGTCTCTTCTTAATATGTTTTGGCATAGTTGGAGTACCTAAGGTGAGATTTTCTTCTTCTGGTGTCTGGGAAAGAAGTTGCTTTCGTAGATGAACTAATCCACATCTTTTTTATTCTTCCCTAACATTGGCAATGAAGGAGCAACCTTCAAATTGGCTAGAAATTTGGTTAAACAGAACTCCAGCAATTGTTGTTTTACCTGTACCACCCACACCCCAAATACCTACAATTTTAAAATCTAACAATTCAATACTTAAAACAGTTAAAAGGGATTTAATACGATCAATGTGGGAACCTATTCCAACAAAGCCTTCAAAATCACTTCGGGGTGATATGTCATTTAATTTCTTTGATATTTGTTTGACAATTTCAGCTACAAGTTTGGACTCAGGCCTAGCATTTACAAAGAGAAATATTGAGCTATACCAATGACCATATAGAAGCAAAATAATTAATATACAATATTGGAAATGAAGCTTGTAATTGTATATAAGCTACCGAGATAAATATTATCATTGTTAATACCTCTCTTTATGAAAAAATCAAAGAATACAATTAGGTCTTCATTTTATGATCATTGTCTATAAGTTAAAACAAAACTAAGTACAGAAAATTTTATACATAGAAAAGAGTCCCACTTAATTTACCTAATTTCCATTGAATCCCATCCAGATAGATTGGACACTTTAGTCAAAGCAGCTCTCCAAGTCCGGATATTTTTTAGAAAATTTTTTCATGCTTAGCTAAAGCATCTTTAAAGCTTCCAGTTTGTTTCCTCACATCTGATGGATTGAGATGAAAAAAGACCGGCATGACCACTTGGCCATTCCTTTCCTTGCATTCAAGAATCTTCACAAGGTTCATCCAAACACCATTTGGAAGAAGCATATCCTTCTGAGAAAATGATTACTGAAATATTTGATTCTTCAATTGCCTTCAAAAGAGCAGGTGAAATTTCGTCTCCTCTCTTAAGTCCATCATCAGCAATGAAGGTTTGTAAAAAGTTCATTTTCTGTAACTAAAATACATCCAATATACGTTGTCAAAACACATCCAATTTATTCCATCAGTGAAAATTAAACTTAACAAAAATGACGAATTAAAAATTATATTAATTTAAGAAATAAAAGAAACTTACACACATAGAACTGGAATAAACTTGTAAGTGAAGTTGTGAGTGAGTTATTCTTTCAAGAAAGGAGATGAATTCTGCTGTAATCCGAACAATTCACGTAATTTCTGCAAAATTCCTCTCTTCACAAGCTTTACAAAGAAAGCTACGCATCATTTGAGAATTATAGAGAAAATAAGGAGAGAAGAGTTCTGATTGATTTCATCTTTGGTGGTGAGGTGTGATTGATTTGTTCTCTCTTGTCTCTGCATTTCGTTGAAAAATTGGATTGATTTATACGAATAGGTTAAAACTTCCAAGGAAATTTGGGATATTTTATTTACATGTAGATAGAAATAGAATTTGGTCATGTAGAAGAAACATTATGGGTTAAAAAATTGTGGCAATTTTACCCAATCAACTGGGCGAAACAATAACTGACAATAGTCAATAGGGGATATGTTTGTGAAATATGCCCAACTTTTGGATCTAACATAAATTCGAATACTTTAGGGGAGGTACATGGTTTTAACCAATGTTTTTAAATTTTATTCTAGGCCAAATGCCTTATGCATACCCAAGGTTTGTCGAAATGACAAGTTGATACCCAAAATATTTTGAAACGACAAATAGGTACCTTTCGCCATGTTCTGTTAGTGATTTTTGTTTGATAATATTGAAAAGACTAGAATGCCCTTGAAAGTTTGATATTTTAGTTTTTTAAAAATTTCTAAAAAACACCCTAGGTTTGCTAATTTAACTAAACACCCCAATATATAAAAATTTTGTAAAATGACAAAAACACCCCCACCACCTGCAGTGCCAAATTCAGGCCACCACCGTCGGGATCTGGCCGAAAAATTACGTTACGACACAGACGTCGGTTTGGGTAGTGCTAGCATGAGTCTGGCGTTTTCCAGCTAGATCAGTGGTTGATACCGGCCGAAAGGCGGATCTACGACGATGTGGCCGTTGAGGCTGCAATCTGGCCGAAAAATTGCATTACGACACAGACCCCTTGGATGCATGCGCGTAGCAGCATCCGATCTGGCATTTTCTAGCCAAATCCGCTGGCAAAGGCCAGATGA
The DNA here is from genome assembly GCA_026229545.1 of Pistacia atlantica. NCBI lineage: Eukaryota > Viridiplantae > Streptophyta > Magnoliopsida > Sapindales > Anacardiaceae > Pistacia > Pistacia atlantica. The sequence goes on from CM047906.1 coordinate 3,162,405, forward strand.
AGTTTTGTGGCCTCGACGACCAGATCTGGACGTAGATATGGCCGAAAAAGGCCATATCGACCCATTACTGGCCAGATTCTGGCGGTGGTGGCCGGAATCTGGCATTGCGGGTGATGGGGGTGCTTTTGTTATTTTACAAAATTTTTATATATTAGGGTATTTAGTCAAATTAGCAAACCTATGGGGTTTTTTAGAAATTTTTAAATTTATAAAAAACTAAAATATCAAACTTTCAAGGGTATTCTAGTCTTTTTACTATTATCAAACGAAAATCACTAACAGAACATGATAGAAGGTACCTATTTGTCGTTTCAAAACCTTTTAGGTACCAACTTGTCGTTTCGGCAAACCTTGGGTATGTGTAAGTCGTTCGGCCTTTTATTCTATTGCCTGACAGGGTGACTAGCTTCTCTTAATGCAACATCCTGTCTTGTAAACCCACCCACCCAAGACGAGCCCACCAAAACCGTGATCAAGCCAGGCCACTAATGATCCACCAACACTACATCATACGGACAACACTCGTTGAGCCCAACACCGATGTCAACACGGATCACTGACACGTCAAGCCCATCTAACAAAGGCTCATCCCGAAGCCCATCTAACAAAGCCTTTGTTAGAAGTCATACCTTTTCAAACGGAAACAAGGTAGGTTGGCTCTCTCCGCCTAAAGCATATACTTTTATCTTTTTGCAGTTATACACCAACAACTGTTTTAGCATTGGCCACTCTATTGTATGCAATCCCACGTAGAAATGTTTGAGTTCTGGTAAATTATCAAGTTTGAGGAAGGTTAATTGAGGAAACAAAAATCTAGGGGTCTCATCTACTTCCTCCTTGGCAACAACTTCCTCCAAACCGCAAGAGAACATATAAGCTCTTTAAGTTGCAAAAGACCAATAGCTATGGAAACTGGAAACAAACTTTTCATATTCCAACAATTGTTAACAGTTAATGTTTCTAGATCATAAAAGGTAAGAAGTCCTTGAGTAGAATTAGATGCAACAATAGTCATCAATTTTTTACAGAATTCGACTCTCACTTCTTTTAGTTTGGAAAAGGAATCTCCATGGAGTTGGTTGTCCCATATCAACTGCAAGTTATCTAAGTGTAAGAGTATCATCTTCTCCATGTTTGGAAATGCAATCGACAAAAACATCTCGAGGTAAGCTTCCCAAAATATACTAGAAATAATCATCTTAAGATTATTAAATTCAACAAAAAGATTTTTTCTTAAAAACCATTGAACAAAAATATATAAAAATTAAACAATATATTATTTTCAACTATGCATAACAATCTATTTCTAATAACTGTGGATGATGATAATAACATAGATAATTTAAAGATAATAAAATTAAAACTGTGATAAAAGAGTTTCAATCATACAAACCTTTTCACTGAGAAGGGGCACAATATGGTCAAATCGGTGCTTTGTATCGGTGAAAACAAATGTCTGAATCTGTGGACACTTGGCTACTGTAATAGCTTTCAAGGCAGGACATTCCAAAGTATTCATTCCTAAATAGAAGCTTATCAAGTTAGGCAATGACTCAAAAATAATGGAGTTCAATTGGGGTACCCTAATTTTCTCAATGTTTGCTTCCTTTTCTTCTTCTTTAGAGATGATTTCTTCTATCAAAGCACAATTTTTTACTTCTATCTCTTTCAGTTGAGCAAGACCCAAAATGATAGACGAAGTAAATATCTGTCTTAAGCTACAACAATTGTGAACTTTAAAGGATTTCAGGTTGTTAAAGTCCAAAACTTCCTGATGAGTTTTCTTCAATGTATGTCCATCAGCATTTAGTTGTCCTTCCATATCAAACACTTCTTTCAGTGAATCACAACTTTTTATTTCCACTGTTTCAAGATTTCTTAAGTTGCACAACACATTGAATGGAATAATACTTGATGTCTCTAAGCACATGTCCAAAACCAACAACTTTAAACTATAGTATAAGCTGGCAGGAACTTCAGTGTTCCAAAATCTTTTTTCTAATGTAGGGAATTTGATAGGGCTTGGGATAGGATCTGTTTATATGAGGAACAGAGACCTCAAAGAACAAGAGATAGAAAGATTAGTTGACAAAATTCTTTATTCATTCCCACAATTTAGATTTGGGCTATTATATAGCCTTACACTTAACTCTAATGACTCCCAAAATGACTCTAATTATAAAGGGATAATAAGTCCCAAAAGGATTCTAATTATAAAGAGATAATAAAATAATCTTAATTCTATCCTAATAAGATAATAATATAATTATAAAAGATAATTAGATAGGATAATAATAAAAGACTTAACACACTTATCCTAATTCTAAAATAATCATAAAATTGCCTTCCCTTTCGCCTTAACCTTTTCCTCAAGGTTGCAAGGTATGACACCATCAACATCAGTTATCCCGGTTCATCCTAGTGCTCATCATCATCCTCCTCCATCAACAAGAGAAAGAACTTGGCCATGCAGCGATGCCTAGGGTGAAGGCGCTCATCGCAATTATAGCACAAACCTTTGTTGCGTCGTTCTTGCATCTGTGTTACTTTGAGTCGTTTAACAGGCAAGGAATCCGATTTGTTTGGAGTAGGCAAAAGGGCCTGCTACACTGAAGGAACATTAAGAGTTGATTTTCTAGGATCGCAAGATACGGGGTCGACAGAATGCAAGTATAGGTATAGATCCTGCAGCTTGTCCTCCTGTAAGTGAGCAAACTCATGCACTGATATAGCACAGCTTGTGGCGGTCGTCCTAAGGAATTCATTAAGAGTTGATTTTCTAGGATCGCAAGATACGGGGTCGACGAATGCAAGTATAGGTATAGATCCTGCAGCTTGTCCTCCTGTAAGTGAGCAAAACTCATGGCATGGTTGAGGGTGTGAGGCCGAAAGGATTGCAGCTCCCTTCGGAGTTCTGGTTTGAGCCCTGATACAAAGCAACTTAGAAGGAACGTACCTGGAAGGCCAGAAACTTGATTAGAGAGTTCTTCAAATTCTGTTTGATAAGTGACTACAGAATCTGTTTGAGTAAGTTTTGCCAACTGTCCTTGGTAATCCACAAATTCCGAAGGCCCAAAACGAACATCTAAATCTTGTAGGAAAGAATGCCAAGAACGAATCTGCCCATTGGAATGCATCCAACGATACCAAGAGAGAGCCGGCCCATCCATGTGGAAAGCAGAGATCGTCAATCGTTGCTCAGTAGAGATATTATGGTAATCAAAGAATTGCTCGGCTTTAAACCTCCATCCACGAGGATCCGTGCCATCAAAACGAGGGATTCTAAATGGAAAGACTTGGGAAAAAAACTCCTGAAAGTCGATCCACCTCACCCAGTCAAATCTGAAGATGATTCACCGGAATGTTGGTTTTGTTGTTGGCTTTGCTGGCAGTGATCGAACTTGTTGTTTAGAGCTGAAATCTGCAAATTAACATCTTGAAAACCAACTGTCAAAACTTCCAATTTCTCTGTTAAAGAAGTGAGAGTCTTTGCATGGGTAGATTGTAGAGCCATAATTTTAGCAAGCTGCTCATCCAAAAGACGCAAGCGAGTGCCTTTAGCCATAATTAGGGAACGAAAGCACCAATGATAGGGTTTGGGATATGATCTGCTTATATGAGGAACAGAGACCTCAAAGAACAAGAGATAGAAAGATTAGTTGACAAAATTCTTTATTCATTCCCACAATCTAGATTTAGGCTATTATATAGCCTTACACTTGACTCTACTGACTCCCAAAAGGACTCTAATTATAAAGGGATAATGAGTCCCAAAAGGATTCTAATTATAAAGAGATAATAAGATAATCCTAATTCTATCCTAATAAGATAATAATATAATTATAAAGGATAATAATAAAAGACTTAACACGGTTATCCTAATTCTAAAATAATCCTAACAGAATTCAGAGAGCTTTAGGCGTTATAAATGCTTTAGATGTTCCAAATTGGGGAAATCAACCTATAAAACAAAAAATATTTGGTTAAAAACTTGTTACAAGTGGCCAAAGCAATTAAAAAAAAAAAAAAGTATTTCAAGCATAACAATATCAATTCATATCAAAGTCACTGAAATTTTAACATATATGGTTTTGTTTCTTAATTTTTATTTTCTTATTTGGTTAGGTTTTATATATATTGTTTAGTTATAAGTAGTTCTAATACGTTTAACCTTTGCATTACAGCCTTTGGACCCAATCAAGTAAGACCTAGAAGAGAAAACTAAAAATTTTTATTCTCAAGATTTGTTCTAAATACAATATTGAATGAGTTCTTGGATTATGAAATATGAAAACTCATTCATTAATTTGCAAAATAATTTTTCAATATCAACTTGGCAAAAAACATTCAAGTTGATATATAGATGCAACATGATTTGAGATATATGGAATCCTGCAATTACAAATTTTTTAATTACAATAGTTGTGGAGGCCTCGATCATGGATTGTTGCAAGAACAGGAGTTTGAGAATTTAACATCCTAGTTATTGAAGATAATAACTCTTGCACTCATGATTTTTAAATTATAAAATAATGACAATAAAAAGATTAGTGATGGTGGTCATATAAATATATAATCATATTGATAGCGACAATGCAAAAGAAAATAAAAGGATTTGGAATGAGTAAGTACCATATTTGTAAACATATGATGGATAGTGGAATTAAGGTCTTTGTTCCACAAATATTCTTCATTGATCTTCTCTGTTAGTTGTACCCTATTTAGTTTTGGTGTGTTTAAGCCTCCTTGGGAAAAGATCTTCAAACTAAGGCATTGACTCACAATTACTTGTTCTAAGCATGGGAATTTGAAAGCATAATTGGCCGAGCAGAAGCTTGTGAGTCTCGGTAAACAATGAAGCTCCAAAATTTTCAATTGGCCGAAAACAATCTCCTCTTCCATTGTCTCTACCTCAGTCGCTATTACCTCTACCATTAACTTGCATTCTTTTATTCTGATTGTTGTGAGATGGACAAGAGTTCTCGCTGCTGAGCATGCTAATATATTTGTCATTCCATTACAACAGTGGACTTCCAAATTCTTAATGTTTTTGAAGGAAATTGCAGAGAGTGACATTAAATATATCAAACGATGACATCTCCATATTTTTAGAGTTCGAAGATTTTGAAGACATGTGTCCACTTGGGAATCTTGTTTTCATAAATATCCTTCATATGGGAATAGTTCTTGGAAAGTACAATAATATAGATAGAGCGAATCCAGATGGTACAATTTTTGAAGAAAACGAAACCAAAATGCTACTGATTCCTTATCAAGGTAAGCCAATGAAAGAAATTTAAATTTCGAAAAGCTTCTAGCTAGAATATGATCAAGGAATCTGGACGCAAAGTTGTCACCATTTAAACCCAAGTTTTCCAAATTGGGTATCACCTGAAAATCAATGAACAAGCTAAATATTCATTCATCAATTAATTCATGAGTTGAGTTTTTTAATTTAGAAGAAATTTGCAATTCAGTTTATAACCATTTAACTTTCTAATTAATTATATTATTTATATATTTTTAATAAATATAATTCTGACAATCTAATTATAAACTACTTTAAAGTACAAATATTATATAAATTAACAAAAATAGATATTCAAGTAGCTAAATCAATAATTTATGTCTTACTCTGAAACATGACTAGCCAGTTACTATAAATCCATTCTTTATTTAAATAGAAAAATGAAATAAAAAAAAAAATTTCATAATTTAACCTTAATGATTATGTTCGCTTTTTTAGTTGCAATAGACAAAGTCATACCTTTTTAAACGAATTTAGGGCAGGTTTACTCTCACCATCTGAAGCATATACTTTTGTCTTTCCACAATTATCCACCAGCAACTGTTTTAGCCTTGGCCACTCTATTGTATGCAACCCAAGGTAGAAATGTTTGAGTTGTGGTAAATTATCAAGTTGGAGGAACGTTAATTGGGGAAACAAAAATCTAGGGGTCTTATCTGCTTCTTCCTTGGCAACAATTTTCTCCAACCCGCAAGAGAACATCTTAAGCTCTTTAAGTTGCAAAAGACCAGTAGCTATGGAAACTGGAAACAGACTTTTCATATTCCAACAGTTCTCAACATGTAACGATTCTAGACTGTGAAAAGTAAGAAGTCCTTGAGTAGAATTGGACGCAACAATAGTCATCAATTTTTCACAGAATTTGACTCTCACTTCTTTTAGTTTGGAAAAGAAATCTCCATAGAGTTGGTTGTGCCATATAAACTGCAAGTTATCCAACTGTAAGAGTGTCATCTTCTCCAAGCTTGGAAAAGCAACCTACAAAAAACATCTCCTGATGTTAATGTTTTGGTAATGATAATAAAATAATAATTTAGACCACTAGACAATAAAAACATATCAAACAGATTTTGACTTTCTCGTAAAAGAAAAACAGAAAACAAAAGAAAAGCATTATAAGTGAATTTCTACTAATTAATTGCAGATAATGGTGATGTTAATAGCTATAAAGAATTTTAAAATTTTGAGGCCAATACACAATGAAAAATTTTCAATTGTAAGAAATAACTACACCTTTTGGTTGAAGAGGGAATTCATATCAATAATATATTTTTTCCTTTCTTAGCGTGTCTACACCAAAAGAATTTTGGAATAATATCTTCAAATTAGAGCACAACTCAATGTGAAGTTCATTCAAGGTGGGGAATTCAATTGAATTTCGAGTGCCAAATCTCATGAGTTTTGGAAGAACCGCAAGCTTTAGGTAGAATAGTTTTGGAAAACTCATATCAATTATCTGATCTTCGCCTTCCTCCTTGGCAACAATTTCCTCCAACTCACAAGAATATATCGTCAAGCTTTTAAGTTTTAGTAGACCGGTAGCTATGGAAACTAGAAACAAACTTTTCATATTCCAACAGCTTTTAACAGTTAATGTTTCTAGATTGTGAAAGGTAAGAAGTCCTTGAGTAGAATTAAATGCAACGATTGTCATCAATTTTTTACAGAATTCGACTCTCACTTCTTTTAGTTTGGAAAAGGAATCTCCATGGAGTTGGTTGTGCCATATCAACCGCAAGTTATCCAAGTGTAAGAGTATCATCTTCTCCAAGCTTGGAAAAGCAACCTACAAAAAAAACATCTCCTCATGTTAATGTTTTGGTAATGATAATGATAATGATACTAAAATAATAATTTGAGACCATTAGACAATAAAAACATATCAAACAGTTTATAACTGAATTTCTGCTAATTAATTGCAAATAATGGTGACATTAATAATAGCTATAAAGAATTTTAAAATTTTGAGGCCAATACACAACGAAAAATTTCAATTATGAGAAATAACTTCACCTTTTCGTTGAAGAGGGGGTTTATAATATATTTTTCCAAGCTCACTTCATCTGGTTCCTTTCTTAGCATGTCTACACCAAAAGAATTGTGGAAAAGTATCTTCAAATTAGAGCAACTCTCAATGTGAAGTTCATTCAAGGTGGCGAATTCAATTGAATTTCGAGTGACAAAACTTGTGAGTTCTGGAAGACCTGCAAGCTTTAGGTAGAATAGTTTTGGAAAACTCATATCAATTATCTTATCTTCTTCTTCTAACTCTTCTTAATCAAATATTACTGCTTCCATCAACTCACAGTTGCATATCACAAGCTTTTGGAGCTTCACGAGACTTTTGACCATAGAGGATGAAAACATAAATTTCAAACCATTACACTTCTCCACAGTTAAGCTTTTTAAGCATTGAATAAACCATTGGTTGAGGTTGATCAACCCATATGTTCTCAATATTAATTGAGGACAGTTTCAAGTTCTCCAATCTTGGCAACACAACCTGCAGTAAAAAATCTCATTCCATAAATAGTTGTAGAAACTAATTAAAGAACACCTAATTTTACAGTGATGCAACGAGTTAGTGTAATAAAACAAGGATACCAATCGACTATACCTTTAGGGTTCATAAACAAGTCTCAATCCAGAAACTTAAGTCTCAAAGTTTGAGATAAAATTTGAATAATTCATTGAGTATTCTATATCTTCAAAAACAAATAATATAATTATATAGGGTGGTTACGGCCAACCCTAATAAGACTCTAATTAAACAATGAAATAAAATCTTACTTAAACACAAAAACTAATTAAAATAAGAAATCTCAACTATTGACTAATTATAAAAGAAAGAAAGTAAAATTTAACTAAGTTAAAACTTTCTAAATCAACTAAACTCCTAATTAAAATAGAAAACTACTTGAATTCATAATATGAAACCCTAAACAAATAAGAAAATCAAATAAAGAAAGGGAAACAAAATTAAATTCTAAATAAATCCTAATTTAACACTATTTTCCCTACATCATACAGTAAAATAAAATAACACGAAAAAGAAAAGGCAAAACATACCTTCAAGCCAAAACTTATGAACTGTGGCAGGCATTGTAGTGCTAGGGAATGCAATTTAGTGAACTCAATCTCACTATTCCTTTCGTTTTCATCGACATGGTCTTCACTTTCTTTACCAAAAATCTCCTTCAACTTGTTGCCATAAGTTTCTTTGATTTCTTGTATCTGCAAGATGTTTCCAGAAGAGAAGAGATACCTTAACCTGCCACACATTTCTCCTTTTAAGACTCTTAATTTGCTGAAAGACGTTGCATTGACTAGGCTGTAACATATCTTCTCCATATTACTTAGATTGAAAAGAAACAATGATTATAAGATTGGAAAGGCACCATTAGAAGGTGTTAGAGTAGATGCCCTAGAACCAATCAATTATTGTAGAATTGACTCTTTGTAATGATGTTCATTAATCAATTAAAGGCATTTTATTCTATATCGCGTAAATCATGATTATTGCAATATGTATTGATATATGTCCTTGAATGGTAGAACCGTGACGAGGGTATCAAGTGTTTCAAATCTTGATAGTGAAAACCCTATGAGCACATATGGTGGCCATTCTAGAAACGTTTGTAGCCCCAGTATTATTCTGAAGTAAGGGCACAAATAATATGGTAAGGCTATCATAGTGTTGAACGACCCTGTTGAGAGGCAGTGAGTGATCTCACTTGTCAACGTTGTTTGGTGACAATCTGGTACAACACATGGGTGCTTGCTGTAGGCGGATATACCGCAGCAAGTTTACTGGACTGACCTACTAGAGGATTCCATATGGATGGTAACCCTAATGTCCATGGAACAAATCCTCTAACGAATGGTGGTGCATGTGATCCTTAGACTTGAGATCACATGAGCGCCTTGTACACCGATTGGTGTAGTTTGACACTAGCCTAACGCAATTCTATTCAGAGTTGTCAATACGGTGGTGATTGGCTACATCAAAGAGTGTATCAAGACTATGGTGGATTGATAGAGGATTCATCATTCCCGAGTACGGGAGAAGTTATCTCACGGCGCAATTCAGTATATGGCAATGGCACTAAAACTGTGGCCATAATGGGATTGAATTGTTGCTCTATCCAATTTATATTACATGTCATTGGTTCAGAAACTGAATACATAACCGAAGGTTGACACTATTTCTATGCCTTCGTCTCGTCAGATACAGTATGATGAAATGATCGAATTGTACGGTGACCATATCGTTGACAGGTAGCTACTTTGCTGAATCTGAATATATCGGGTGGCCATGATGCCTTGCTAGGGGCCAATCTTGGTTTGTGTATTAGTGAGACGATTAATTGGTGTTAATCGCGATACTATACACTACCGGTATGATGAGGAGCCTATGGGTCACACACATAGAAGATAATTTAAGAGCCAGGAAGAAAGAAGGGTGTTTTCGTCTTTTTGGGAGAGAGAGTATTTTGATAATTTCACAGTGCAATTAAATTTGCTGAGGTTATAACCTTTATTTAATTTGTTAGAAAAATTAAATAAGTGAAATTATGTTGAAATGTGTGTTCGCACATATTTAATCAAATCATCATTATTGTTAAATTTTAATTAAATATTAATTGATTTTAATTGAGATAATGATGAAATAAGTTAAAATATCTAATTGGTAGTGTTTGGCAACATGGGGTGTTTGGGTTGGAGCCCAAGCCCAAGCCCATTCCATGTGGGAATAGGGCAACTAAGTTTGCCTATAAAAGAAAAAGTGTTTTTGTGTGATTTAATAATGATTTTATTTTTGCCTTTGATAAAAGAAAAAAAGAAAAACACACACAACACAAAGCTCTCCCACGTTAGTTTTGGTTTAGCCAAAACAAATCTCTTGATTGTTTTTCTTCTTGATTTCTTAAGGCCAAGGAGGATCTAGCAAATCCCTCCTTGGTTCCTTGTGATTGTCTTCGTGTGGACTTCCATAGTTTTATCCTACACTTGGATCGGTAGCAAACACGTTAAGAGACAATAGTGGTGGAGCCTCCAACGTGGGTATGAATTTAAACTTTAGATTTACTTTTCTGCAGATTCTTGTTGTAATATATAAACTATAATTTTCTGTGCCCTAATTTTGGGTTCTAAGGAACGATCCATGGTTGTAAAAATTTTGTTTTTTGCTGCGCAACCAATTTTCCTAACAGTGGTATCAGAGCCTAGGGTACTAGATTTTATGGTTTTTATGAATGGTTGATTACATGTATTTGTTAATAACATGTTGCCTTGATGAATCTGCCATGAAAAACCTAGTTTTTGTTAAATCTGTAAATCTGCTGTTGATTGAATGAATCAATTGATCAATTGGTTTAATAATGTGTTGATGAATGTTATATTGGTTGGTTAATATCCTGGTTGAACGTGTGTGCATTCGATTTGATTTGGATTCTTGTTATTACACAAAAAACTGCAAAAAACGCGAACTGTGCGATTTGGGGATTTCCAGGTTTTGCCGCGGCGAAGTCTATAGCTTTCCCAATTCTGTATTTTTCGCAAAGGGACCAATCTGTAGTTTTTAATAACCTGTAAAGTCAATGAACATTCTGCACATTTAAGAGGGTAATTAATATATAACCCACCTGATTTAAAAATTGACTGTTTTTTAGATCTATGCTATGTACTTGTTTGTATATTGCATGGTGTCTGGTACATGAGCCTTAGACCTATGGTGAATGTTTTAAATTATTTTTGGGTATGTATGGTTGTATAATTTTTTAAATAGGGCCTACGTGTCCTGCCTTCTCTCCTCTTCTCGATGTACATTCTTTTCTCATCTTATTCCCCTCGAATATAAATTAAGGTTTCTAAATTTGTTGATGTAAGATTAATTTTAGAATAATTTTATTGTGAATTTAGAATGATGCTTATGTAATGTATTTGAAGACGGATCAAGGAAGAGATGATCATACTTGAAGACTCGAGATGTTTATTACAGGACCCCTAGGTGACCCACCGATTCCTCTAGGCTCGAGGAAATCAGTTTTAGTTGGGCCATGTACCGGCACGTTTAATTTTTGTTTAGAATGCATGCTAAGGTTGAATGTTCAATAACATGCCAAACAATGTCATTCTAACAAAGATAATAATCTGATGAGACATTAAATAACATACCCCTCAACTAAAGTATATTAAGTCACGTAAGCCTTCCATCACCATGGTTTTAATCAAACCACTGTTCGTCGAAACCTTGTTCCCCAAAGCGAAGGGTACACTTCTACCAGTGGGAGGTTAAAATGCATTAGAGTTTTTCCTTAATGGTGATGGGTTGACTTAGAATGACAGTTTTGCTTGTTCGCCAAAGTGAAGGTTGATAAACGCATCATAGGCATAGTAGAGCAGTACACACATTATGTGTACGTGGTGGCATGTAGTGTCCACTCTACTGATACTGAGAATCACACTTGAGGACAATGGTTGGAGCCATTGGATTGTGTGATTGGCTTGTTGGCTTTTTCATATTTGAGGTTGATAGTAGGAGCTATCAACTGGTATGGATTAAGTTTGTTGGCCTACCTAATCAACTCATTTTGGCTTGTTCGCCAAAGCGAAGGTTTGAAATGGGCAGGATGGGATCTCGGTCCACTAGGAAAGTCAACGGGCTTTCCCAAGTTAATAGTGAGGGTTATTGGCTTGAGTAAAATAGTGGAAGCATCGTTTAATAAAAGACCATATTAAATAATAATGAACTTTATAATAACTTTATCTTTTCTGCAATTGTAGATTCACCAAAATGAGCATTATGAACCTGCGACCGATAATCGAGAAAGAAAACAGGTTGGATGAATCCAATTTCTCGGACTACTATCGTAATCTTCGGATTATACTCAAGTCAGAAAAGAAATTGTATATCCTTGAAAAGCTATACATGGCTGAGCCTGATCCTGATGCTACTTAGGAAGTCAAGGATACTTATCAAAAGTTCATTGATGATGCTGATAGCGTACAATGCTTGATCTTAGCATCGATGACACCTATGCTGCAAAAATAGCATGAGAATATGGATGCTTCTTCCATTATTCTACACCTCAATGAACTTTACGAAACAAATGCTCAACATGAGAGATACAAGGTGTCGAAAGCACTGTTTGGGATCGTCTGACTGAGGGAGCCCAAGTTGGTCCTCATGTGCTCAAGATGATCGAGCACATAGAAAGGCTTGAGACTTTGGGATGTGGCTTGGATGCAAAATTATAAATGATTTAATTCTACAATCCTTGTCTGACTCTTATGCTCCGTTCATAATGAATTTCAATATGAACATGATGGAGAAAACCCTGTCAGAACTTTTGAACACGCTGAGGATTGCGAGCAAGGACTTGAAAAAGTCCAAGCTGTTTTCTTTGCCAGTTCTTGCCCAGTAAAGCAAAGGGTAACGGTAAGGGTAAGGCCAAGGCCAAACCCAAACCCAAGCCCAAGCCCAAAGGATAGGTTGCTCTTGGGCCTAAGAGTGGCATAGGGAAAAGAAATATAGTCTGCTTCTTTTGTGGCAAGCCTGGCCACTGGAGGAAACACTATAAGGCTTTCCTCGCAAGTAAGAACAAGTCAGAGGCTACGACTTCAGGTATTTTTATGATTGAGATTAACTTCTCTCCCTCAACATCTTGGGTCATGGACACAGGATGTGGTATTCACATTTATACTGATGTGCAGGGACTAAGGCAGAGTAGAGTGTTCGCTAAGGGAGAGGTGGACCTACGAGTTGGAAATGGAGCACATGTGGCTGCATTGGCTATAGGGGCTTATTGTTTATCTTTGCCTACGGGCTTGTTATTGGAACTACATAACTGTTATCACGTACCTTCTATTTCTAGAAATATTATTTCAGTATCCGCTTTGGATAATATAGGGTATCATTTTGAAGTATCTAATGGATTGTTGTCATTTAGTTTGAATGGTATTCTATTTGGAATTGCAAGGTTATATGATGGATTGTATATTCTTGATTTAAACAATAAAGATGTTCTCAATGTTGAAACCAAGAAAGCTAAAATAGCGATCAAAACCAAACATATCTCTGGCACTGTAGATTGTGTCATGTTAATAAGACTCACATTGCAAAACTTCAAAAGGATAGAGTTTTGGCCCCTTTTAACTTCCAGTCATTTGAGGTATGTGAGTCATGCCTTTTAGGCAAGATGACCAAGTCTCCTTTCACAGGACAAAGTGAAAGGGCTCTGAACTGTAGGCATCCATAGTGATGTGGTCCACTAACAGTTGAAGCCAGAGGTGGATATTCATACTTCATCACATTTACTGATGATTTCAGTAGATATGGTTATGTCTACCTTATGAGACATAAATCTGAAGCCTTTGATAAATTCAAGGAATTCAGGAATGAAGTACAGAATATGTTGGGCAAAAATATTAAAGCTCTTCAGTTGGATCGAGGAGATGGATACTTAAGCTCAGGGTTTTTAGAGTTCCTGAAGGAATGTGGGATAGTATCATAACTCACCCCTCCTTATACACCCCAACATAATGGAGTGTCAGAAAGAAGGAAGATGACTTTACTCGACATGGTTAGGTCCATGATGAATTTTAGTGATTTACCTGCATTATTTTAGGGTTATGTCCTAGAGACTACGACTCACGTTTTAAACCATGTGCCGTCAAAGTCTGAGGATAAAACTCCATATGAATTATGGAGTGGGTGAAAGTCTAACTTGTCTTATCTAAGGATTTGGGGTTGTGAAGCTTATGTTAAGAAATTGACTTCGAACAAGCTGGGCCCAAAATCTTGTAAATGTATATTTGTGGAGTATCTAAAGGATACTATTTCTACCACCCAGAAGAGCACAAAATTTTTGTTGCTCGATCTGGTGTCTTCCTAGAAAAGGAATATTTTCTAAGAAGTACTAGTGGGAGAAAAGTAGAACTCGATGAAGTTCTAGAACCACAAGATATACTAAACGAAAGACGGGATGATGTGTTATAGGAAGTGGCTGAGCATCATGAGGAGGTTACTCCACAACTTGTGGAATAAAGTAAACTACCTCAAGTAGCACATGAGCTACGTAGATCTGGGAGAGTACGCCATGAGCCCGAGAGATACGGATATCTCGTGACTCAACATGGTAACGTACTAGTCTACCAAGACGATGAACCCAGAACCCATGAAGATGCTATATCGGATCCAAATTCCGTTAAATGGCTTGAAGCCATGAAATCTGAGATGGACTCCATGTACCAGAACCAAGTGTGGTCTTTGGTGGAACCACCTGAAGGGTAAAACCCATAGGGTGTAAATGGGTCTTCAAGAAGAAGACTGACATAGATGGCAACGTGCATACTTATAAAGTATGACTGGTTGCCAAAGGTTTCAAACAAATTCATGGCATTGACTATGAAGAAACCTTTTTGCCGATTGCCATGATTAAATCCATCCGAATTATGCTTGTAATAGCTGCATATCATGACTAGGAGATTTGGCAAATGGATGTCAAAACTGCTTTCCTGAACAGAAACCTTGAAGAGGATGTGTATATGACACAACCTGATGGTTTCGTTCTTGATAGTCAAGCTAATAAGGTATGCAAGTTGCAGAGATCCAATTATGGACTCAAGCAAGCTTCAAGGAGCTAGAACATTCGTTTTGATGAAACCGTAATAGAATTCAGTTTTATCAAGAACGAAGATGAGCCCTGTGTTTACAAGAAAGTGAGTGGGAGCGCAGTAGCATTCTTAGTGTTGTATGTCGATGACATACTTCTGATCGGGAATGATGTACCAAACTTGCAGTCGTTAAAAACTTGGTTATCCAAGTGCTTCTCCATGAAGGACTTAGGAGAAGCAGCCTACATCCTTAGTATAAAGATTTATCGTGATAGATCACGTAGGTTGGTTGGCCTAAGTCAGAGTGCGTATATTGACAAGGTATTGAAAAGATTCAGTATGGAAGAATCCAAGAAGGGATCTCTTCTGATGTCACATGGTGTTTGTCTTTCTAAGGAATTGTGTCCTAAAACACAAGATGAGAGAGATAGGATGAAGAGGATCCCATATGCATCAGCAATTGGATCCATCATGTATGTCATGCTATGTACTCGGATTGATGTCTCATGTGCTTTGAGCACTTGTAGTAGATATCAATCGGATCCAAGTGAGCGTCACTGGATGGCTGTCAAGAATATTCTTAAGTACCTGAAGAGGACTAAGGATATGTTCTTGGTTTATGGAGGGGAAGATGAGCTCACTGTAATAGGATACAGTGATGCTAGTTTCCAAACGAACAAAGATGATTATCGATCGCAATCAGGGTTTGTATTTTGTCTCAACGGTGGGGCATTTAGCTGGAAAAACTCCAAGCAAAGCACAGTAGCGGACTCTACAGTGGAGGCTGAGTATATTGCATTGTCAGATGTGGCCAAGGAGGCAGTCTAGATTAAGAAGTTCATTACTGAACTTGGTGTGGTTCCTACGATTGTTGGTCCTATAAACATCTATTGTGACAACAATTGAGCAATTGCTCAAGCCAGGGAACCACGGTCTCATCAGAAGTCCAGACACATACTTAGATGATTTTATCTCATCAGAGAGATAGTTGAAAGGAAAGACGTGTAGATTAGTAAAGTGCATATTGACGACAATCTTGCAGATCCACTGACAAAGCCTTTATCGTAGCAGAAGCATGAAAGGCACTTGAGATCATTTGGTATTAAATACATGAATGATTGGCTATAGTGCAAGTGGGATATTGTTAGAGTAGATGCTCTAGAGCCAATCAATTATTGTAGAATTGACTCTTTGTAATAATGTTCATTAATCAATAAAAGGCATTTTATTCTATATCGCGTAAATCATGATTATTGCAATATGTATTGATATATGTCCTTAGAATGGTAGAACCATGATGAATGTATCAAGTGTTTCAAATCTTGATAGTGAGAACCCTATGAGCACATATGATGGCCATTCTAGAAACGTCCGTAGCCCCAGTATTATTTTGAAGTAAAGGCACAGATAATACGATAAGGCTATCATAGTGTTAAACGACCCTGTCAAGAGGCAGTGACTAATCTCACTTGTCAACGTTGGTTGGTGACAACCTGGTGTAACACATGGGTGCTTGCTGTAGGCGGATATACCATAACAAGTTCACTGGACTGACCCACCAGAGGATTCCATATGGATGGTAACCCTAGTATCTATGGAACAAATCCTCTAACGAATGGTAATGCATGTGATCCTTAGACTTGAGATCACCAAAGTGCCTTGTACACCGATTGGTACAGTTTGACACTAGCTAACGCAGTTCTATTCAGAGTTGTCAATACGGTGGTGATTGACTACATCAAGGAGTGTATCAAGACTATGGTGGATTGATAGAGGATTTATCATTCCCGAGTATGGGAGAAGTTATCTCACGGCATAATTCAGTATATGGCAATGACACTAAAACTGTGGCCATAGTGGAATTGAGTTGTTGCTATATCCGGTTTATAATACAAGTCATTGGTCCAGAAACTGAATACATAATATTGAGAGTAACCGAAGGTTGATACTATTTCTATGCCTTCGTCTCGTCAGATACAGTATGATGAAAGGATCGAATTGTACGGTAACCATATCATTGACAGGTAGCTACTTTGCTGAATCCGAATATATCGGGTGGCCATGATGCCTTGCTAGGGGCCAATCTTGGTTTGTGTATTAGTGAGACGATTAATTGGTGTTAATCGCGATACTATACACTGCCGGTATGATGAGGAGCCTATGGGTCACACACATAGAAGATAATTTAAGAGCCAGGAAGAAAGAAGGGCATTTTCGTCTTTTTGGGAGAGAGAGTATTTTGATAATTTACAGTGCAATTAAATTTGCTGAGGTCGTAGTCTTTATTTAATTTGTTAGAAAAATTAAATAAGTGAAATTACGTTTAAATGTGTGTTCGTACATATTTAATCAAATCATCATTATTGTTAAATGTTAATTAAATATTAATTGAGATAATGATGAAATAAGTTAAAATATCTAATTGGGAGTGTCTGGCAACATGAGGTGTTTGGGTTGGAGCCCAAGCCCATTCCATATGGGAATAGGGCAACTAAGTTTGCTTATTAAAAGAAAAAGTGTTTGTGTGATTTAATAATGATTTTATTTTTGCCTTTTGATAAAAGAAAAAAAGAAAACTCACACACAACACAAAGCTCTCCCATGCCAGTTTTGGTTTAGCCAAAACAAATCTCTTGATTGTTTTTCTTCTTGATTTCTTAAGGCCAAGGAGGATCTAACAAATCCCTCCTTGGTTCCTTGTGATTGTTTTTGTGTGGACTTCTACAGTTCGATCCTACACTTGGATCAGTAGCAAACGCGTTCAGAGACAATATTGGTGGAGCCTCCAACGAGGGTATGAATCTAAACTTTAGATTTACTTTTTTGCAGATTCTTGTTGTAATATATATAAACTGTAATTTTCTGTGGTTCTAAGGAACGATCCATGGATTGTAAAAATTTTGTTTTCTGTTGCGCAACCCAGTCGTTTCCTAACAGAAGGAATGCGCCGCATTGAGTTGACAATATACAAAATTTCAAAACTATTATGAACAGAGAGATGCTTTAATTGTGGGAAACCTTCTTTGTGAAGTTCCCAAAGTATATCCTTAACACCATCTAGTTGATCTAGATAGAGATATTCAGCTTTCTCCACCAAAATTTCAACCCCATACCTCAAATGAAAACTTCCATTGAACTTGAGTCCCAATCTTCTCGAGGTTTCATATTCATAAGACCACTCCCATTCATCTCCAATACATACTGTATACTTTTCTAAACTCTCAGGAATGAAGTCTTGTTGTATAATCTACGGATTCGGGATATGTATGCATAAAGTGTTCAATTGAGACAATCTCTTCAACTCAGCAAGACTAGCGTTATTCCTCCTTCAACTTCCCATCGCTCAAAGCTATTATGTATATGTAGCTCTTCCAATCGAGACAAGTTGGCTATGACATTTGGTGTAATTACTTTAAGCTTTGGACAATCGGACAGTTGTAATAACTTCAGTTGCGTCAATTGTCTAAATCTTTTAGGCAATTGTTCGAATTCACAACTTTGAAAACAAAGAGCCTCTAAATTCCTTAGCTCTCCTACCATTGTTATATCTCCTAAAGTGCGTTCCTCCAAAAACAATGTTTAAAGGTTTGTTAGGGAATCTCCAACCCATGCCATTTTGGTGTAAAAAACACCAAAATAGCATGGGTTTTTGCTCCAACCCAACGCTAAGTGCCATGCCAATTTGGTGTGGTGCTATAGTAATTTGGTGTGGCACTGTAGCACCATTAATTTCTTTTTTTTTAATTTTGTTAAGTTAATTTGATTATTAAATTTTACACCAAATTTGATTATTTGTATTTAATTTAATTTGATTATTATTTATGTTAATATGTATAATAATAAATTCATAATAATGGTATAATTCAAAAAATGATGAAAAATTAAAAACAAAACTTTATTCAATGCAAATATTAAACTACAATAACTCAAAATAAAAATTAACACTAATTTAAAAACACTAAAATTAAAAGAAAATACAACATAAACTAAAATAACAATTTAGTATTCCGGTAGATTAGTTCCGGATCCTGTAAGATTATCAAAATATTAAAAAGAACTAGAGTTATTTTGAAATCATTGACCTTGTTGTTGAGCTCTTTTTTGCGTAAATGTAATGTTTATTTGATTAAATAAATGCTTAATTTTATTAAATTAGTATAATTTTCAAAGTAATTATTATTTAATAAAAATATAATTCCCAATATTTAATTAATATATACAAAAATAATGAGTGAAATAGATTAAGTGTTGATTATTACAATAAAAGAAAAAGAATGAATAGTCTTTTTGGTGTAACATTTGGTGTAGTGTGTTAGAGATGCAATAATATTTTACACCAAAACTTGCACCAATCTGGCACAAAACTTGCACCAATTTGGCGCAATGGATTGGAGATGGTCTTAAGCAAAGAAAGGATGAGGGTAATAATAATAAATGAATGTTATACAAATCTAGAACTTTGAGGTCCTTCATCCCTTCAAAAAAGTGGTTTGGGATTTGTAAAAAATGATCTTTTTTTAGATACAAAGTAAATATCTTAAGGTTCGGAAACTCTACCCTTTCCGGAAGCCCATCAATGTATCTCTAACGCAGAGATATTGCAATCAAATCTTTGTACATTCTCTTCACCAACACTTTTTTAAAGCCGTTGCCATCTTGAATATTAAACATACGTTTCTCTTTGGAAATTGATGCGACAACATGATGAATGACATCATGTATTTTGACCATCACATTATTTTTACCTTTCAACAATAAACACGAATCTTCGAGATAATCAATTAGCAACTTGATTCTATAAATTCCATCGCTAACCGTATAAACATCTTGAAAAACACCCAACCCCATACCATGTGCCAACAAGAAATGGAAACCTATATCAACACCAGCATTAAACAAAGCACAAAGTAGAAGTAGTGATTTTGCTTCTTCACTATTCAACAATGGGTAACTCAGTTCAATAGTTAAGTATAAAGTGTTATCCATTTCTGGAACGCATCTTGGATTAGAACTTTTTAACTGACGTAACACATTCTTCTAGACATAATCACTCTTACCTTTCAAAGCATTTGCAATTGCTGTAATTGCAAGTGGTAAACCTGCACATTTTTTTATTATTTCAACTGTTATATCACATTTATCTGTTAAATCACCAACAATGTTCCCAAACAATTTTCTTGCATCATCATCACTTAAAGGCTCAACAAATACATACTTCAGAGCTTTCATTTGATTTAATACAAATCGTGTTCTAATCGTTAACAATATTGTTCATCCTTTATCATCGTCGCTAAAAGGAATCCCAACAGCCTTCAAGTCAATCCTCTCCCAAATATTATCTACTATTACAAGGATTCTCTTGGCTTTCTTCAACCTATCATGTAATTGATTAGCTCTTCCATATAGACTCTCCTGGTCCCTCAATACCATGCCCAATTGACCAGCAATGTCGGCTTGAATTTTTTTAAGATCAGGAGTTTGTGTTACCTTAGTAAATAACACCTCATCAAATAAATTATCTTCCTTGGCTCTCCAAGAAACTTCTTTGACCAGTATGGTTTTGCCCACACCACCCATCCCGTGCACCCCAAGCATATTAACCTTAGAATCCTTCAATGTCTGCATGATATCTTGGAAATTGGACTCTTTGGAGTCAAAGCACTCACACTCCTTACCGACAAATATGGATTATGTCCTCCTTAGAATAGGGTGGTAGGAATCTCTTGCGAAGTTTCCTTTGCCCAAGAGCTTGGCACTATCCTCTGCTTCCTTGCTAAGCATGTATCTTTTCATCAAATTAGGACACAACCCTTTGAAACAGCGCCTCTTTGCTTTATCTTCATCATCAACGAGCTTTACTTCACGTTCCATGAAACCTTCCACGCCCCTCAGCCAGTCTTTAACTTCATTGTAAATCTCTTCCCCTTGTCTTTCAGCAACGTCAACATCTACTTCCACGTATTTTTTTCGACTTCTGAGCTCCTCAATTTGCTCCTTTGCCTTCTTCATATACTTCTAGTACTTGAACACATAGGAAATCTTCCGACAAATGAAATCATACACAGGCTCTGTAACTTTTTCTGCAACTTTGGAACTAGCAGCAGTAGCTATTTCAGCCATTACCTATTTCTTACAACTTTTTTTTTTTTTTTTTTTTTTTCTGGTTTAAACAAGGAAAGCCACTGACAAACACTTCTTAGGAGGACAAGAAAAAAAAAATACTAACAAAAAAGATATACTAGAAATGTTTATGAGATTAAAAAAAAAAATCTAAAACTAATGTTTAAAAAAAGCCAGCTACTAGAAATATGGGAATATGATCAAAAAATGATCACGAGAAGTTGAAAACAATGTTTGATACTGGATGTAAAGCAAAGCTAGTAATATGACAAAAAATTAATAATATTGAAAACACATTGGAAACTAATGTGCTTATGAGAAAAAGCTCGATGAACATTTTTTTTTTTTTGGTTTGAAGATAATAATGGATACTAGATACAAAGAAAGCCTAGTAAAATGACAGAAAATTAATAATAGTTAAGAGTACTCAAAGGAATTGGTTTTGGAGGTTTAAGGAAATGGCACCTCAATCGCTATATCTATGTAAGAGCTGTATTCAAAGACCAGAGAGCTATGTTTGCTTTTCTTCTGGGTGAGTAAGGACCAACAAAGATTGGAAGAAAGGATATATTCAAACAATCAAAACTTTTTTTCCACTCTCTTCTACCAAATACAGTAAAACCTCTCTATAGTCATAATGGTAGGACCAACTAATTTTATTACTATAAGGAGGTTATAACTTAATGGAGGTGTAGTTACAAAAATTATAGTTTTGATTTCTTATTTTTTAATTTATGTTTTAGTAGTACAGTATTAGGATTTCAATTCATATTTTAGTAGTATTAGGATTTCAATTCAGTCCTTCAATTGCTTACTTTTGAAATAGATAGAAGACCGTGTCTTGGAACCAGCAAAGATAAGTGTCATTGATGGAACTATAAATACAGTTGATGCATGATCAATTGATGTGAAGCCACAGATAATTGCTAATGGTTTTAAGTATTGCAAAATTAGGACCCCTGATTTCGATGAATTGCAAGTTACAAATGAAGTGGATGAGGAAAATAAAAGAGTCATTGCAAAATTGAGTGATCAGATTTGACAATTTCACTATATTAATCGAATTGATATTAATGTCTTCCTCGATCATCCAAATGAGCAACAAATCATATATGCTTTAACCGAAGAAGAAATTATTACTACAATTAGACAAGAAGATAAAGGAAATAATCCTAAGGATGATAGTACGGAAATACAAAAAGTTTCGTGCCATAAAGCTCTAAACATGCTTGAGAAGCTAAAAATATTTTGGCTTCAACAAGAAGGTGTTCATGCTAACAAGTTATTACATACTAGCAAAGTAAAAGATGTGATATTAACTTTAAAATATAAATCATTATCCCAAACAACTTTACATAAATATTTTATTTCATCTTAAACCTTTAATATAATATAACATATATTTTTTGGTAATATACAAATAATTATTACAATGTGAAGGCAACTTTCCTTAGGACAGAAATTAGAAAAATTATAACTTATTACAATATGGAGTTTATTTTTATTTATAATTATCCCAAATTGGGACTAGAATTTTTTATGACTATGTAGAGTTTATTCCTATATAGAGTATCACTACAGAGATGTTTTACTGTATTTTATTTTAAAATAAAAAAGCAAGTAAAAAACGAAGGTGGCAATGCCGATAATTCACTTTGAAAGAAATGGAATGCTTTCGAAACAGTCAAAAGTGGGCAGACAATTTAATTAGTCCTCTGGAAATGACTTAATACAATTCTCATCCATAATTAAAATACAGTTCTCTTTCAGCAACTTCATAATTCCAAAACATTTTCATTCTCTTTCTGCACCTCCTCCGTAACATTTTCATTACAAAACTACTAATATTTGTAGTACTCCTCTTGCATTATACAGAAAAAAAATTATACGAAAAAGATAAACCTTCAAGCATAAGGTATAGTGCATAAGAAAAATTAATAAACTTCTATAATAAAATAACAAATCAAGATAAGGAATAGTAATAATAAAACAAATCTGACTTGTGCAAGTTTAGAAAAATTATTTTTTTATTATTATTATTATTATACATGTCTGTTAAATCAAAGTTTTTAAATTGCAATAAAAGAAAGTTCAGCATATAGTTTAAGATGATCACCTAGATATAAATTTACACTGTATATGGTATAGTTTGAAATGATAAAAGAATATAGAGAGAAAACAGTGGGGTCAAATATAATTTCTCTTTAATAAAGTTGATTGTAAAAGACAAATAAAAAAAGGGCTGGGAAAACACATTATCCCACCTCCAAGATTTAGAAAATATTACGTTCACAAGAAAAAAGAATATAGTGACCATTTACCTTACGATTAAAATGTCTTTACAAATTCATTGGACCCAACTTAGTAAGATGAACGACTATGATTGAATAATATGAAGTCTTTAGGTAGCTCGGCGGTTTACTTGGGATTCTTTAATGTATTATTTGAGAGGTCCTGATTTCGTGTCCCCATGACTACTATTAAGGGGTAAATATTGAAGGCTTACTTAACCGTTAACTTCAAGGCCTTGAGTGATTATTTGAGATGCACATAAGTTGACCCGGATACCAAAAAAAATATGAAGTCTCACTAAAAATTGTATTTGGAGCAATGTTTTAAAACCAAATCCGGGGTGAAACCTAGCAAAGTTTTCGGGTCCCGAGTTGAACTATTGACAAAAAATTTTAAAACTCAACAAATACACCCCTAAAAATTACCTTCAAGTCCCTACATGTTTGAACTTTCTCAAACACACCCCAACTGAAAATGGACCGGCGACTGATCGGCAGCGGTGACACCCCAGATGCAACCCCAATCTTCCCCTGAGCCCATTTCCATTAAAATCTTCACAAGATCTGGCTGAAATAGGTTCGATTTCGATCAGATCTTATTGATGCTGGTGTGGGTATTCTAGGCCAGATCTCATCCACGCCAACGCCTACAAACCTCCCTATCACCCAGGAATTACTCCCTGTTCCTCCCGACCAAAACCCACCTCACCCCACCCCCGTTAGCCTAGCCAATCGCTGGAAAAATCCCATTGTTGTCGCTGCTAGGTTTCTTCGATTTCCGGTCAATTTACTCACCGGAAACCAACGACGCCACCACCATTTATTCATCGAACCTTAGTCTTTAAAAGCCCTAACCTTCCGGCCATTGATTGCTCGCCGATCATCCTCCCAAATCTTAGGGTTTGGGGGTGAATCGAAAAAGTTAAACCCAGCCCGTTGAAGCTGTCGGGTCCCGGTTCAACCAATTCAACCGGCCAGGCCAGGCCGGGTTTTAAAAGAATGATTTGGAGTTAAAAGGACATAATTTTCATTTTCTTTCAAAAAGAAACAATTAACGGTGAAAAACTGTTAACTTTTAACATAGATAAGGGTATGAATGTAAGTTTACAAAATAAAATTTGTAAGTCAAATAATTTTAAAAAGAATCCATAAAATTGTGAATATATCAATTAAAAAATAATAAAAAGTTAATGCATCTTCAAAATATAGAAAGAAATTTAAGAAAATTTAAAAATTTAAAAAGTAGCCAACAAACATGTAGCTAGCCAGCAGCTTTGGCCGTAGCGGGGCACGATGGCCATGGTCGGCTTGACTAACATGGCACAGATATTGCCGATAGACGAGATCCAAGCTGGCCTTATAACACTACAAGAATCTAGGCTTCTCACAACAAAATAATTTGTCACTATAAATATCAAAATTATGACCATTTCGCTAATGTGAGGAATTGTACTAGTCACCAGGTTGGTCACATTAAGCTCGTACTCTTAATTGTATGGTGACGAAAAAACGTTTAGTCACCATAGCCTAATTATTTATTGTGACAATAGTAATTTGTCACTTTAATCTAGTTTATTGTGATAAATTATTGATAATAGTAGAAGACAATTTTTATCACTACAAGTAATATTTTGTCATAATTGATTTACATTTAAAGACCAAATGATAAACTTTATAGTGAAAAAATAATATACTATGACAAAATTGATTTTGTCAAAATTGTGAGTAGTGACTAAATTATTTTTTCATAATTTTAATAGTGACACAAATTTATCTATCATTGACTTTATGGTGACAACATTTATTTTCTCATGTGTATGTTTATATGACAATAATTTTTGTCAAAAATTGTTCAGTGACAAATAATTTTTTTAAATATTTAATAGCATGACTAATAATTTTTAATACAAATATTTTTACATGACAAACTTTTTATTGTCAAAATAATATAGGCGTGTCACCTCAATAATGATGATTTCTTAAGGCAGCTAATATTTACAAGAGTCCCGAAACGAACTTTATCTTCATCCCCAGCATTTTCCTCTTCTTTGGCCTTCTCTTCCTCTTCTTCATTTGGTTCTGAGTAAGGATTGACAAATAGTGTTACGCTGGTTATCTTAATCTCCTCCGACACAAATAATGAGGGCAGGATTGAATAAGTTAATTTAAGTCAACTAATTTTATGATCAAGGCAAAGTCCAGCAACTAATTTGATCAGAACATACTAAACTATCTTCATATAAATCATGAACTTTGTATTTCTAAATATGCAGCTTTTGATAAATCATGAACTTTGTATTTATAGATATGCAGCTTTTGAGTTAAGTTGAAGCCAGTTTGATGCTCAACCTTCCAGATAACATATGTTACCAAATAATATACTGATTCCTAACACAGTATTCACCAAAATTCAAAAGGCATAAAGGACTAACATAAACAGAAAGTCTTGCTTCCCAAAAAGATCATATGCTATATACACACTACATTAAAAAACACACTACATTTATCATTAATCAGGGAATACCATTTAATTGTAAAACAAAAAGTAGTAAAAATTAGATACAGGTTTAAAATATATGTAGTTTTGGAGAGATTAATGCTAAACAAAGAACTCACCAGAGGTCAATCATTGTCATCAACAGGAACGTTCTCCATCACTACCAATGCAGTCAAACCACCAACAACTCCTCCAAAAACTGTATGTTTGAAGTTTAAATGATTTGCAGATTTATACAAAATGAAAAAGTGGGAACCATTTGTGTGTGGACCACTGTTTTTCATACTAACAACACCCCTTCTAGAGTGAAGCAGCTTGGAGTTCACTTCATCTTTGAAGGGCTTTCCCCATATAAATTCACCTCCTTTTCCAGTACCAGTAGGATCACCACCTTGAATCATAAAATAGAGGTACATAGCTCTGTATTTCATCTCTCATATCTAGTTCCTCTTAACCAAGTTAGATGGGAGGTAAGAGGCTTAATCCTCGAGACTCAACTCCTCAAGTCTCAAGGATTACAAAGCTCTTTTCTATAGGTCTTACACCTTAAATTTTTAACAATGAGCAGTTCGAAGATTCCATATCCTAATGGGAAATAAATTCATTGCCAGACTCTTGCCTAATTTGTTATATCATAGACAATAATGGCAGCAGAAGCTCCTTTGTAGTACGTTGGTGCCAAGCTATGGTACCTCTCTTGATCTGTTGTATCCCAAATCTCAAACTTTACCGTGGCATCATTTACAGCCAATTTTTGTGAGAAAAAGGCAGCGCCTATAGTCGATTCCTACAAAAATTATATAAAAAAATCAAACTCTTGAACCAAAAGGGGAAGGTTCACTAGCAATCATAAATTGTCCAAAATACTTGAAATTCAACAAATTGCTCTTTAACAAAGTAGTTAGAGTCATAAAAGTGACTCTATTTTGGTGATAAAAATACCCCATGTGTGATTAAATTGAAGTATATTGAGACAATTAAAGAATTTATGAATTTATTCACGAAAATTGCTTCCTAATATTTTTCTTATGAATTTAACGTGTTTGAAATGATTTTGAAAAGTATATGAGTTTATATTAGGTTGTGGTTTATGGATTAGGGGTGATTTTGTCTCGTTTATGCTATTTAGGGGGTAAAATGTCATGTTTTAAGGGGTCGATTTTGTCACTTTTCAATTATGTAGGGACCAAAGGGGTATTTTACAATTTGTTCTATAAAAGAAAATGAAATTTCGCGTGAACGAGGAGGCGCTGTTCATCCATTTTTCGACAACCCTTCATCTTCCATTTCCGACGACCCTTTGTCTTCTATTTCCGGTGACTCTTCGTCTTCCTCGTGCACAGAGCTTCAGCTTTCCGTCAACTCCACTGCAAGCCACCACCGTGAATCACGAAAATGCAGCCGCGACATTCGTCTTCCACCACTATGACGTTTTGTCTTCCAAGCCAGTTTTGGCCATTTTCCAGCTACGTTTCGTCTCCCCAGGACCTGATCTCCCTTCCCCACGGTCGGATCTACACTTCCCTAGCTTCAGCTGCTGCGAAAACCGCCAGAATCCGCTACCCGTCGTCGTGCCTCTTCATCTTCTAGCCCAGACCTTGCTCATTTCCAACGACTTCTCACCTCCCCAAGACCTGATCTGAACTCCCCATCACCAGAGCTTTCCATTAGTACCTTCTGATCCCATTTCCGCCACTATTTTTCGGAAGACCCGCCGAAAAATTAACGTTTTCTGGCGAGTGTGGCTGTTCATATTTAGGGCTGTCCATTGGTCGTTTTCGCCCCTTCTTCGCATCATATCGTTGTTGGTTACCTCCTTTCCACCATGGTCAGCTTCTTTTCCACCGTTTCAGCCTCCGTCATCACCATCATGAGTGGCTAAGTTCCCGATTGTTTGTTACGACATAGCGAGATCGAGATTGACTCCACAACTCTCCTCATCAGCTCTCGACTAGTTGGATGAGCCCGATTATAGGACATTTGGTAGTATTATGCTTCGGATTATATTTGTTTTCGTTTCATGTTTGATTTCGATACTTTAATATGATTTGAGCATAACTTGTGATGAATACTGTTGTCCATTATGATTTAATGTTTTCATAGAACTTGCTGAATGATAAACGTTGGTTTGAAATAATTAAATGATGAATATTGTTTTTCATTACTTCGCATCGATTGTAATTGAGTTGTGTTCAGATTTAATTTAATTTCTACTGTTGTTGCATTTATTGTGAAGTTGATTGATTGGAATATACGTGTTGATAAATTGTATTTGTTAATCACGTACCAACTAGTGGTATTGCCTTATAGCGTTTATCGGCGTTCAATGATAGTTTTTAACCAATCGAACTTGAGTGATCGAGTGAGACAGGATAGATTATACCTAGAGCATCGGGAAGCCGTTTCATTGATTTACCTTGCCTTGTAGGTTTAGGGGATCGTAGAGGGTAGAGAAGAATTGTGTGAATCAGTCTCGTGTCAAACCAAAACCGTAATGGCAACATTTTTATTATAAAGTCTTTATTAGTTTTAATTTCACTCTTTTATTATTTGCATTTAGTCTATTTTAGTTTCATTAATCAACTGCCAATTTCATTTTCGCTACTCAAAATACATTAGGTTGTTAGTCTTGCTCCTGTGGATTCGACCCTGCTTACTGCTAACTACGGTATTTAGGTTTAATTTTGTGATTGTGACGACTGGTTCAACAAAAGTGCAACATAAGACTAGACTTTCTAGCTCCAACATCTCCAAGCAACACCTAAAGCATAAAGCACAAACAAACATCAATCAAAACCAAATTTCAGAAAAATAAATACAAAGAATACATCAAAACATGGTAACATACAATTAAACATCAAAGTTCTAAACAACACTAGCACCAGCAACTAATGAATGAAACACAATTCCAAATCAAGACCACATCACAATTTTACATCATAATTCAGCACAAGGAAGCAACACTACTTTTGGAAGCAAACCCACATGAATTATTTTGCAAATGAAACAAAGCCAAAATGTAACTTGCCCTAAAATCCATTCAATATTAGTAGCCATCATGTTAATCAAACATTTAATTAAACATGAAAACTCATAACAACACCATCACCATAAACAAACTAAAAAGATAAATGATAAAATAAGCTTTATGATTAGCAATTAATCAATAAACATAATTGTTATATGAAGTTTGCTGAATCAAAATTAAATTTGAAAGCAAACCCACATCAGAATTTTCCATCAAAATTAAGCACAAACAATCGATACCAATTTACAAAGTAAACCCATATCAGAACATGCAGAATTCCGATCATAATTCTGAAAAATTAAAATGGACCCACATCAAAGTTTGCCTAAAAAACCACAAAAAAATCATCAAAACAAAATGCCAAACAATTGACCCACACCCATCTAAGAATCAACCAAAATAAAGAAATGAAACAAGTCAAAATTATGAAAAGCTAACCAATTTGGCATTGATGTTTTTGTTTCTGGTGGTGGCCACGAGGACGAGATCAAAATTAGAGCAAAAGGAATAAAGAAAGAAAATGGGGAAAATTGAGAGGGTTGATGCGGAAAAAAGAAAGGTTAAAGGGGAAACGGGAAGGTTCCTCAACAAAAACCCCTCTTCTCTTCCTCGCTCTCGAGGGTCTGATTCGGATTTATTTATTTTTTTTCATTGGTTTTGAGGGGTTTTTAATTAGATTAGTTCTAGGTATTCTAAATCCATTACTTCCCAGATTTTTTATACACTAGTTTTGATCGGCTAAAAAAGCTCCCAAAACCAATGTAATGTATTTTTGAGAGGTTTATAAAACACCTCAAATTTGGGTATTTTGATTGGTTTTAAAATTTTATTCCACAAATACTTTATCCAATACAAAACTATCCCAATTATATAAAAAAAAATATTAACCATATTATACACATCTCCAAATATATTAAATATAAAATAATTTTAAGCAATCATAAAATATATATATATATATATATATATATATATATATATATATATATATATATATATATATATATATATATATATATATATATATATTAAAATCTCATTTCTAGATGCTTTCTTGAAGAAGTAGAGCTACAATTTTTCAGTCATTCCAGATGCTGCAAAGAATGGCAAAAAAGAATAAGGAGACTTTATCAAGAAAACAAATAAAGAACTCATACCTTGTAATTGAAAAAAAAAAAAACTCTCAAGTACTGGTTGAAGTTGGTATAAAATTTATGGGCATATATGTAAATTCATCATTTTAAAAAACTATTAGAACTGCTTGAAAATAAACTCTCAAGCACAGGTTGGATATTTTAAAAACCGCAATTAAAAACCCTTCAAAACCGCTACGGTGGTTTACCCTCAAAACCGTTACGGTGGTTTACCCTCATAACTACTACCATGAAACTCCCAAGTGGACCCTAAGAAATCTAAAGGTACACAAAAGTGATTGCCTTTATTTTATTTTATGTTTTAAGTTTTTAATTAAAAATGAAAATGTTTATTTACAGTAATAATTACTATTAATTTTTAATTTTTTAATTTTGATTCACTTAAAAAAAAAAACTATTTAAAGGTTATTTTGATTTTTTTTTTTTTTAAAGAATTGGTGACAAATAAAATTAAGGATGTTCTAGGATGTCATTAATAATTTTTTTGAAAAATATTTATAATTTGGGAAATTGTTGAAAAATAAATTATTCTAGTAAATTGTTTTCTTGCAATAAGATAATTTATACACGTTTAGATAAGAAAATAATTTTAAATTTTTTAAATAAAAAATAAATTCTTCACAATTCATATACTTAATGACATAATTATTGAACGTGTCTAATATGACGAACGTCATTAAACACAATGTACGTGGCTACTAGAGATGAAATATCGAAATTCTCTTATGTTTTTATCAAGCCCATAAAGGCCATACATCAACTTTAACTGCCAATATTTAAAAAGACTTGTAATGGGCCCAAATAGTATTACTAAAAAAGATTATCGTTGGGAGATGAGTACTTCTAAATGCAATCCTTGAATCAAAATCATTTTTAATTCAATTTTTGTTACTTAAGTCTTGTTCATAATTATTCTTATGTTAAATAATTTTTAAAGTAACACCCAACTTTAACTGCCAACATTTAGAAAGACTTGTAATGAACCCAAATAGCATAATTAAAAAAGTTCATCGTTTGGAGATGAGTACTTTAAATGCAATCCTTGACTCGAAATCTTTTTTAATTCAATTTTTGTTACTTAATTCTTGTTTGTAATTATTCTTGTGTTAAATAATTTCTAAAGTAACCACACCCACCACCCTTTTCCCCTTCTTTTCTGACTTGTTGTTCTTAGTAATTATTTTTGTGTTAAATAATTTCTGAAGTAACACCCCCTCCCCCTTTCTGATGTTTTTATTAGGCACATAAAAGCCCATACATCAACTTTAATTACCAACGTTTAGAAAGACTTGTAATGGGCCCAAATAGCATTACTAAAAAAGATCATCGTTTGGAGATGAGCACTTCTAAATGCACTCCTTCAATCGAAAATATCTTCCATTCGATTTTGTTACTTAATTCTTGTGTTAAATGACAAATAGTTGTATGCATATTAATTATGTTTTTTTAGCAAATTTTTGTCACAAAATATCACATTTAATTTGACTCAAATATTTTGTCACTAATACCTTGATTTTAACATTTACAAATGATAAATTTTTTTTTTTGTAATGATAAATAATTCTTTTATGATAAATTAGTTTGTGATTATAGCATGTATTGCTAAATATAGTGACTAAAATTTTTGATGACAAATATATTTATCACGATAAACAATTTATTTCGGTGCTTAAATTTTGACTCAAACATTTTGTCATTAATACCTCTATTTCAGCATATATTGTGACATTTTTTTTTTTGGTAATAATAAATAAATTCTTTTGTGACAAAATAATTTGTAGTTATAGCACGTATAACTAAATATAGTGATTAAAATGTTTTATGACAAAATATGTTTGTCACAATAAACAATTTACCTTTTGACACCAAAAATTTGTGACAAAATATTATGATAAAAATATTTTTCTTCACTATATTTCATATGGGTTTCTTTGTTATGATAAAATATTATGACAATATTTTTTTTAGTCACTATATATTCTCTTTGTCATACTTAATGTGATGTTTCATTATTTTGTCATAATACCTATATTACTAATGACAAAATAACATTTGACAAAATTCATTTTGTCACAATATAATATATTTTTTGTAGTGATATGGTCACTATTGGTGACTTGATTGTTAACTTTTAATCTTTTAAATATATATTAATTTTTTTTTAAATAATGACATCATAATACCCCCAAATGTTTGTTGAGCTAAATTAACAAAACACATTATTGTGTTTGTACTGTTGGTGCTGTTCATTATGGATTTTCTGTTTTACTTTCATTTTTCTTGCATGGGAAAATGCAGAATATTGGCTTCACTTTTATACAAAAATAAATGTGTTTTTATTTTTTGTGTTTTTTAATATTTTTTTCAAAAAAATATGCCGAACATGTTTTAATTTTTCATATTTTTAAATATTTTAAATAATTTTAAAAATACGAAAATAGATATACAAATTTCATAAAAGAACACACTTATTGTAACTAAAGAAGGTGTCAAGTCAGCTTGTTGTTAGTGTTGTTAATAAGCTGTTAAGCGTTAATGGACAGGTCAGTAAATCCTTTACCATCTCCAACCCATTACACTAAATTGGTACAAGTTTTGGTGTAAAACACTATTGCATCTCCAACCCATTATATCAAATATTACACCAAAAAGAATATTCCTTAATTGGAATATTCTCTTTCTTTTTATTTTATTGTAATAATCAACAATTAATCCATTTCACTCATTATTTTGTATATATTAATTAAATATTGGGAATGATATTTTTATTAAATAATAATTACTTTGAAAATTATACTAATTTAATAAAATTAATCATTTATTTAGTCAAATAAACATTACATTTAATATAGAAAAACATTACATAATATAAAATGATACAAAAAAAAAAAAAAACAATGACACAAAAGTAAAATTTCATATTGATAGTAATTTAATTTTCCGAATTAGTATGTTCTTCTCACAAATGATTAATTAATGCATTTCGAAGAGTATGGTGAGCCTCTGTATCATTGATTTGTCTATGTTAAGCAAAAAAATTTTGAAATCGGATATTTTCATCTACGACAATTTAATAAAAATAATCAAATTTGATATGATTTTTGGTGTAAAATTTAATAATCAACTTAACTTAACAAAATTTTTAAAAAAAATTTAATGATGCTACAGTGCCACACCGTAGCAATTAGCACTGTGTTGGAGCAAAAACCCACGCCATTTTGGTGTTTTTTACACCAAATGACATGGGTTGGAGACGCCCTTAGAGTTTGTTAAGTGTTAGCTGTAGAACCGTTTTACCTTAAGCTTAGTTCCAACCTAGGTTAGATTTCTGTTTACTTTTCAAGTATGTTTAGGTAGCTCAAATATTTTCAAGTAGCACTCCATTTAAAAATTATTAGAGAAGACAATTACCATAAAGACTTACAAGTTTAAAAAAATTTTTTTCAGTCTTTTATTCTAAGTTCTAAATCTATATACTAAACATATGTGGTAGTTGATTTCACACATCCCTCTCTAAGACAATGAGATAATTAAAATTATTTGATAAAATAATTGTCACATGAGATAGTATACAAAGTTAGGATTCTATATAAGTTTTTGTGTATAACATTAATTGCCATATTAAATGATAATAAATAATATTTCACACACACACACACACACACACACACACACACACACACACATATATATATATTTATGCAAAGCTGGAATAAGACCAATGGAGCCTCCTTGATTGCACCTTCACCTAGTTGCTTAACTGCTATATATATGTATTAGTCTTATTCGAGCTTTGCATACGAAGAATGACCTCAATCTTCCTTCAAAGTCTACACATTCTGTAATCATATACACAGCATATTAAATTCACATAATAGAACAAATACTAGGAACAAACAATTTTTGGTTCATTATAAAGTTATTTTAACTAAATTGATTTAAATAACTTTATATGTTAGATTGTGTGTCGTTTCGACGTTGATAATGGCTTTTGACGAGCGATAGTAGCTTGGGTGAGTGAAAATGTTTTTATTAATTTATAAGGAGTAAACGACATATTCCCACCCAAGGTTTGACGAAATCACGAGTTGATACCCCAAGTTCATATATTTGAAAACTTGTCTGCTAGGAATGCCAGCGGACAAGCATTGGAGTTTGATGAGCCATCACCCATCAGCCATGTGCATTTTTTTTTTCTTTTTTTATAAAATAATTAAATGTTCCATTAATCTTATTTTTAAATCCTAGAATTTATCTCATTTATTTTGTTTTCAGAAGAGCCCCACAACACCCACCACTAAACCTTCAAGCCCATCTAAGAAAGGCTGACGCCAAACTTCACAGGCATTTAAGTTGAATCACCCCCAAGCCCAACCCAAAATGAGAGTCATCCTCTTGCTTTCCAAGTTACAAATTCGGATTCATATTCCAAAATTTTGTTTCACTTGTGCTAATTGGGAGCTTACAGTTCTGTTGTACTTACAAGCAGCAATCACAAGCGAAAATGAACAGTTCCAATGATGATTGTGAATATACTTTCGAGGAAATTGAAAACAATCTCAGTGATAAAGATGAAGATGCTTTTGCGGAAATGGAAAACAATGTCAATGATGAAGATGAAGATGAATCAATAAATAAAGATAGAACCAAGTAGCAAAGAGGATTTGAAAATTAAATAATTTCTATCATTTGTATTTATTCATTTTCTAAATTATTTTAATTTGGTGTGTTGTTGGGTGGGTTAGTTGCATAACTGCTTGGTTCTTCCTAACCTTAAGATACAATTAATTGTTTGTGGGATTGAATCATTGTTTGAAACAAGTTCTATTGATTCACTTATGCAATGATGGTAGTGTTAAGTTCTATGGACATTGGTAGGCTCGCAATGGCTAAAAGTTTTGTGACGCTACATTGGGCTTAGAAATCAGGCAAGAGAACCTAATAAGTTAGTACATTGGTCAATACAAAAACATGAATAATTATTTGAAAATTTTGACCTTAAATAAAATTATTGTAAAAGACACTAAAAGTGCATTACAGGTTTTAAAGTAGTTTTAATTCTTTACCGTTTATTTTGCAGGGGAATACCGTTCTTATATTCAGATGTGCAGATTAATCTCAGGAATGATTATTATGATTATACTTCGATTAAGAGCCTGATATAATAGCCCTGGAGCAGACTTGTATGGAGGCTAAGAAATTTTATAAAGAAAAATTCAAGAAAAATCTAGGTTGACTTCATTATTGAAGAGCTTGAAGTTTAAATTCGAGTTGCAGAGGAAATTAATAATAAGCTTTCTTACATTTGCAGTAAGTTTTTATCAGTCTTAAACATTTATTTGCAGTAAGTTTTTCAAGCACAAATTGGCCTTATCATCCATTTTCAAGCAAAGACAAAATCAGGCTCCTGGAGGTGTTTTTTCATATTGGAGTTTAAAATTTATTCTTTTATTGGCCTTTGTTTTCATTACATAGCTGATAGCTCGCAATACTGTAGAAAAATGTACTTCAATTCTGTTGAGTTATCCTCTTTAGACACTGAGCAGATATCTTTTTATTGAAAATTCCAGTTGGCTTTTTGTGTTTGCTGGACAGTTAGCTCTTCTTCTACTTAGAAATGGAGCAGGATTTGGATGTGGAAGGCAAGGATACGCTCTACCCGGAGAAGACTTAAGTAGAAGATTAAGTCCAATACCGATAGATGCCACAAAGACCATGCTTGATCTTGAATGATAAATTCCTGGAGTTATTTTGCAGAATTGCACTTTAAAAAGTTATTTTTGGTAAGAGAACTAGAGAAGTCAGCATAAATGTTGCATTGTAGTTCAAGATTGAGGAGGTGTATAGTCTCGTTCCAAAGAGAAAAAAAATGAATTTAGGGTAGTTTTGTGTATGAAAGTAGGAGCCGTTCATAATTCTAAGTCATTTTCACATGGCAATTGATGAAGGTTATTAAAATGTGACCTTATAATTAAACAATCAAAGTTTTTGGACATATACCTGCAATATAAGGAAGAATTGTTGAGTGAAGATTCAGAAAATAATCACTTAAAAATATTATGAACACACAATTTGCTAAAAACAGGGGAGGAAACAGAGCAATACCATAGACAAATTTATATCTCATTTGATCAATTCTAGCACAACCTTCTAAGTCTACCTCAGCAATTAGATTCCATTTCAAAGCCCAAGTGCAAACGTGTGAAAAGTACATTAGAATTATAATTAATCAGAGGCATGAAAGATGAAGAGTTTTGAATTGAATGTCTAATTAGATTATGAGAATATGGCATTTGCAAGAGACCAATTTGTAAAAGTAATAAAAAAGTACCTGAACTTCTCCTTCTGCTCCAAGTTGAACTCCAAATATAGCAGTACCAAAATCGTCTACCTCATCTTCAAAGGCTTCCCTTTAACAAAATGAAATACATCACCAACCATTCATAAAATTCATTCTCAGGATTTTCGTAGGAACCTAGTCATATAAAGTCTCTAGCTATTATCAAGGAAAAGAAATAAGCAGAGAGCTCAATTTCAACTTGTCCTCTTCAAAGTCAGGCCTAAAAAATTCAGGACTTATAAAATCTTTATGCAGGCACTATACTATCAATTATACGATAAATCTCCAAGTGCTTATAAGCTCAATTAACAAGAATTAATTAATGATATGAAACTCAATTGCTTCTTTGCAATCGGAATTTTAGTAATCTGAAATCTAAAAATGAAACAAAAAATTAATTTAATTACCAGTTCCTTATTATGTTAAAACACAGTAATTGGAAAGTGAAATAAAGAATTTTCCTGAGAAACGGTAGATTTTCCTCATAAACAGTTCTCCAAAGCTTCAATTTAAGCACTAATTGTAAGCAAATAAACAAAGAGTAGAAATTACATAAATGACAAAAAATAATTTACCATTAAGAGGCTCCAGCAGCCAAAAAGCACAATTAAGAAGAGCAATAAGCAACCAGCTCTTAAATAGCAATATGTGTTGGCATTTGGGACCACTTCTACCTCTTTAGATGTTCCATTTTCAGTTCCACTTTCAATTCCGCCAGACTTCTCATCATACAATTTCATTAAATTTTCAGTGTCTGCTATCATTGTTTCACCTAAATCTTCACTGGTCATGTACAGTGGATGAACACCACAACATTTCAATTTCAATCCTGCTTCTGGGCTTACTTTTCTTCTCTTATGAGATATGCTGAACTTAAAAGAAGCAGTTGTGCAATCACCCTTAAGATCTATACAAGGCGTATATCCTAATACTATGTGATCTGACTTGGGATAGTCCACAAAACATCTCCAATCAAACTTACCACTAATACCGTAATTGCACCTACAGTTGACTTCAACTGCAAAAACATCTCCATGATGACTCGTCTCAAATGCAAGAACGACGGATATAGCAAAACCAATCAACTTTATGTTACTACAAGGTTGAGGTAGCTTAGTACTAATTGAAGATCCTGAATCTTGATGGCTGAACCACCCACAAATTTCATTCCCAGGTAAATATAAGCTGATTTTATGTATTTCATCAAATTCCTGCAATTTGAAATCAATCATGATTTTGATGAGTGATAGAGTGTACAAGAGGAAGAAAGAAAAGAAAAAGAGTAAGAACCTTTGTATAACAAAGTGTTAGTGCTGCAGTTGCCATATGTTGAATTCTTTTCAGTGAATTTGTCAAAATTTTGTTAGCTGCACTCTGATTCAGGTTCAAGCAGTTTGTAAATATGAATCCTATACGCCAGCCTGAAGATGAGTAAAGGCTTTCAGATACTATTTCCAGTTCTGATTCATCCAATCTTTCTAGATTTGATGGAGGCATTGATATTGATTGTAGTCGCCTGCTATTGCTTGCATCTAAATGTTCTAGTGCCTGTGGAAGCTCTGGTATTGATTGAAGCTTCTTGCAATAGCGTAACCATAGGCATCTCAGCTGAGAAAGTTTCTTGATACTTGTAGGAAGATTCTCAAATATATTTCCACTTAGATCTAATCTTTCCAATAAAGATAAGCAAAAGTGATCTTCGGGAATTTCTTTTATATTGCAGAAACCTAAGCATATAATTCTAAATTCCTTCCAACAAGCGATAGTGCATAATAATTTGCTCTTGGAAATTCTCTGATGCCAAAGAGAAGGACTATGAAGAGATTTCAAGTTATAAATGCTACTTGGAATACTCTTAAGCCATTCGCACTTCCAAAATTGAAATGAATTTAACTCAGTTAGACACGAAATTGATGAGGGAACTTTATCTATTGCAGTGCCTGTTAAATATAATTCTTCTATATTCCCTGAAATCTGCGGAAACATTGTGAGATTACTGCAATAGGAGAGATTAAGAATTATAAGGGTTCTGAAATGTATGTCGCTTGGAAAATTTCTAAGACTTTTGCAGCCATAGAGAAATAAGATTCGGAGGTTGGTGAGACATTGGATAGAAGAGGGAATTTTAAGCAAACTTTGGCAATGTTCAAGCTCTGGAGCATCCGAATGATTAAGCTGATGAAGCAGCTTGACATCTGAACCATGCTGTAGGAAAAGAGATTGATTAAAATAAATCAGCATCAGCATCAATGTAGACGTAAAAATCTACCTGTACGGAAAGGAGGGTCTGATCCCCTGAGGTTGAGGCCACTAGCGATCTGCTGTACCTGCACACGTAGAGAAACACACGCGTGAAGCGAACGGGAAACACCAGGGTGGTGGTTTGTTTGCAGGCACTGACGCCTCAAGTCGCAAGGTGAAAGGCTTAATATAGTGAGGGCTAAGGAATAAGAGATTACCGGAAGTCTAGTCGGGGACTGTGACTACGGCGAATCAATGAAACTCTCGAGTAAAGAGTCTCGGGTGTGAAGGTGTAATGTCGATCTCCTTTGTGAGAGGGCAGGCCTCTGCTTATATAGTGGTCGTCTGGTCTCCCAATCTTGGTGGGAACAGGAGTCCTCGTATGACTCCGATGTAAACCCTAGAAGAAATAGGGTCGTGGTGAGTCGTCTTACCCGTGTCCAGATAGGAAGATAACTCTGTTTAAGAGAATTCGCTAAGTAGGAAAGTGATCAGGAATAGGAAGACGTCTTTGAATAGGAGGTTGACTGGGAGTAGGAAAGTTCTATGACAGGGGTGTGGGCTCTGGGTTCGTCCGTGGACCTAGGAAATGGGCTAGGTTTGAGAGGCTTGTGCCCGCTTGATTTGGGCCGGTTTATACCTCATGTTAAAATAGAACTAACATGGCTTGGGCCTTTGCAAGACTGGGCCTGGTCCATCTTCGCTAATGGTCCTATTTCCCTATTTGGGCCAAGGACGATTTTTGGCCCTAACAATCAACATGACAATACATTCTATATGTTAATAAGGAAATGCATAATTAACTATTGAATCATACCTTTTTATCTACCCAATGTTGTTCATCAACATTACTAAATGGCAAATCGACTACAATAAGGCTTTTTGGACTGAAATGCGATGGCAATGATTTCAAAGGATATCCATGCCAATGGAGATATCTCAATTCATTGGAAAGATGTTTTAGTCCTTGTGGAATATGCACTCCAGATATACTTGAAAATTCTTCAACTTGTTCATGATCCGGTACGTAGAATTTAAGAAATTTAAGATTTGGGATATTTTCAAAGGCTTCAGAACTTAGATGCAGGTCTAATATTTTGGACATACCTAAGAACAAACCTTGAATTGCTTCAGTCCCCTTCACATGAAAAAGAAAGATTAAGTTAATATATAAAACATAAACTTTTTGTAAAATTTATATAAAATAGATGTGGCTTCGTTCCTTATCGGAAAATCTGGTATAAGAAAGATATTCTTATTATTTAACTCTTACAGTGTTATTCTTTAATACATGAAATACATCATCATGCTTCTACAATCTACTACGTTTGCCAAGATTTTTGAAGGATTCTTTGTGAATAATTTCACAACCCATTTCTTGTACTGAATAATGCATTTCTATCTTTTTTTTTTATATTGTTAAGAGTGATTTATTAATAAGAGTACTCAATCCAACTTGTGTTGACAAGTAACAACTACTTAGTATTTTTGTTACGTGATTCATATCCTCCCCTTTAAAAAAGCATGCAATGTTAAGAAATATATCTTGCTCTTCACTATCAAGTCCATCATAACTAATCTTCAAAACATTGTGAATTTTCGGATTGGAAATGTTTTTGAGTTTCTGCAATACACTCTCCCAATCTTGTATGCTCTTTCCATATAATGAGGAACCCAATGTTTTAAAAGCTAACGGGTTGCCCGAGGCATAATCGACTACCTTGCTTGACAACTCCCAAAAAGTTTTGGGGGGATATTTTTGTTTGAAGGCATAAGTGGAAAAGAGTTGGAGAGCTTCATGACACTTGAATCTTT
Organism: Pistacia atlantica; assembly: GCA_026229545.1. NCBI lineage: Eukaryota > Viridiplantae > Streptophyta > Magnoliopsida > Sapindales > Anacardiaceae > Pistacia > Pistacia atlantica. Next base: position 3,202,817 of record CM047906.1, read on the forward strand.
TAACTTCATATATGTAATCCACTCTACAATAGCGAAGCACTTGTGTATCTCTGGTGGTTGCAATGACTCTACTTCTTGAACCAAGTTCATCAATTCCTCCGATTAAAAATTCCAATTGCTCTATATCAATGACATCATCAAGAACAATTAAAATCTTTTTGCACTGAAGTCTCTTTTTAATATGTTTTGGTATCGTTGGAGTACCTAAGGTGAGATTTTCTTCTTCTAGTGTATGGGAAAGAAGTTGCTTTGGTAGATGAACTAATCCACATCTTTTTGATTCTTCCCTAACATTGGCAATGAAGGAGCAACCTTCAAATTGGCTAGAAATTTGGTTAACCAGAACTCCAGAAATTGGTGTTTTACCTGTACCACCCACACCCCAAATACCTACAATTTTAGAATCTAACAATTCATTACTTAAAACAGTTAAAAGGGATTTAATACGATCAATGTGGGAACCTATTCCAACAAAGCCTTCAAAATCACTTGGGGGTGATATGTCATTTAATTTCTTTGATATTTGTTTGACAATTTCAAAATCACTCATGACAATTTACAGAGAGAAATATTGAGTTATACCAATGACCATATAGAAGCAAAATAATTAATATACAATATTGGAAAATGAAGCTTGTAATTGTATATAAGCTACCGAGATAAATAATATCATTGTTAATACCTCTCTTCATGAAAAAATCAAGAATACAATTAGGTCTTCATTTTATGATCATTGTCTGTAAGTTAAAACAAAACTAAGTACAGAAAATTTTTTCCATAGAAATGAGTCCAACTTAATTTACCTAATTTCCATTGAATCCCATCCAGATAGATTGGACACTTTAGTCAAAGCAGCTCTCCACTTCCGGATATTTTCTGGCATTTTTTTGAAAATTTTTTTCATGCTTAGCTAAAGCATCTTTAAAGCTTCCAGTTTGTTTCCTCACATCTGATGGATTGAGATGAAAAAAGACCGGCATGACCACTTGGCCATTCCTTTCCTTGCATTCAAGAATCTTCACAAGTTCATCCAAACACCATTTGGAAGAAGCATATCCTTCTGAGAAAATGATTACTGAAATCTTTGATTCTTCAATTGCTTTCAAAAGTGCAGGTGAAATTTCATCTCCTCTCTTAAGTCCATCATCATCAATGAAGGTTTGTAAGAAGTTCATTTTCTGTAACTAAAATACATCCAATATACGTTGTCAAAACACATCCAATTTATTCCATCAGTGAAAATTCAACTTAATTAAAAAAAACAGAGAATTAAAAATTATATTAATTTACGAAATAAAAGGAACTTACACAGATAGAACTGGAATAAACTTGTAAGTGAAGTTGTGAGTGAGTTATTCTTTCAAGAAAGGAGATGAATTCTTCTGTAATCCGAAAAATTCACGTAATTTCTGCAAAATTCCTCTCTTCACAAGCTTTACAAAGAAAGCTGCGCATCATTTGAGAATTATAGAGAAAATAAAGAGAGAAGAGTTCTGATTGATTTCATCTCTGATGTTGAGCTGTGATTGATTTGTTCTCTCCGTCTCTGCATTTCGTTGAAAAATTGAATTGATTTATATGAAATAGGTTAAAGAATTTCAAGAAAATTTGTGATATTTTATTTACATGTAGATAGGGAAGTGGGGGGCTATGTTTGCGCGATAGGTAGGTGAGTTGCTGGGGAAGGTGGGGGTGAGAGTGAAAGAAAGTTAAGGGTTTAGGATAGCCGCTAGGAAATGTGAGGATAATGTATGAAAATTTAAGTTAAGGGTTTGACTTGGAATTAAGTTTAAATTTTGAGCAATACTACACTCATAACCTTTTTATACAAATTTTCTCTCACAAACTTATGTGACAAAAGGTGATTGGGTAAAAGTTTATTTTAAATTTAAAATTTAAAATCACCTAATTATCTTTTGTCACATAAAGTTGTAAGAGAACGTTTGTAAAAAAAAGTTGTGAGTGTAGTATTATTTGTAAGTTTTATTTGAGTAAAAGTGCTAAACAACAGTTTTACCCTTTAAAAGCTAACAAAAGGGAAAAGTCTAACAGAGTTGGTATATGGCGGTTTGAGTTGTGTATTTTTAAATAGTTTTGGGGGGAGTTTGAGTAAAATGGCAATAATTGTCATTTAGGCATGATTTCCAATAAAGCATGGGAGGTTACTGACTTTTGCCCACTTTATTAGTCGCTATTGATTTAATATTGGGTCATGCCATATTGAATTAATAAATCGTGCAAATGGAGCAAATAAATTAATTTATAGGGAGAACGACTTACACGTACCCTAAGGTTTGTCGTAATGACAAGTTGGTATCCAAAAGGTTTTGAAACGACAAATAGGTACCTTCCGTCATGTTCTGTTAGTGGTTTTGTTTATTACTGTTTATTAATAGTGAAAAGACTAAAATGCCCTTAAAAGTTTGAATTTTAGTTTTTTATAAATTTAAAAATTTAAAAATTTTTAAAAAACCCCCTAAGTTTACAAATTTAACTAAATACCCCAATATATAAAAATTTTTGTAAAATAGCAAAAATACCCCCGCCACCACCGCAGCGTCATTACATTCCGCCACCACCGCCTAACTGCCGTTGAGAAGCACGACACGCACTGCCTGGACTCAGTATCAGCACGATGAGTCAGCCAGCCTTTCCGGCCATCCTCGCCGATCTGGCCGGAAAGGCCAGCATCTACAGACGACGCCGCCGCCGCAAAACTCCATCTGCGGCGGCGACGGCCGATCGGCAGAGATCTGTCCCTTTCCAGCCTCAGCCTACCACGGATCTGGCCGGAAAATGTCGATCGCTGTTGCAGTTCAACGGCAGATCTTGCCTTTTCCTAACGGATCCACGGTGGATCGATCGGAAAAGGCCGATCCATGGCGGAGCTCGACCTAAAGGCAGCGACGAGACGCTACTGCACTCACTGTACGTGCGCGTAATATAGTTTTTTCGCATAGATTCCTACGATGGTGGCCTAATCTCAGGCATTCGGGGGTGTTTTTGTTATTTAACAAACTTTTTATATATGGGGGTGTTTAATTAAATTAGCAAACTTATGGGGTTTTTTAGAAATTTTTAAATTTATAAAAAACTAAAATTGAAACTTTGAAGGGCATTTTAGTCTTTTCACTATTAATAAACAAATCAAGAATGTAATATGACAAGGTACCTATTTGTCGTTTCAAAACCTTTTGGGTACCAACTTGTCATTACGGTAAATCTTGGGTATGCACAAGTCGTTCGGCCTTAATTTATATGACTAAATATGTTATACTTCACAGGAAAATTTTATTATTATTATGTATTGTCGACAATAATTAAAAATAATGTTTATATAATTAACAATAAATTATTATTATATATGATGTCAATAAAAATTTATATTAATTGAAAGAATTATTTGAATTTTGATGTAAAAACTTAATAACTTAAAAAAATAAAACTTATTCTTACTTTTCATTTCCAATAATTCCTTTATTTGTTTTTCTTTTTTATAAATAGAAACTTAAGATTTAAAAATAATAATGAATTATTTTTGTTTAAATAATACATTTTCTAAAAATTAAGGGTTTTCTGTTTATGATTCTAAATACTTAAAAAGAGATGTTAAAATTACATTAAAATGTTATATAGGAAAACATAAAGAGTAAAAATACTAAAATTTAAAAAATGAGCGAAATTATGAAAGAAAATTTATATGATTAATAAAATAGATAAATTTTTTTTTTTGATAAATAAATTATTGTCAATAATTAAATATAATGAGTACTGTTTGATTATGCAACATTTTCCATAGCACTTTTTTTATATTAAATCACGAGTTTAAAGTGAAATTACTTTTTCCCCCTTCAAGCCATTAATTTTAACGGCCAAAACTGACGACAGGGGACATGCTAGTGAAATATGCCCAACTTTCGGAACTCATTAAGTTTCGAATAGTTTAAGGGAGGTACATGGTTTTAACCAATGTTTTTATATTTTATTCTATTGCCTTACATGGCCACGAGCTTGTCTTAAGGCAACATCCTGTCTTGGAAACCCACCCAAGACTGTCATCAAGCCAGGCCACTGATGATCCACCAAGATTACATAATACGGACAACACCAGCACCCTCATTGAGCCCAATTAAGAAGAGCCCAATGCCTATGTCAACCCAGATCACTGACACTTCAAGCCCATCCAAGAAAGGCTCAAGCCCAAAATCCCGTACATCAGAGAAAATTGATTCATCCCCAAACCCAACACAAAATGAGAGTCATACCTAATGTTGGAAAAGTAACCCGCCCGGCCGCAGCAGGTTAGGGGTTTTGGCGGGTTAGGCCTACCACTTGTTAGGGTTGGCCGGGTTAGGCTGCAGGTCGGGCCGAGTCCCTCCCTCCACATCCCCCCACCCCCTCTTTTTTTAATTTTTTGTTTTGTTTTGTGTAATTGTTTTTAGTTAACTTTTCATATATCAATAATTCAATTCAATTATTATTATTATTTTTTTGTTAACATTTCAAATATTAATTCAATTTTAATATAATAAAATTGTAATATAAGAAAAATTAGATTTATTCATTTATCAAAAAATAAAAGAAGAAATTACAACAATTATTGCCTCGTTAAAAATCTCGCCAAGAAAAACCCAATGGGACAAAAACTTGGTAAAGAAAAAAGAGTGCAATAATTGACAATTAATTTACAAAACAACTAATTTTGGGGTTGACTAGAACCTCCTTCATCTGTATCATTTACATTATAAAATTAAAATTATTCTATTAAAGTCTCGTCGACAACCTCGTATTGATCTTGATGGCGCGACCGTTCCCAATCTCGAAGACATGTGAGGACTTCAATCATTTTTTATAAAAGTTTAGTCCTCCTTTCATTTAAAATTCTTCCACTTGCACTAAATGTTTGTTCGGATAAGACGATTGAGACAGGAATAACGAAAACATTCAAGGCAAGTCTTGATAATACCGGAAAAATATATTTTTTGGTTTTTCAATATTCTAAGACATCAAAATTGGCTCTTTATTGTGGATCTGCTGGTAACATTTCGGGGTTTCCAAATATTGTTGAAGCTCATTACTTTGTGACTGCATGGAGGATAGTATATTCGTTGTTGGTGCTTCTGAAGAGGAGGTTGTGCTTCGAATTCGGGTCTTCTTCAGCCTATTAAGTGCACTCCAGGAGGATAATGAACTATATGTTTAATATTAATATAATGACGGTCATGGTCCACTGAACGAATTATAAACCCTATATGTTAAGAGTTCGAGTAATAAAATGGCTTCATAGTTGTGATATAGATAAACAAGAAGATGGTGAAATGTTTAGAATATTGATAAATATTAAACTCCTTTGAGATTTTTCTCGGTCTGATTTTAAAAGAGTTATTATTTTAAGGAATAAACGAAATTTGAAAGACTAATCAACGGATTGTTTTTACTAATAGTTTTGTACAGTTATTGCTCCGTGCGATTCGTTCAATAAAGAATACTTTATTGCCAACAACTAACAATTTTATATATGGAGTTGTAATTGTGCAAAACCATTTGCACAAAAAATCTATTTAATAGTCAAAGGAACTTCGTTTACACAGGGTCGCTTAAGTGATCGTAGATATCGCTTAAGTGATGCTTTTCTTTTTAAATTGGTCGATTAAGCGATCGTAGATATCTCTTAAGCGATAATGTGATTGGCAAAATCAAATCGATCTCAAATGCATGATCGCTTAAGTGATCCGCGATATCGCTTAAGCGATTCTTGTCTTTTTCACTTGGTGATTAAGCGATCGTAAAGTGATCATGTGATGGGAAGAATCAAATCTGCCCAGGTGCATGATCGCTTAAGCGACTAAGTGTATCGCTTAAGCGATTCTTGTCTTTTTCACTTGGTCGATTAAGCGATCGTAGATAGCTTAAGCGATCATGTGACAGGCTGAATCAATATCTACTCAGGTGCACGATCGCTTAAGCGATCCGTGAAATCGCTTAAGCGACCCGGTTTGAAAAACCCTTTGTCGCTTAAGCGATACACTTAGTCACTTAAGCCATCATGGGCAATATATACTTTTCCAGCTTTTATCCTGAATTTTGACAAACTAAAATTACCAACACGTATTAATTTTATACTTTCTCCTCAATTTGACAACCTAATACCAAACTAGAATCACCAACAAATATTTAGGCCATGTAACAAGAATACTAAATATAAAGAATGATTTATTAAAGATAACAATAAAATTTAAAACATCAATAATTGAAAACAATAACTCATCAACGGTTGGCTTTGGCAACTCCTTGAATTTCATCCTCCTTCGAACCTAAATTTTTGGATTTGCATGTGATTTCTTCTGGCAACTGCTTCTCTTGTGGTCAGGTTGCTTGCAAATTGAGCACTTATTCATCTTCCGGGGAACCTCAAAGGCTGATGGAATACGCTTAACTCTTTTTCTCTCCTTTGCTGTCTTCTTGAATGGCGGCTGGATGATAATGTCAACCATCTCTGGTGGCATTATCCACTACTCTTCTGGAGGCACTAGATATATCATTTCTGAATAAGCTAGCATGTAGTGATTTGTCATATAGAGAGGGAAGCAAAGTTCCATGTAAATTCTTGAACCAAAATCCGACTTCCGTTGGTGTTTCAGTGCTGCTAGTGCATAAGGACAAGGTAAATGTTGAATGTCAAGCACTTTACAGCTGCAAGTTTTTCTAACAAGGTTAACTAGGGTATCCGGACCATAGCCGAGCATAGTAAACTCTTGAGCATTAAGAGGATAGGCAAACAGTGCATTTGATAGTTCTATACGTTCTCGCAATAATTTTTCAGCTGACGGAACAAGGGTTATAGTAAAAATATCTGACTTCGTACAACACTCATGGAACCACCGCGACAATGTCCTCTGGATTGCAACAAAAAGTGCAACTATTGGAAACTCTCTTTCTATTAACAACTTCGAATTTATGGACTTGACTATGTTCATGGTCATGACATCAAACCTTCTTCCAAGAAAGTAAGCTCTACTCCATCGCTCAAAACCAACACCATGCTCAAGATACTTAGCAACTCTATCATCCTTGATTCGGATTTGTTGGAAGTGCTCCTCGAACTCATCAACCCGATAAGCTTTTGCTGCAATGTAGTATGCCTGAAGGAGGCCAACACACTTAAACTTTTGTTTTGTGTTCTCACCAAGGTGCCTCATACAGAATCTGTGATGTGCTTGACGATAAATAATGGCAATCCCCTTCTTTATAGAGTTGTACCTATCGGATATTATGCACAACTCGTCACTATCAAGTACTATCGTACGTAATTGTTGAAAAAACCAAGTCCACGACTCGTTATTCTCAGAGTCAACCACACACCATGTAAGCGGATATGTGTGATTCTTGCTATCCTGTGCAGTGGCCACCAACAATGTACCTCCATACTTTCCTGTCAGAAAGCAACCATCAACAGCCAACACCTTTCTCATGTTTACAAAACCCCTTATAGCAGAACCGTAAGCAACAAAAAAATATTTAAACATCATATTCCTGTCCCACTTCAAAACCGTCTTGCTACCTTGGTTTGTCAACTCAAGCATATAATGGTACACTTCTAATATTGCGTACCCGTGCTCCAGCGTGCCCCTCACAAAATCTTGTGCATGTTGTCTCCTTTTCCAGCATTTCCAGTTACTAACAGCACATCCCAACTCCGTGCGCACAAGTCTCTGAATGTCTTTAGGAGATTGACTTTTCCTTTCAACGAACTGACTTTTGACAAATTGTTCAATAACATCAGCGGACGCTTGTCAATGCTCATCTAAAATATGTCCCAAATCACATGTGTGCTCATGGGTATATGTGCTAAGAATAAATTTTTCTAACTCCGCCAACCTTCTACAATAAACCCGCCACTTGCACTTTCGGTCACGACATGCAACTATCACAGCCAATGAATTTGATTTTTTGGTGATGAACTCAAAATTACCTTTCACGGTAACAAGTTTTAGCTTCCTCACCACTTCTCTTTGTTGTCAAATAAATACCTTATGCGCAACTCCGATCCATCCGTAAAAACACGAACTGATTCACTACTACCTCCAATTGCCCCCTCTGAACCTGCATAAATGACCATAATGTTCTCTTCCTCACAATCTACACCTTCTGCATAATTTGTATTTAAAGGAATCTTTACATCTGTGGGAACATGTACGGGGTCCTTCTCCTCCTCAACATTTTCATTCTGCCCCCTATCACCAACCTCTTCTACAGTGTCCTCCTCACCACCCAATTCACCGCTACTCTTTATTTTTCAACTAACAAATCAATAGCCTCGTAGTTCAAATTAAAACCAGGCAAACCTCCGCCTACTTTCTCGTTATCCCCTTCCTTTGAACTAACTTCCAACAGTTTTTCTACAAAAGAAACCCTTAAAATCGGCCTCGAACCATTATTCGACCACATCAATCATATATAACTTCACACTTTTATCCGACTTTAATATAACAGGAGGAACCTTATAATGTTCAGGAACTCTGCTTAAAATATACTTCACAACTATATCACTACGCGAGCAACTCAAATGACCTCTTCTAATTATTTCATCAATCAACTCATAGAAACTAACATCTGGGCTGACAACAATTGGTATAACTTATTTGCTCTTCCCAATCCACTTCCAGCTACTTTCTTCCTCCACCCACTCACCAAAATATTCAACACCCAAAACAACTTGTCCCATATGTAATAATAGCCAACTACCTGTAATGCAAGAAAAAAATATTCTTAAATGTTGTACTAAGGGTTCAAATATTTTAAAAAGAATCTGCACAGTTGCTTATATGATCTGCTGTATCGCTTAAGCAATCATGGTTATTTATACTGGATCGCTTAAGCGATACACTTGATTGTTTAAGCGATCCAGTATAAATAACCATGATTGCTTAAGCGATCTTATGCCATTTGCTGATCGTTTAAGCGATCTGCTCCTATACACCAGAATTTTACCAGATCGCTTAAGCGATCTTATGCCACATACCTAATCACTTAAGCGATCTATCTACTGCATTACCAGACCTACCAGATCGCTTGCGATCTATCATACCCAGAACATATTTTCAGTCATCTCTACCTACAATCGATCCATCATACCCAGAATAAATTTTTAACAAATTTCACTCTTTTCAACTTGCATCACATCAAACACAAACCCAACAACCTAAACAACTAAATCAAAATCATAACCCAAACCCCATCCATTATTAAATCTTTGTAAATCTAAAAATAAAATGTAAAGAGGAGATACACATACTTACATGAAATGTCAGGAGGAGGAGGAGTGAGATCTTTGGTGGAGAAGATGTTAATGGTGGAGGAAGAAGAAAGTGTTAATGGTGGAGGAACAAGAAGATGTAGAGGAATGAGGAAGAAGAAGATGTAGAGGAAGAATGAAGACGAAAGAAGAAATGAGGAAGAAGAAGATGTAGAGGAAGGAGGAAGAAGAAGATGTAGACAAAGCAAAGAAGAAACAGCAACCAAGGTAGAGATGCATTAATGGTGGGAGGAAGAAGAAGGTGTTTGGGTTTGTTTGCAAGAATTTCGGGTTTTTGGGAATATAGTATAATTTTTAAAAGATTACATAATACTTCATTAATCCTAATTAAGTACTAATCAAGTTTAATTACCCTTAATCAATAATATAGGGTGCGTTTGGCTTATTGTTTTTATTCCATATTTCCAATCCTATTTTTCAAATGTTGTTTGGCATATGATTCCCAAAATATTAGTCTATTTTTTTAATTACGTTGAGACCCTATAAGTTTATTAATTTCATTAAATACCCCCTAGAAAAAAAGTTTAAAAACTAACAAAAACACCCCCACCCACCAATATCTGCCAGATTCCAGCAACCACCGTCGGTGGTAGCCGGAATCTATCACAATAGTCACCACACCACCAGCAATGTCGGTAAAGGCCAGATCTGCCGTCAACGACAGCCAAAGAAATGGCTGTTGTTGAGCAACGATGGCCATTTCTTTGCCGTCGCTGACGGCCAAAGATGGCCGTCGTTTTAGCCTTTTCCGGCCGTTGCAGCCACTTCAGTTCGTAGATCTGGCATTTTCCGGCCAGATCTGTGATGGATCTGGCCGGAAAAGGCCATAACAACGCTGCTACTGCACGTCATCCGATCAGCCTGTCGTCACTGAACTGCACGCAAGTGGTGGTGGTGTTTTTGTCATTTTATATATTAGGGTCTTTAATTAAATTAGTAAACCTAAGAGCTTTTTCATAAATTTTTAAAGTTTACTTCGTAATACACCCCTATCCAACAACCCAATACTATCCCCAAAATCTTATCCAAAATAACAAATCAAACGCACCATAGCTATTTAGTTGACACTTTGAAACTTCATAGCCTTTTAATTAAATTCAAACTTGAGAGGTCGTTTTAATAAACTGCCCCCTACTCTTGTGGAATTTTTCTTCTCTGGTGTGAGGGCTATCTAGCCACAAATCAAACCTAGCAGTCGAAAGGCAATAACCAAATGAAAATTTAAACTTGAATTTTACCAAGGATCGGTCTAATTATATACCAAGGGCACTGACATCTCTTCACTAAATAGTAATCGAACAATTGTTTTCTAGTGAAAATTCAAAGCTAGCAGTCAAAAGGCAACCAGTTAATTAGAGAGATTAGCACTTGTTATGTTTCTACATCCCAAATGAAAATTGAAACTTTAACAGTACCCAAGTATAAGTCAATAGAAGGGCCATGCAACTATGACGTCTCTACACTATATAGTAACACATTATTTTCTTATGACTACGAATATAATTATCAGTAATGCTAGGTCCACATGTACAACTCAATCTCACAACTTTCTCTCCGTGATAACTCGTCATTAATCAGCTCGCAACTGAACAGGTGAGATCCATACATGCAAGTGAAACCCATTTTGCGAGCTGACTAATGACGAACTGCCACATAAGAAGTTGTGAGAGAAGATTGTAAATTTAGGTTGTGACCCTAGCATTACTCTATGATTATTCTATTATATATATTACTATTACACTCGTATTCTACACAAATATATTACAAATTAAAAGTACCATAAATGTTTACTATAACTCATAAAAATTACTGCAAAAATAATTCTTCTAAGAAAAATCTTGCTTCGTAAATCAACATTCAAACCTGCCTTGAAGCCATTGCTCATTAAATGCAGGAAGCTTGAATACTTTATTTCATTTTAGCAAACAGAGACTTGCTAATGTTTAATATCCTTCATCAAGAATAAATATTTTATTGCATGAAAATAGACATGAAACTCAACTCTGATAGTGCAAATAAGGAATTAAAACAATATTCACAAATAGCATTTTGCAAAGTTGCTTGATAACATACTTGAGAAATCTCCAAATCAGAACCCATAAAACAAATCCGAGCGGTAAAGCAACTGGATGAAGGTGCAATCAAGGGGACTCCACTAGTCAATCAGATTTGAGGACAACATCAATGAAGATAGTAGAAACAAAGTCCTTCGTCTTCGGGAAACAATATAAAGAACCAGTCCTACCCCAGCTTGCATAGAATGACCTCAATCTTCCTTTGAACTCAGCACATTCTGTAATGTCATAAACATAGCATATTGAAGTCACAGAACAGAAGAAATACTAAGAAATTAACATACAATTTTTGGTTCATTAGTAGGTTCAAAGTCAAACTTACCAATAGTTACTTTGCGTATGCCAATTTATTAGGACAGTGTCTCGAGATTGCTGCAATTAAATTAAAAACATGAAGTTAAAACTAAACAAATTTCATACCATGACTGAAACAAAAAAATTGATCCCAACAATCTTGGATTTCAGCAAGTTGGAAATTAAATTGTGATCATCAAAATATGATATATCATATTTTACACCCTAAATTATATCTTTATGACTTCGGAAAAAATCCAGAGTTAAATGGCTCATGAGGAAGGTTAACTCACCAGTAAAATGCTCGAGTAAAGTAACGTATGAGCCAAGGTAACTCTTGCTCATGGAGAGTATCACTATAGGAGCAGAGTGTAACTCTAGGAGCACAATCAAGTCACTTATGAAATGTAATGGTCACGATAGTCCAAGGGAAAGTCATGAGTCGGTAGAGTACAAGCGTGTGCTCAACAAATAAAATCTAGCGAATTAAAGAGAAAATCCTCATTAGATCATGAATCAAGAAAAAAAAGGATATTTCCTAAATGGGTCCTATATAAATAATAGGATTCTGAATTATTTTTGGGATTCCTTACCTAATGGATACCATATCAAAGTTGATTGGCAATCTCCTCTGAAGACCACGCTCAATGGACAGCAGAGATTTTCTTACAATGAGATTACCAAGCTCTAAGCGGCCGTTTATGATGGAAGCACATGTTCTCACCCTACATTGAAAAACTACCAACAACAATATATTTGTACAGTTGTGTAAAACACAATTACACATAAAAAATTCAGGAGAGATCTAAATAGCAAGAAATGCAGATATAAATCTCTGCCACTGATGAGTAGTTGAACAGTAGAATTTTTCAAATTAGGCGGTATAGTTGAATTTGTCAAAAGAACAATAGAAAAGAAGAGCATACTTTGCATCAGTAAAGCCCCAAAGCAGCACATGAAGTATCATCCTTGATGGAGCTAACCCAAAACCTTAAAGTAGCACAATCAACAAAAGCAAAATCATGGACAACCGAATCATTAGTCAGTCTATAATTCCCATGAAAACAAAATACAATGCAACACTTAAAATACAATGAATTTTTTGGATATAGCTAGGGTCGTTATGAGATCGATCATGAAAATCCCAGTTATTTATGTTTAAGAAACTGTTCATGGGAGTCAGTTATTAATTGGAGAATGAGACAAAAGAGCAAAAATTAATATTATAGAATAAGGACAATCAAGGCCAGCTAAAATCGCAGTATCTAGGCAAGTAGGTCTTAGCTCCATTAAGCATTCAAAGGATTTAACTCCATTGACATTAATACAGCTAAAATTAGATTTCATCTATAAATATTTATAATTAACTAATATATATTACATTATGATCTTAGCAGTTAATATCGGAAAATAAAAATATTATTGCCAAAAGTGAAACTCAACCAAATGCTCTTGCCACAAAATAAAAAAAAGAATTGCAACTCATCCTAAGCATCAGAAGCTAAACCACTCAAGCTCAGAAGAAAAACTCAAGCAGAATAATCTTGCCAAACCCAGAATTTCTGATCAGTAAAATTAATCATAATTTCTCATTTTCATGGACTGCCTTGCATTTTGATAGGTAATAGGATAAAATTAACCATTTATTTATTTATTTTACTTCTGTTATTATTCTCATCAGATTAATGACCATCAAATAACGCGCACTAGCTATGGTATAACTGATAATTGTATATGTTAAGATCACCTTGAGTTTCTTTAGGAAGCAACACGACACTAATGGATCACTTCAAAATCAACTCCTGCAAATGCAAATATACCTTGGGTTGGACCACTACTCCTGATGTATCCTCTACTGCCTAAACAGATGCAACACAGTAATACAAGATTCATCATAAAGCAAGTAATAATGCCTCTAATTTAGATAGTAAGAAATTATAAAGCAAATAAATCACAACAGAAATATCTGAAAGTTACTTGCATCTGTCCTGTTGTGATACAACAATGGGCCACCATAGTTCCTCTCGGATTATTTTTTAGCTGTAGAGAATCCCCTCAAAATAATTTGAAGAGACCAAACTTATTTAGTAGACATAGTCAAAGCTTTTCACTCATGTAAATTGGAAAAAAAAAAAAAAATCACAACAGCAGGCAGGCTTTTGATATAGAGAAGACATTTTGATGGGGTGTATATCTTGTACTAGTGTTAATATTTTCCCCTGGAATTTTTAAGCTGGCATTTCGTGCAACATAGGTTCAAAGCAACCCAATAATAATTTCGTCCCAAATTATATCATGCTTCCCACAGGGTCAAAAATTGAAGGCGGCATAGGTCAAAGAGCTTAATGCATCTCTATACAACTATATTACGCATCCATAAAAAGAAGAGTAAGTTGCACGACTCACATGAGCAAATTTACAGAGCACATTCAAAAATAAAGATGTGAAACATGGAAGAACACTGAAAGACTAATTCCTTCTGAATCATTGAATCTAAGAATTGCATTATTCAAGAACAAGCAGCCAATATTTTTTTTTAGGAGGTTTTACTCTAATTTTCCAGAACAATTATCTAAAGAAACTAAATAATATATTTTTCAGAATGTGTCAAAGTTTAATTTTCAGATGAACTGAGAAAAAGCTTACATGGACAGTATAATATATATATATTTTTCTTTAAGTGAACTAAGAAGGAAAAATTTACCTAATCATAAATTCTTATTTACAACCTCTTGGTAGCAAATAAATTATGAGAAAGTACAACTACAATTATGATCAAAATTACCTGCCTCCTTCACGTGTAACTTTTGTAGGAGAAAAACCATTATTGAGTACTAATGAACCACTCAAAAAAATTTTATGCTCAGAAATGGGATGACATGGTAAAGAGCTAGTTTTCCCTGAATTCCCACTCTCACTCCTTCCACTTTCTTGTTCTTAAAAGAAACTAACCGAGGACTACTTGAACCCTCATCATCCTCACCAATATCAAAACAACCTCTACATCAATAAACCTTTTAACCTTGGAAATGGCATGACATGGTAAAGAGATAGTTTGCCCTGAATTCTCACCATCACTCCTTCCAGTTTATTGGTCCAAGGCCACTGGTAAGTCTTTGTAATAAACTGTTGCTCAATATCTAACTGAGTCGTAACCTTCCAACTAGGACTAGTTGTACCCTCATCATCCTCAGCAATTTCAAAACCACTCTGCATCAATAAAGGAAAAAAATAATTAGAGATTTTCTCATGTACAATTTATTTCACAAATGCATAACAATAGTAATGATTAGAAAATAAAAAAAATGAATAGGGGAATAAAATTTTCTTGAGTCAGCATTTGTTTTTCCATTCCACTCAATTCACAAGCAATTTCAAACTGAAAACTTCTGGAAAATACATTACATTACCCTGGAAGACAGTTAATGATATTGATAATTTCTTTAGCAACTGAAGATGAGAGGGAAATGTTTAATCATTACTTAAGTGCTTGTGAATGGTTTAACAGGAAGCAAGTGAACTCTCCAAATCATGAAGCTTGTTGAAGCCATCCTGAAATAAAAAGAAGGAAAATGAGGAAACCTGAAGAAACTTAAGGCAAAAAAATTAAAAAATAATTTTTAAAATACTTTACCTCATACCTTCTGACTTGGAGCAGAACTAGAATGGTTAGCCCTCTCTGGGGATTGCCTTCCTGCTGGAACCCCAACACAATCATAGCTGTGTCGTTGCCTCCCACTCTCATTTGGATCTTGTTCCTTCGTTGATTATCATCATCCTGAAAGTGCTTTTGTTATAGTCAAAAGAAAGAATGCAAGAATAAAATAGTGAGGAAATAAAGCAAACTGATAACATTAATTTGGCTATCAGACTTTATCAAGGAAAATAAAACAAAGAGTAGGCGCCCATGTCTTACACTAGAATTGAAAAATAAAATAAAAGTCGTATTCCTCACCTGTGATAGCTGCTATTTATCCCCCTTCAGAGCCCTATTCTATACAAATATATCTGCCTACTTCTGTTATAAATAAAATGAAATGGAGTACAAAGAAATAATTTTGTTTCATTAAATAATTTCAATTCATGTATTAATTATATGAATTTAATTAAAAAATATTCCATGTAACATTATGTTGAAAAAAAAGCGTCTCTTTGAAACATTTTATCGAACAACTCTGGCACATCACTTAAGTTGATCATTCAAAAACATCTGCAGGTCTTATCAAACTGAAGCTTCAGTTAAAAAATAATCATCGAAGTCGCAACTAAACAAAGCTTCAGTTCTGAAACACAAATATCAAATCACAATTATACAAAGTATTCACTCTTAAAATATAGTTTAAAAGGCGAGAAGAATGATTTTACTTACCTGCCGCCCGTGACGGAGAGTGCTAGAATCAGTGTCGCCGGTGACGGTGGCTCTGTGGCTTGTGACGTCATTAGCTAGAAATACCAGTGCCACTTGAGCTGGCTTCCGCTAGAGATACAAATACCGTCTGTGACTGTAGCAGTGGAGAGTTGAAATATTTAATCTAGTCCAATTTAATAGCAGTAAAGACATGTATACTGATATTTAAAGCAAAGGTGGTAAAGAAGATAAAGAAGATTTTTAGTAAATACCTTATCTATAGACATTTGCTGAATGGTGGAATTGAGATCCTCCTTCCAAACATATTCTCCATTCATTTCTATTGCTGGTTGCACCCTATTTAACTTTGGTGTGCTTAAACTTCCTTGAATAAAGATCTTCAATTTTGGGCATTGACTCACAATTACTTGTTCCAAGCATGGGAATTTGAAGGCATAATTTGCTGAGCAGAAGCATGTGAGGCTTGCCAAACAATGAAGCTCCAAAGTTTTCAACCGGCAAAAAATGATCTCTTCTTCTCTCTGGTAAAATTCACTTGCTATTACTTCTCTCAATAACTCACATTCTCTTATGCTTATTTTTGTGAGTTGGACAAGAGATTTGAGATTTGTGGAAGAAATCTCAAATCCATTGCAGTCCCGTATATCCAGAGTTGTGAGATTTGTGGACGAAACTGAGGATAAATGTGTCAAATGATGACATCTCAATAATTTCAGGTCACTAAGATTTGGAAGAAATGGATCCACTTGAGAATCTTCTTTCGTTGGGTCTCTTTCACATAGGAAGAGCTCTTTGGAGCTACTATCAATTAAAGTAAGGATTTCCAAACTGTATAACCTTTTGAGGAAGCCATAGAAAAATGGAATTGATTCATCATCTAACCCAGCAAGCCCAAGTTCTTTTAGTCTGCAGAATCTCTCATATGAAATACGGTTGTGGCATAGTAGTCTAAGGCAATCGACATTCAAACATAATGATTCCAAATTAGGCATGACCTGTAATTCAAAATGGATGAACAAGAAAGAAGGGTTTAATGACCAAATGGTAAACACGTATAATAAGATTTTTTACATATGGTATTAGTGTCATGTTATTAACCAACAAGAAATAAATTCCATTAGTTATTTTATTAGGAAACCATAAGCAGGCAAAACTATGTAACCAAATTTTTTTGTTTAAAAATGAAATAAACTAAACGTGTGTTTGATTGAAGATTATGTAAGATTACTCTAATAATGTTAACTTATATTATTAACAGTAATAAAATATTCTAATAATCTTTTAAAACCAATAGTAATGTTATATATGTGGTAATATAAATACTATTATTTTTTTAAATATTATAAAATTACTTAGTAATCTTAATTTTGTTATAGTTTTACTTTTAACTAATAAATTTTTTAGACATTATTACCCTTGTCCTAAAAACAATTTATGCAGAACACCCCAACCATCTTCTAACGATTGTTGGCTACCGTTGACCGACGACCACTGGTCGCCGGCCATAGTCATCACCAGAAAATTGGTGAAATTTTTATTAATCATTTAACTTCTCTAATTAATTAAATTAATTACGTATATGTTTTAAATAAATATACAGCTTACCACCTGAAAATATACTTTAAACAACAAAAAATACATAAATTAACAAAAATGAACTTCTTACTTTGCAAAAATCACTAATGTCTGACCAATGAAACAAGACGAACCAATTAGTTTACTGCCATTTGGTTTGAAAAGGATAAAAACTTCACTTAATGACTGTCCGTTACATATATCACTTAATGTATTTTACAGGCAATTATGCAACACAAAATACATATATCACCTCAATTGTAAGATTTTTCTTAAAGGAATATGGAAATAATTAGTAGCAATGCCACAGAATTGGTACCGTGAACATGTCATCTTAATCTAAATAATTATGTTACATTTTATAAAAATTATAGATAAATTCATACCTTTCCAGACAAACAAAGGAAATGTTGAGTCTCCTCAGCTGTATTTTGAACCCTGGGAAATTCTGAAGCACATACTTTTATCTTTCCACAATTATAGACGAGTAACTGTTTTAGCATTGACCACTCTGTTGTATGCAATCCCATGTAGAAAGCTTTAAGTTTTGGTAAATTTTGAAGTATGAGGAAGGTTAATTGAGGAAACAAAAATCTAGGGGCCCCATCTACTTCTTCATTGGCAACAATTTCCTCCAACCCACATGCAGTTATCTGAAGGTGTTTAAGTTTCTTTAGACCAGTAACTATGGAAACTGGAATCAGACTTTTCACATTCTGACATTGCGCAATAGTTAACATTTCTAGATTGGGAAAGGTAAGAAGTGGTTGAGTAGAATTAGATAGAACAATAGTCATCAATTTTTCACAGGCTTCGACTCTCACTTCTTTTAGTTTGGAAAAGGAATCTCCATGGAGTTGGTTGTGCCATATCAACTGCAAGTTATCCAAGTGTAAGAGTATCATCTTTTCTAAGCTTGGAAAAGCAACCTGCAAAAACCATCTCATCAAGTAAAAATTTTTTTTTTTTTTTTTGGGCATATATATGAGACCAAAAATTAGAAGACACGAGAAGGATTTTGACTTTCTTTAAAATATAAAAATAAAAGAAGATATCGATAAGCAAATTTCTACTAATTAATTACAGATAATGATAACATTAATAGGTACAAAAAAGGTTAGAAGTTTGAGGCCAATAGGCAAGGAAGATTATCAGCAAGAAGAATTAACTTTACCTTGTCGGCAAAAAAGGGATTTACATCAATATTATAATCCTCCAAGCTCACTTCTTCAGGTTCTTTTCTTAACATGTCTACACTAGAAAAAGTGTGGAAGAATGTCTTCAAATTAGAGCAACTCTCAATGTGAAGTTCAATCAAGGTTGGAAATTTAACTGAATTTCCGATGCCAAATCTTGTGAGTTTTGGAAGACCAACAAGCTTTAGGTAAAACAATTTAGGAAAACTCATATCAATCATCTTATCTTGTACTTCTAATTCTTCTGAGTTCAATATCACTACTTCCATTGACTTACAGTTGCATATCTCAAGCTCTTGGAGTTGCATAATACTTTTAACCATGGAGGATGAAAACAGAAATTTCAAACCATTACACTCCTCCACAGTTAAGCTTTTTAAGTATTGAAAAGAGGAAGACATTGGTTGATGTTGATCAAGCAATATATCCTCAATTTTAATTGAGGACAGTTTCAAGTTCTCCAATCTCGGCAAAACAACCTGCAAAAGCAAATCTCGCTCCATAAATAACTTACAAACTAATTAAAAACACCTTTTATATATACATGAAAAGAAAATAAAAGAAGAAAAAGAGAAAATATACCTTTATGCCAAAACTTATGAATTGTGGTAGGCATTGTAGTACCAGGGAACGCAATTGAGTGAACTCAAACTTACAATCAATGACTTCAATTTCTTGAAGCTGCGAAAACTTTTTATGCTCAGAGAACGAGAAGAGATGCTTCAACATATCACATTTTTCAACTTTCAAAATTCTTAGTTCACTGAAAGACTTCCCAGAGAGTTCACCATCACATATCTTCTGTAATTTAATCAAATTATGAAGAAACAATGACTCTAAATTGGGGAAGACAGTTTTGCTAGAAACAACGTTAACAACATATAAAAGCTCATGACCATTTTGCACATGAAGATGCTTTAATTGTGCAAAACCATCCTCATCAAGTTCATCAATAGCATTTTTAACACCATTCAGTTCTAAATGGAGTTCTTCAGTTCTCTTCAACAAAATTTTAACTCGATGGATTAAGGAAATGTTGTTGTTGAGCTTGATTTTCAACATTCTGGAAGTTTCACCATAAGTAGCATGCCAGCTCCAATCCCACACATCTCCTATAAGTATTCTATATCTTTTCAACTTCTCTGAAAACAAGTCTTGTGGTATCATCTGGAGATCATGAACATGTATCTCTAGAGTGGTAAGGAAAGACAATTGTTTCAACTCAAGAACACTTGCATTCTTTCGTTCTTGATTGTTGATTAGTCCTTGAATCTCCCAATGAAGGAAGATATGGCCCATATATAGTTCTTCTAACCGAGACAAGCTTGAAATGACATTCCGTGGAATTACTTTCAAGTTGGAGCACTGCCTCAAATGTAGCATCTTCAATCGAGTCAACTGTCCAATTTCTCCAGGCAACTTTTCTATGTTAGAGCCTAGCAGGCTAAGAATTTTCAATTTCTTAAGCTCTCCAACTATTGCTATGTCTCCGAGTACGCAGTAATCCAAACACAGTGTTTGAAGGTTTTTTAGGCAGCGAAGTGAGGAAGGTAGTGGCATGAGATGAATTCCAGTCAAATCCAAAACTTGAAGTTCTTTCATACCTTGGAATAAGAGGTCTGGGATTTGCAGAGAATGATTTTGGCTTAATAGATGCAAAAACTTGAGTTTCGGATATTCCAAACTCTCAGGAAGTTCATCACCAATATCTCTATCGAGCAAAGATATAGCTTTTGAAGTTTTGGGTATTTTTTCGTCGAGCACTTCTTTCAAATCACCAACATTTTTAATATTAAACATTAAAATCTCATCTGAGGATGCAATTGATATAACAACAGCTTGAATCATGTCATGCATTTTAACGGAATTATTGGTGATACCATCCAACAACAAAGATGAAGCTTTGAGATTATGGATCAACGTAAGCAATCTATTTCTTCCATCTTCAAGGGCATTAACATCTCGAAACAAGTCCAAACCCATACTATATTTTAATAAGTCAGTAATGTATATACCACGACTTGCATGCAACGAACCACAAAGAAGAAGCAGTGATTTTTCCTCACTTTTCAAAAAATTGTAGCTCAGTTCTATAATAGAACACACACTTTCAACCATTCCTTCAATTTGTCTGGGATTGGACCTTGTTAGTTGACCCAAGGCATCCTCCCAAACTGGAAGACTCTTACTTTTTAGAGCCTTTGCTACTGTTTCAATAGCAATTGGCAAACGTGCACATTTCCTGACCACTTCTAGTGCTATAGGTCGCATATCAGAGGTTTCAACAGAATCACCCACGATCTTTTGAAATAAATACCATGCTTCTTCCTTTGATAAAAGATCAACCAAGAAGTTTTTTTGAATATTCATATGATTGCATAATACATGTTGATCTCTAGACGTGAGCAATATCTTGTATCGCCTCTCATCATCTTTTCTGTCTTTCCAAACTTCTTTTTCTTGGCCGATTCCCTCGTGAATATCTCCATAAGGAATTCCCACCGCATCCAAATCAAGTTTAGCCCATATATCATCTAATATTACTAGAATCTTCTTCTCTCTCTTTAACCTGTCACGTAATCGAAGAGATCTTCCGAATATAGTCTGCTCAAGGAATGTTAGGCCTAATTGATCAGCAATTTCTTCTTGGATTTTCTTAAAGTCTGGTGTTTGTGTTACCGTAGTCATGACCACCTCATCAAATAGCTTATCTTCCTTGGCTAGCCAAGCTACTTTTTTCACCAGTGTAGTTTTGCCCACACCAGCCATCCCATACACACCAACCTTGCTAACATTAGCAACCTTCAATGCTTCCATAATTTCTTGCAAAACTGGCTCTCTAGAATCAAAGGCCTCATAGCCTGTAATATAAACAGATTCTGTCCTCTGTATTGCAGGACGATAGGAAACACTACTGAAGTTCCCCTTTCCCGACAGATCAGCACCACCTGGTAACGCTTTCCCTGCCTTCTTGCCGAGCATGTAACGCTGAATCAAATTAGGACACAACCCTATAAAGCAATGCTTCTTTGCTTTATCTTCATCACCAATTATGGGTTTTACAACCCCTTCAGTGAACTCATTTACTCTTTTCAGCCATTGCTCCACATCCTTTTCAACCACTTCCCCTCGTCTTCTAGCTTCATCAACTTGATGTTCCACCCTCTCTCTTGTATTTCCCAGATCCTCAACTTGATTCTTGAGATCATTGATGTAGCTCTGGTACTTGAACAAATAAGATATATGCTGTCCAATGGAATCAAACGCTGATTCTACAGCTTTTGATGCAATGCCAGAAACTGCAGCGCTACCTAGTTCAGCAGCCATTGCTCTTTCCGAACCGAGTGACCAAAGACAACAAAATTTAAGGGAGGAAAAGCAGACAACAACCAACTAGGCTTTGTTGAATAAGCAATGTTTCAAAGATAATAAATATTTGGAATAAGAAGAAAAAGAAACAAGATTGAGAAATAATTCTAAAATTGACACAAACAAAACTGAAATTTTTTATTTAATTTTGGGTATTATGGAAATAATTATAAACTCAGATAATTTAAGACGATCTGTACGTCAAACAATTTTTTTTATTTTTCTGTGATATTCTGAAAAAAACGGATTTATTTTTGAAGAGCTATAAAATATTTGTAGAAGTAATATATATTCAAGAAAAAAGCGCTGAACAAAGCAAATAAAATATGCAGAAATAAAAACTAATAAGATAATTAACAAACTTAACAATAGCAAAAACTTAGGAAAAAGAAAATTTGAGCAAAACTTAAAATTGCAGGGGAAAAAGGAAAAAGAAAAATGACAACAGAGAATCAAGATACCGTGTTGAGGTTCAGAAGCAAAGCAAAGCTGCTGAAGGAAGGAAGCTGGATCAGAATAAACATGAGGGAGAGATTTAGCTGGCTGTTGAACGAAACGCAAAAGCTCTCTGATAGCAGTGAATGATGATATGATGGAAGTATGAGAAGCTGATGTAGAGTTGGCAAATATTACAGGTATAAATCACAAATTGCAGTGATCGTTCAGTTTAGAGCAAGGGAACCTATCAAGGAAGTGGAAAATGAGAAAAGAAACAGTTTATTCAATGCTCAACTCAAATTCTCAGAAAATTCCTGCAAGAATTTGAATTAACCTCTTAAAGATTTTGTCAATTTAATTAAGAGGGTTGAATCAGTATCTTGTAAAACTTATTTCAGTAAACGATTTTGAGTTTACTTTGAAAAAACAAAGAATTGATGTCTCGATCTTGAGCGTTATAAACAACTTTTTTTAAAGGTTCGATAGTTTTAATTAAAAGGAGTGGTTCAACAACTATCAATAATAATCATACCAAAGATATTGACATAATAAGTAAACAAAAAAACAAATATTGTTATTAACATATTGCATAATCATTTATTTTTACGGTATATATTATATATTAAATTTAATTTTATAATGTTATTTTAATTAATTATTTTTTCATTTAATATTTAAACAATTAATACACTAAATTAATTGTGCTTTAATTAAGATTTCTTTAAACTTAATTAAGTTTGTTGTGCCTAAAAAATCGCACTGATGTCAGCATCAACCAATCAGAGTTAAGAAGACTTTATGTCATCCAGGAGCTGCCACATCGCCCCAAGATAGAAGGGATATGGTTGTCACCAACCCAGTAGATTCAAGTTTTGTCTATGAGTAGATGAGGACCGCACACATGTCCCAACTTTATTAAAATAAAAAGATAAAGATTAAAGAATGGTCCCCACGTGTCATGACAACTTGTAAAAACACTCATTACATTGACCTCAAAGGTGTATAAATTAGTATATCTCTTCATGAAAATGAGAGGTTTGACATATGAGAGCGAGGCATAGATTTAAGCTTTATTATTTTTCTCTGTAAACTAAGTTTTTCTCCATCTTTGTGTGCCTTACGGGCAATAGCGTAGAAATAGCCAGAGAATAGAAAAATAATAGTGGATGTAGGATTCACTTTAAGCATCTGAACTACTTTAAAAACCTCTCTTGCCAATCTTTTATTTATGTTTCTGCAACATATATAATCTCAGCACCATATTCAAATCTCATGGATTCATCACGTGTAATTTATAAGACTCTCTTAGTACTTTGCATGTGCGAGTCATTAGTGTCCAAAATCAAGCATCAATAGTTTGGTAGCCCACGCTGGTCTCGAACCTGCATCCAAGTTCCCCCATGGCATAGTTAGATCATAGATTGCACGTATCAGAGTTCTCGGATTGTGTGGTCCGATCGCAGGTTGCATGCATTAGAGCTCTCGATGGCATGGTCAGATCGCAGATTACACGCATCAGAATTCTCAGATCACGTGGTCAGATCGCAAATCGCACGCATCAGAATTCTCATATCACATGGTCAGATCGCAAATCGCACGCATTAGAGTTCTTCGATCGCATGGTCAGATGCAGATTGCACGTACTAGAGCTCTCAGATGGCGTGGTCAAATCATAGATCGCATGCATCAGAGCTCTCTGATCGCGTGGTCAGATCGCAGATCACATGCATTAGGGCTCTTCGATCGCGTGGTCAGATTACAGATCTCATGCATAAGAGCTCTAGATGGCGTGATCAGATTGCATATCGCACGTATCAGAGATCTCCGATCTCTTAGTCAGATAACAGATCGCACGCATCAAAGTTCTCCAATCGCGTGGTCAGATTGTAGATCGTATGCTTAGATCATCTGGATCGCTCGTTCAAGAACATTGAGATCACACGCTCAGATCATCTGAATCGTGCATTCAAGATTGTTGAGATCACACGTTCAGATTGCTCAGATTGCGTGGCCAGATCATAGATTGCACGCTCAGATCGTTGATCTTTAGCTCTCCGATCGCGTGGTCAAATCACTGATCGCATGCTCAGATCGTTTTAATCTTTAGCTTTAGATCGCTGATCTTTAACTTCCGATCGCGTGGTCAGATCACTGATCACATGCTGAGATCGTCTTGATCTTCAATTTCAGGTCGCTGATCTTTAGCTTCATTTAGCATGGCCAGATCATAGATAGCTGATCTTTAGCTCCCCGATTGCATGGTCAGATCACTGATCTAACGCTCAAATCGTCTTGATCTTCAGCTTTAGATCACTAATCTTTAGCTCTCTGATCATATGGTCAGATCGCTAATCGTGTGGTCAAGTTATTTTGATCGTCAACTTTAGATCGTTGATCTTTAGCTTCCGATCGTGTAGTCAGATCACTAATCACACGCTCAGATCGTTTTGATCCTCAGCTTCATATCACTGATCTTTAGCTTCCAACTGCATGGTTAGATCATATTGAACTTCAATTTCAGATCACTGATCTTTAACTTCAGATAGCATGGTCAGATCGCTGATCACATGCTTAGATCGCCTTGATCTTCATTTGATTGCTAATCTTTAGCTTTAGATCGTGTGACCAGATTGCAGATCGTACTCTCAGATTGCGCGACCAAGATCATCGAGATCACACGTTCAGGTCATTTAGATTGTGCTTCCAAGCGCTTGGATCGCTGATCTCAAGTTCTCAGATCAAGCTCCACGCTTTTTGATCGAGCTTCTTATGATCTCAGATCGAGCTCTTTATGCTCATTGAGCTCATAAGCTCGCTCGTTTACTTGAGATTGTGTGCATCAGATTGTTCAAATCGCATGCCTCAGACTTTTAGGTTGAGCTCCTATCAGATCGTGATAAGCTCCTAGCTCTCAAATCGCGATCAGCTCTTAGCTTTGATATTGCGAACAGCCTCAGGTCATGTTCTCAACTCTCAGATTGCAATCAGTTCTTAGTTCTCAGATGGTGACCAGCTACCAACATCAGAAAAAACGCATAGAAAACTCAAAAAAGTCCTGAAACATGCTGAAACGATGGATTTTGGCTCCAAAAATGGCCATGACATAGAGCTCAAAACAAGCTTTCAGTGAAGGCTTCGGAACTCTTCTTGGATCAAAAGTTCTGGCTATTTTAATTTGGCTTATCCGTTTAAGGCCTCTAAGCTGTGCGTTTGGGCTTCTGACGTTAGCTCCCTCCAAGAATTCATCTACTGGACATTTCATGTCAGTTATCGATCACGCT
The DNA here is from genome assembly GCA_026229545.1 of Pistacia atlantica. Lineage (NCBI taxonomy): Eukaryota > Viridiplantae > Streptophyta > Magnoliopsida > Sapindales > Anacardiaceae > Pistacia > Pistacia atlantica. Next base: position 3,228,730 of record CM047906.1, read on the forward strand.
CAGCTTCGGATCGCTCCAAGCTCTTAGATCATAGTCCTAACTTTAGCACCCCGATCGCGTCAAGGATAGTTTGAGCTCTTCAATTCGAGACTGCAGCCTATAGTGCAACAACCATCCAGATCTAAGACATGAGTTTTTGAAGTGCAATTACACACTCCAAAAACTAGGGGGTTCTGTTGTGCCTAAAAAATAGCACTGATGTCAGCATCAACCAATCAGAGTTCAGGAAGGCTTTGTGTCATCTAGGAGCTGCCACATTGCCCCAAGACAGAAGGGATACAATTGTCACCAACCCAATAGATTCAAGTTTTGTCTATGAGTGGATGAGGACCATACACTTATCCCAACTTTATCAAAATAAAAAGATAAAGATTAAGGGCTGGTCCCTACGTGTCATGATAACTTGCAAAAGCACTCATTATACTGACCTCAAAGGTGTATAAATTAGCACCTCTCTTCACGAAAAGGAGAAGTTGGGCATATGAGAGTTAGGCATAGATTTGACCTTTATTATTTTTCTCTGTAAACAAAGTTTTTCTCCATCTTTGTATGTGTTATGGGCAATATCATAGAAATAGTCAGAGAATAGAAAAATAACAATGGATGTAAGATTCGCTTTAAGCATTCGAACCACTTTAAAAACCTCTCTTGCCAATATTTTATTTATGTTTCTGCAACATACATAATCTCAGCACCATATTCAAATCGATGGATCCATCGCTTGTAATTTCTAAGACTCTCTTAGCACTTTGCATGTGCAAATCGTTGGTATCCAAAATCAAGCATCAACAAAGTTATTCAAAACAAAAATTTATCGGCAAGACTTTGGATTTGTTTGAAGGTTTTATTGTTCAAAAAATGGAGTTAGAGATAGGATAAGTGATATGAGGCCATTGTGGTCTAAAATCAACGACAAAGGTATTAGCTATGAATGGAATAGAAAAGAGATTTCATCTTTTAGATATGAATATAGATCCGAAGTTTTAAAAAATTACAACAATCAAATATGAGAATTTTGATATTTATATATACATCCATTATAAGAACAAAACCAAAGTACCAAATTGGATTATTTTTTTCTTTGGTTACTTGGTAAAGCTCGGTACACTAGACTGGTTCCAAAACCTTGTGGACTCATTCTATATGACATACATTATAATGATTTAATCTTAAAATGAACAGAGGTTTCTGTATTGAATGATTCTGAGTTTACATCTCAAAAAACTAGGGTTCGTTTGTTTTGTTATTTTGGATAGGATTTTGGGAATAATATTGGGTAGTTGAATAGGGTGAGTAATAAAAGGTAAAATTTAAAAATTCACAAAAAAAACCCCTAGGTTTGCTAATTTAACTAAACACCCCAATATATAAAAATTTTGTAAAATGACAAAAACAACCCCACCCACCCACAATGCCAGATTCCGGCCACCACCATCGGAATCTGGTCGGAAAATGGCATTACAGACCGATCGGATCTGGCCGGTCGTGTATCGATATGGTATTTTTCAACCAGATCCACCACTGGCCAGATCTGGCTGTTGACGGTCAGAAAAGGCCAGGTTTGGCCATCAGCAATAGCCAAAGATATGGCCGTTGTTATCGGTCAACGATGGCCAAGATTTGACCGTCGTTGACACCATCGTTGACGGCTAGATCTGACCTTTTTCGCCCAAGATACAGTGTGGAGCAGACCAAAAAAGGCCAGATCGATAAATTACCGATCATTTTTTGTTGTTTTTATGCCATTGTGACAGATTCTAGTGATTGCTGGAATCTGGCAAGTATGGATGAGTGAGGTGTTTTTGTTAATTTTTAAACTTTTTTTTAGAGGGTGTTTAATTAAATTAATAAACTTAAGAGGTTTAAAATAATTTAAGAAATAGAGTAGTATTTCTCAAATAATAAAACAAACAAGTAAGTATATTGGAAATATGGATAGACAAAACAAAGCGAAGGGAGCCCTAGTTTCTAGAAATTAAAGTCAATTAATGTAAAAAATGTTCATGACAATGTCTGCTAAAATATTAATGTACCAATAATTATGCTTAAATAAAGCAATGATTGAAAATAAATAATAAATACACCAACGATATTGATGTTTAAAAAAAAGAAAAAAAAGGTCAACTGAAAGATGTTCAAGTTGTTGTGTGATTACGAATGCAAATTAAATAAGATTTTTTTGAATCATGGAATATATTTAAAAGAATTTACAAATAGGCCTGTTATTGTCATGAGTATGTCATTTCAAGTTGATTAAATTTTAAAAAACAGAACAATTTGCCCGGGATTCTTAGTTGCATCCAAATGATCAAGAAATTGATAATTGAACATTATGAACGAAGAGAGATTTGTGATAATATAAACTCAATATTCAAAATAATTCTTATAACATAAGACCAATGTTTTGAAACCCGAATTATCCCTTGACTCATCTTGGGTTGACTGGTCCAACCAGTTGGACGGGTCGGTTAGGCCGATGACGTTAAGCATTTCTAGCAAGTTTGAAATCTAGCAAACATACTCCTATAAAATTACATATTAGTCCCTATAGATTTGAAATCCAATAAACACACCCCTGCGATCTGGGTAGGAAACTGTGAAGCAACCAGATGATGGCAACGATGACTGGCAACCAATTGGAGTTTAGGATGATACGGGTTTTGATGTCGAGATGAAGGTGATGCTGATGATGGTGTCAGGTGGGATGGTTGGTGTTGGAATCTACTAGAATTAGAGAGGAAGTTGCTGATTTTTGTGAAGTAAACAGGTGGCAGTTGTAATATCCCACTTGAGGTACGTATTTAAGATTTGCTGTATTAGTTAAAAGTTTATTGTTTCAGCTTCAATTGAGTTTGTTTGTTGTCATGGTTAGTTGGTATGTTGAGTTGATTGAATGGTTGCCTTGAAATTGGTTGAATTTTGGTGAAGTTTGGAAATCCAATCTTCGCCGCGGCGAGGAGGAGAAGCTGCACCTACGGGTAGGTTCTACCCTGTTTCGCCGGGGCGACGAAAAGTGCTTCGCCGCGGCGACGAGCCTAAGATAAAGTTTCTTGAGGTTTCTAGAGAATTCCTCTTTTGGGGCACAATGACTATTCTACCCCTAATTAGTAGGAAAAGTGGGGAGTAAAATGAAAGGAAATTTAGTAGAGATTGTGTTTGGATGGGTGTTAGTTGTAAAGAATCAAAGGATATAGATGGAATTTCTAAGGAAGGGCAAGGGCAAAATGGGAAATGATGCTTATAACATGAGCTAAAAAGGGTTAAGTGTAGAGAAACCCTTTAGTTCATCCATCCCACCGCCTCTTCCATTTGCCCACTTTCTCTCAATTTCTTCATCCAATCTTCCAAGATTTTAAGGAATTTAAGAGGGTTTTTGAGTAGAGATTTCATCTAAAGCATCCTAAGGTAAGAATTCATGCTTTAGATGTGAGTTTTCTTATAATTGTAGTAAAGTCTTATTTGGTTGTTGCTGTCCTTGTGGTTGTTTTGAGTTGTAGAGAAGAGACAAGACAACAAAGGAAACGAAAAGTGCTAAAGAAGTCATCTTTGCACAAGGTAAGTAAATCCTACCAACTTGAGTTTTGTATAAGCTTTTGGGTAGAGATGTATGCATGATCAGTATATAGTATGATCAATGAGAAATTTAGTTGAGATGAGTAGCTATTTTGTAGTTGTTGGATAGATTCCATGTATGAGAAGTGTTTTAATGTGTATTGAGAAATGAAACTTGAGATGAAGTTTGAGAGATGTGGTGTAAACCTTTTTGGAAGTGCTTTTCTTGACAGGGAATTATGGTTGTTAGAGGGAGTTTTCCCCCATTTTGGATGGCTAGAGAATGAAGTATAGTAGTAATTTTAGTAGAGTGTTTATATGCACATGAGTTGGTTGATGAAATGCCTAAGTGAAATCTGCCCTGTCACTGCCGTAACTTTCTAAGTAATGTTTGGGCATCTTATGGATTGAACTGGGCTAGGACCAAAACATAACGCAAGTTATGGCCTTTTTAGTGTGACTTGTGCAAAATGACTGTTTTGAGGAAATCTTGTAGTTGGCATTTCATAAGTGCTTTAGTAAGTATGAGCTAGCTCTACACATTTATTTATACACTTAAGAAGTGGCTTGAGACATAGTAGAGAATTTGAGCATAAGCTACTTTGAGAGCTAAGAGAAAAAGAATAGAGTAGGTTATGCGATGGGGAACCCGTGAGTAATGGGTAGAGTATTCCCGCATGTACGCCGCATTGAGAGAGCGGCATGAGTATCAGATAGAAAAGTGGTGTAGCCCGTGAGAGTGCATGCGGATGAGGGCTATACCCGAGTACCCGAGAGAGAGAGATTATACACTAACATGGCCAAGGGTTCCGAATCCATGCATAACCGAGTACGATCGGCTAGAATGAGTAGAGGTCACGTAGAGTGGGAGTGAGTCTCGGCCGTGCCCCCAGTAAGATGGGGCCGTGATTTATGAAAGAGTTATTAGAAAAGAGTTCTAAGAGGAAGAGAAAGAGAGAGAAGTACCCAAAGAGAAATTGAATGAGGAGTTGTAAGGAAAGAATTAGAGAGAGAGAGTTACGGGGATAGATGAGTAGAGGATTTACTTACTGAGCATTATTTTAGTGCTCACCCCGTTGGTTTCCTATGTTTTGTAGGATCCAGGTGAGGATGCAGTCGGATGGACGTCGACACGCGAGGGGAAGCGGTTACATTGTTAACCATATTTTAGTATCTTTTGTATACATTATAAGTTTGTTTAAAAATGTATATGTTTGTAAAAGAATATATGTATATATTTAATAAAAGAAAATTTTGGGCCCAATTTCTTTATGTTATTTTTATATGTATTTCATCATAAGCTTTTGAGTAGTAGTGGCTATTACAGCAGCGATGATGATTGGCAAACAATCGAATTTCGAGATGATCGGGGTTTTGATATGGAGATGAAGTTGATGCTGATGGTGGTGTCAGGTTGGATGGTTTGCGTCGAAATTCGCCAAAATTAGGGAGGAAGCCATTGGAATTGCTGATTTTGGTGACTCAGTTTTGTCACCGAGCCGGTAGGACTAGTAGTTTGCTATTGTTTTGCTTGTTCAACCGCAGGTCAAAGCGCATTAAATACAAAAAACGGTTTTCTGGTGTAACCAGCCCGACTAAGTTTTTGGTTCTTGGTTCGATCGGTTGAACTAGCCAGGCCGATTCAGGTTTTAGAACACTACATAAGACGATTACATGAATCATGACTAATTAGATTATTAATCATAGTGGCGTATGAATCCTCAAAATCTAGAAATGTATCACCAAACTTAAACACATATCTTTTAATTTTTCAAGACACGATTTAATATGACTATTAGTTTTAAAAAATAATATAGAAAACAAACTAGATTTTCAAAATTAATTCACCAACACCCCCAAATTGTACTTGATTTACAATTCCATTTCTGGAAAATTCTCAAAAATCCTGCAAGAAGGTATGCAACTTAATGTTTTTAAGTCAATTGGATTTGCTTAAGATTGTTTCAAATAATTGAGTTCTTTTTTATAGATAAAATTTAGGAGCCAAAAATGTAGCATCTAAAATATTACTATATTAAGGTAAAATAAATACTATAATTTAAGCGCAGCAGCCGTAGCTGGAATGGCCTAATGGCCTGCAACATGAGGTAATTTAACAAAAAAAATTCTACCTTCTCAATCACAACTTTATTTTAGTCCACTCACCGATAGCCTGTAGTCATCATCAGTAAAGAACCCAATTTGGCGATCACATTATCGAGAAAATGCAGTATCTATGGGAATTATATATATCAAAAGTTGAAGAACATCAGAAATTACTCATTCCACAATTTTTAATTTTAATTTTTTATATTTTTATTTCTGTTGATGCTGGATTTTGGCATCAACGAATTGTCACGTGTGTAACGTTGATTGGCTTAGAAACACACGTGATAATCAATATATGCAGCGAAATAAATGTAAAGAGAGTTTTTAAAGTGGTTCGGATGCTAAGGCAGCAAGTCCTACGTCCACTGATTTGTATTGATATTAGTGTGGGTTAGGTCGCAACAGCAGACTGACTTACAAAAGAGTTGGAAAAAGTAAATGTGTTTTACAGAGAGAGAGAGAGAGAGTTTTTTCTATGTAAAAATGGCCGAATCCCCTTAATGAAGGGGTCTTCTTCATTTTATATCAAGCTGAAGCGTGTAATCATCATTAAATCCATGGGTTGGTGTGACTGTCAGGATATAATCCGGCTTTATGTCCCATTGCTCCCTTCCCAAGCTGACTTCGCACGATTTATTGCAGGGAAATGGACGCGTGTGAGCTCTATATCATTTGGCGGGCCTGACGTGTGCCTGTTGCTCTGACAGAGCAGGTCACCCTTTACATGACTTTCCCATGTCAGCCCTTTATTTTCCCAGGCATAACAGAAGCCCCCTAGTTTTTAAGGTTTGAGGATCAAACCTTGGAAACTAAGTCACACTGCAGATTTTGGTCGCTCCGACCTGAATGGGGTGAGCTCGGCACAGGACTCTTGGCGAACACAATCTCGCGCGATTCCTTGCCTAAACGACCTGACAATCTTCATCCTAGTGACCTGGGTCTGATGGACGCTCCTTTCTGTACCTTAGAGAATCAATGAACCTGGCTCTGCGCTGTCAGGCGCTCTGCATGCGTTAAAGCATTTGTCAGACACATTAAATGCATCGTGTGCTGACCCGACGCCATTTTGACAGCGTTAGTTGCGCAGCGCATTCGAAACGACGACTCTTATCACGGCATTTAATGCGACGTGGGGCGCATTTAATGCGGGGAGAGAGTGTGGGCTGTCGTTTCGGTTCTGAGAGGCGGTAACCGTCGATTCGTAATCCATATAAAAACTCGCATTTTTCAGATGAGGTCACCGAAATTTCTTTTGTTTCGAGTGACAAACCTTAGCAAACCAGAAACCATTCTTTTCCGATCGGCGCTTCTCGGGCAACTGAAACGAGTTTCAGTCTCGGTTACTCATCCTAGAAGGTAAGATTCTCTTCTTCTCCTTTTTCTTTGCATTTGCTTGGTTGGGCAATGGCGTTGGGTCTCCTGGTGTTTCACCAGAGACGTGACGCCGTTATTGGATTCGAGCCGTGGATGGCGGCTCGAGTTACTGTTAGGGTTTGAGAATTTGTCCCCTGCCGCCGCACGGGACAAACACGAAGGCTTAAATGACCGTGTCTGTCGATGTTGCAGACTGGAATGGAACCGTCAACATCCGGCACCCAGGAAGGAAGGAGCCACTGCCTCGCTGGGAAGTTTCCGAGGACGCTTCCCTTGATGTCTACTTGGTCCTCACCTCAGAGGAATTCGATAGGATAAAAAGGCAGTTTGATGTCCGCGCAGAGGTGTTCCTCGACCATACCAGGTCGTCACGGCGCCCCGCCGATGGCCTTGCCGCGATCTCTGAAGAGATCTTCAAGGGTGGAGGGAGGATTCCCCTCCATCCTTTCATCAGGTCGGTCCTGGATTACTTCAGGATTGCACTGCGTGCAGCTGACGCCAACGCATACGTCATCGCTGTCGCGATGTATATTGCGTGCTGCGAAAGCGGCTTGGGCGAGCCAACAGCGGTGGAGCTCGGCATCGCCTATTATCTCAAAAAGAGTAAGGACAAGGACTCATACTATTTGTCTCGGCGACCTACCATCGCCGCGGGGATACACAGCTATCCCAGCAATGCGAGGGCCTATGAGACAAAGTTCTTCTTCTTTTGTTATGACAGCTACTGCCGCTTTCAGGATCCAAGTAGGTTTTCTTCGCTGGGTTCATTATCTGCTCACATGATCAGTAGTAACGACCTATTTTCTTTTGCAGTTAACTGAACGACCAACCAAAACTTACTTGTCCGACCCAAACAGGCTCGTATCTTTTGGAGTACTGGACGAGGAGAGCCGGGACGCAAGGAAGCTTGTGACAACCGCGAACTTGAACTTGCGGAAGTGACGGTTTTTTCATGACAAAGCGTCTTTAGAATCCCCGTAATTGAAGTTATACCGGTTCCCTTCTCGGTCGTCAAAATGATTTCGCTTTACTAACGAACTTAAATGCAGGTGGGAACCATGCCCCCTCCCCCAAAAAGAGTCCGAGCACCCCATCCCGCCGAGCACCATTCAGTCTTCCCTCGATCGAGAAGGGAGAGCGGTTGCCAAGTCATATCCTATTCTAAGACGACACGAGCGACTCACGCCTCCCGGCCCGTCATGCGCAAGAAGCGGGCACAGACGTAACAGGTCACTCGGGAGCACCAATCGCCCGCCCTAAAGCGTAAGGCTCACCCGGAGGTCGAAGAAGAGGAAGCAGATTCAGGCCGAAGAGTCGGAGACCGAATCTGAGGAAGAGCCTCTGAGGTCGCGCCAGGAATCTAGGAGGTCGGGCAAGGAGCCCGTGAGCGAGGCGGTCGCTGCCGGCAAGGCGGAGGACACACCTGTGCTAGACTCGTTGGGGAGTCTGCCGAGTATCTGCAGCCGATCGTCTATGGCCTGCTCGAGTGCGAAGCTATCAAGGTGTCTATAGCCTGCTCGAGTGCGAGCTATCAAGGCCATACGACGAGTTTGCTGACACGGCGATGACCTGATGACCACGTCGTTCCAGCATCTGAGCAAGGTAAACGAGTTGTATTTAAAACTTCACTCTGACTTATCAATTTATTTCTAACTCACATCTTGTTCGCAGGCGTTGCTTGCGATGAGGATGTCCATGGAGAAGACGCGGCTGGGGGCCGCAAAGGGGACAAGGGACCTGAAGGAGGAGGTCGCGAAGGCTGAAGCCGAGCTTGGAGTCCGGCGAGGCGGAAAGAACACATGCGTTCGAAGCAGCGAACAGATATCTAAACCAAAAGGACGTTGCTTTACGAATAGTGGACTTCCAAAAGACGGAGCTTGATCGACGTGCGGAGGAAGTCAAGGAACTTCAAAAGACAACCACCAGGCTCTGTAAGGAGGTCGAAGAGAAGGACCGGGAGATCCAGGCGACCTTCGCACTGGCTCAGCGAGCTAAAAAAGATAGGAAGGCCTCCGAACAGTTTACCCGAGGCCTCTGGCTTCTGGAGGACCTGCCTGAGGGGGTAATTTGTCATTACATTGATTGTATGGGCATGGAAGTAAGGTCGCAGCTTTCTGGACGCGACCAGCAGAGCAAAAGCTAGTCGCTCCATTTCTGGATACCGCATCTCGACATCCGATAGATGCTTACTTGCATAATACACTGGCCACTGAGCTTTTTCCTCTTCCCGTATTAAAGGCTGCACTGACCGCAAACTGAGACACGGACAGGTAGATGAGCAGGATTTCATGTGGAAGAGGCTTAGAGAGGAGAGGTGGCTTCCCGAGATGCTCTTTTATACTCTTGAATGCCTGCTCGCATTCGGAAGTCCACTCGAATTTCTTATTGGCCTTCAGAACATTGAAGAATGGTAAACAGCGATCTGTTAGCCTTGATATGAAGCGACTAAGTGCCGCTATTCGCCCGTTCAAACTCATGACCTGCTTTTTGCTGGTCGGGCTCTCCATATCGAGCAGGGCTTGAATCTTTTCGGGGTTTATTTCTATGCCCCACTGATTGACCATATATCCCAGGAACTTTCCTGACGATACCCCGAATGAACATTTAAGAGGGTTTAGCTTCATTCTGTAGAGCCGGAGTATGTCAAACATCTCAGCGAGATGCGTCATATTCTCTGAGGCGACATGGGATTTGACCAGCATGTCGTCTACATAGACCTCCATTGTCCTCCCGATCTGGTCGGAGAACATTCGATTGACCAACCTCTGATAGGTCGCACCCGCATTCTTGAGGCCAAAGGGCATGACTCAAGAGAGTCGCTTGAGGCCAAAAGGCCAAAAGGCCAAAGGCGAGCTCTTGAGGCCGAACTCCAGGAGAGTCGGGAGAGTCGCTTCTGATGAAGAGATGCGGGAATCGGCGAGGAGATGGAGGAAAAGGCCGCAGACTGGGCCATCGGGGCTATTTACTCCCTGCGAGCAAGGAATCCAGACTTGGACATGTCCGACCTCCCGGAAGGCTGGCAGGCGACCTTGCGGATCATGGCCGAGGAGGACAACCAGGCTGCCGCGGCCGCTCAAGGACCCGACCAGGCAGGGGGTTCTGGCTCGAAGGATCCCCCCGACCAGCCTTAGCCTTAGCGTAATGAGTTGTCCCCATTGTAATCGGGTCTTTTGACTTTTTACATAAATGAAGATATTTTATTTACAATTGCAGTTCGCTTTTTCATATATATGTACACTTTACAATTGTGATTTACATAAGCGATTACATATAAATTCTTACATGCGAATAGAACATATGCGAACTGTTTTGAGCGAACAAAGAAATACTTGAAAAGAAATTAACAAAGATTGAGAGCTGAGTTCGGGATTACTGATAGTATGGTCGGAGGTGCTCGGCATTCCAAGCTCGGGGTACTTTGGAGCCGTTCAATCTTTTGAGATGGTAGGTCCCCGGTCTGATTACTTTGTCGACCCGGTACGGACCTTCCCAGTTAGGTCCTAGTACCCTCGCACTTGGCTCTCTGGTCCCGAGGAGAACTTCTTTTAGCACAAGATCCCCAACCTGGAAGTCTCTTCGCTTAACCTTTGAGTCGAATAACCTTTTTGCTCGCTGCTGGTAGGCTACTATCCTTAGCGAAGCCTTGTTGCGATGCTCTTCGACCAGATCCAAACTTGCTCTCATAAGCGCTTCGTTTTCATCCTCGTTGTACATGTCCCTCCAAAGAGAACCAGTTCCGACCTCTACAGGGATCATTGCTTTGCAGCCATAGGCTAGCGAAAAAGGGGTTTCCGAGGTGGAGGTTCTTGGAGTTGTCATGTATGCCCATAAGACTTCTGGGAGATCGTCAGCCTAATTTCCTTTGGCTGCCCCGAGCTTGGCCTTCAGAGTGTGCTTGATGGTCTTGTTGACTGCTTCAACTTGGCCATTTGCTTGCGGTCTGGCGACTGAGGCAAATTTTTTATGGATGCCTAACTCGTCGCCGAACTGCTTGAACTCCTCATTATCGAATTGCTTTCCATTATCTGAGATGAGGGTGTGAGGAATTTCGTAGCTGCACACTATGTTCTTGAAAATGAAGTCTTTCAGCTTTCTGGTCGTGATCATGATTAGTGGTTCGGCTTCAACCCATTTTGTGAAATAGTCTACCGCGACCACGGAATACTTGACCCCTCCCTTTCCAACTGGCATGGGGTCGATAAGGTTGATCCCCCACATGGAAAACGGTCGGGGGCTAGACATGGTAATCAGCTCTTGAGACGAGGCTCGCGGAATGTTCGCGAACCGCTGGCACTTGTCGTACTTCTTGACAAAGTTGTGCGCATCTTCTTGGATTTGGGGCCAATAATATCCCTGGCGAACAACCTTGTTCACAAGAGATCGAGCTGCTGTGTGGTTACCACAGATCCCTTCATGAATTTCCCTCATGATGTAGTCTGCTTCTTCACTGGTTACACATCGGAGGAGAGGGGCACTGAATCCTCTCTGTACAGTTGATCCTCGATGAGTGTGAAGCGAGCAGACCTTACTTGCAGGACCCTGGCCTCGACCTTGTCACTCGGCAAGATCCCATCCTTGAGGTACTGGACAATGGGAGTCATCAGGAATCTGGCTGAACCACATTCACGGCCTGTTCGGTCGAGCTGATAGTTGGAGCATCGACAAAACGAACAGGAATGCTATCAGGAGCCTCAGAATCTAATGATGAGGCTATCTTTGCTAAGGCGTCCGCTATAGAGTTGCTCTCCCTGGGGATCTGAGCGATTTCAAAGTGTTTAAACGACCCCAGAGAGACCTTAGCTTCTTTCAGGTAGCGGACCATGTTCTCTTCCTTGACTTGGTATTCCCCCAGAATCTGGTTGACGACCAGCATAGAGTCGCTGTAAATGCTAATCGCGGTTGCACCCATTTCTTTGGCGAGTCGCAACCCGGCGAGCAGGGCCTCGTACTCGGACTCATTGTTGGTCGCCTTAAACCCGAACCGGAGAATACCATGAATTCGACCCCCCTCGAGGCTCACCAGGAGAAGACCCGCACCGGCTCTTTTCCTGTTTGACAACCCGTCGACGTAGAGGCTCCAGGTCGACAAGTTCTGAATAGTATCTTGCCCGACTTCGCTAGACTGCTCGCTTGGGAGATAGGAAAAATTCCGAGATGAAGTCTGCAACAGCCTGCCCTTTGATGGTCGACCTGGGCTTGTACTTTAGGTCAGGCGGCTGGCGGTTCCATGGCCTATTTGAGCAGTTTACCCGAGGCCTCTGGCTTCTGGAGGACCTGCCTGAGGGGGTAATTTGTCATTACATTGATTGTATGGGCATGGAAGTAAGGTCGCAGCTTTCTGGACGCGACCAGCAGAGCAAAAGCTAGTCGCTCCATTTCGGATACCGCATCTCGACATCCGATAGATGCTTACTTGCATAATACACTGGCCACTGAGCTTTTTCCTCTTCCCGTATTAAAGCTGCACTGACCGCAAACTGAGACACGGACAGGTAGATGAGCAGGATTTCATGTGGAAGAGGCTTAGAGAGGAGAGGTGGCTTCCCGAGATGCTCTTTTATACTCTTGAATGCTGCTCGCATTCGGAAGTCCACTCGAATTTCTTATTGGCCTTCAGAACATTGAAGAATGGTAAACAGCGATCTGTTAGCCTTGATATGAAGCGACTAAGTGCCGCTATTCGCCCGTTCAAACTCATGACCTGCTTTTTGCTGGTCGGGCTCTCCATATCGAAGGAGGCTTGAATCTTTTCGGGGTTTATTTCTATGCCCCACTGATTGACCATATATCCCAGGAACTTTCCTGACGATACCCCGAATGAACATTTAAGAGGGTTTAGCTTCATTCTCAGCAGCGGGAGTATGTCAAACATCTCGGCCGAGATCGTCATATTCTCGAGGCGACATGGGATTTGACCAGCATGTCGTCTACATAGACCTCCATTGTCCTCCCGATCTGGTCGGAGAACATTCGATTGACCAACCTCTGATAGGTCGCACCCGCATTCTTGAGGCCAAAGGGCATGACTTTGTAACAGTACAGCCCCCGATCCGTAATGAAGGTCGTATGCTCCTCATCTGGTTTATACATCGGGATTTGATTATACCCCGAATATGCATCCATGAAGCTTAACAGCTCGTGCCCCGAGATGGCATCAACGAGCTGGTCGATTCTTGGCAGGGGGAAGCTGTCTTTTGGGCAAGCTTTGTTCAGGTCATTGAAGTCTATGCAGGTCCGCCACTTGCCATTTGGCTTCTTTACCTGAGGGACCTAGGGTTAGCAACCCTGTGTCGGGTAGAGAGCCTCGCGACAGATCCATTGCGGAGAAGGTTCTCCACTTCGATTTTAATGCGGTGTGTCGCATCCGGATCCACGCCCTTCTCTTTTGGCGGAACCTCGGCTTGGCTTCACTCAGCTTTCGACTGAATGGCAAATAATGTCCGGCTGATCCCGACCATATCTGCGTGCGACCAGGCAAACATGTCAATGTTCTCCTTCAAGCTCACCAGCTCGGAAGCGTGCCGAGGGCTGAGACACCTCCGATCTTTAACACTCTGCTCGGCTCTTTTGGATCAACCGAAACTTCAGACAGATCTTCAACCAGGCCGCTCGGGGATTTCCTGAATTCACGGATCTATATTATCCTCCGCTGGACCAGGCTGTGGCTCGATCCGGCTGATCGCCATGGACACTGGGCGGGCGCATCATGCGAAATGCCCTTTCCTTTGTCGGCCATTTGGACCGCTTTTATATAGCATTCGCGAGATGCGCTTTGCGATCCGCTTATCTCCCCTATCCCCGATGGAGTGGGGAACTTCATCTTGAGATGATAAATAGAAGTGACTGCCCTGAAAGTTCTCAGCAGAGGTCGCCCTAAGATTCCATTGAAGGCCGATAGGCAGTCCACGACCAAGAATTCGATAACCCTAGTCACCTCGTCGTAGTCGCCGAGCGTGACTGGGAGCTCGATTGCTCCGTTGGGGATCAGGTGATCCCCTGTAAAACCGTTAAGAGGCATCGAGGCTGGCTTCAGGTCGGCCTCGACCAGGTTCATTCTATCAAAAGCGGACTTGAACAGAATGTTCAGCGCTTCCGTTGTCCACAAGCATTCTGCAGACATTGTGACACCCTATCAGGGGGGTGATCACCAGAGCATCCTCGTGAGGATGGTGCAAGCGAGCCGCCTTTCTTTCTCGCAGAAGGTGATTGGTTCCTTTTTCTTTTCGGCTTTCGAGGTCGGCTGCGAAGTGTTCATTACCCTGATCGGGTCATGGTGCGCTTCGCGAGCATATCTTTCCTGCGCTCCTAGCGTGTTTCCCACGAGGTGCGGACCTCCGAAAATTATGTTAACACTATTGTACCCGCTGCGATCACGGCGTTTTTTCTTTCGATCCCCTTGGTTTTCTTTTGGGGAGTCATCAATGTACTCCTTGAAGTGCCCCTTCTTGGTGAGCTCTTCGATAGCCTGCCTTAGAGCTCGGTACTCATCAGTGAGATGCCCATTATCCCGATGGTAACAGCAGTATTTTTTGCTGTTTCTGGCCGTAGCAGGGGTTTTCATGGGTTCGGGCTCACCGAGCAGGTTGGCCTCCTCGGATTTATCGAGGATTGCAGATATGGACACGTTCAGCGGAGTGTATTGAGTCCCGTCGCGGTTGCGACGAGGAACAGAGCATAGGACTTTTTCCGCGTAGTGGTTTTTTCCTTTTTGCTAATCGTCAATGTCTCCTTTGCGATCAGCTTGCCTATTATCTCCCCGACCAGGCGTACTGCTAGAAGTGTAGATTGCATTGCGGCGGAGTCTTTGCCAGCCGAATTCTCTATTCGCAGATACTTTTTTGCCAGGTTGTAGAATCCAATGAGGGAAATACCGTCCTCAGCTTGTAGTTCCTTCCACAGGTCGGTTTGCGGGCAAACTCCAGCTATTATAATAGTTCGGATGGACTCTTCTGGAGCATGAGCCACCTTGTTGAGTTCCTTGTGGAAGCGATCAATGTAAGATTGCAGGGATTCGTCTCTTTCTTGCCTTATGGTGCTGAGGTAGCTCAAAGGCATTGAAAATTTCCGATTGGCTTGGAAATGCCGCAGGAACGTCGTGCTCATCTGAGGCCACGAACTGATCGATCCCGCTGGGAGTGACCTTAACCACCATTTGGCGTGAAAGTCAGCGTCACGGCCGAACAACAATATTTTGCAAGGTTCGAAACTTGGTGGAGCTCCATCAGGTCGTTGAACTCATATAAATGATCCTGCGGATCATGGTTTCCGTCGAACAGCCGTATATCTGGGATCCTGAACCCTGGTGGAAGTGGGGCAGCTAGCACTTCGGGAGAGAAAGGGGATGTAGAGGCGACCTGCGCCTGTTCGTTTTGTTGCTCCCTTAACCTGTCCAGAGCTCGCTGCAGCTCCTCAATTTGCGATAACGGAGCTAATTGGGGATTATTTTCACCCGTGCGAGCCCTGCCTTCTCGGTTGCGGTTCAGGAGAGTTCGGAGGTCGATTCCCCTCGCCTCGGCCGGTATTTCCAGCCGCACTTGACACATGCTGACTAGAGGCGTGTGAAGGCGATGGATTGCACGGGGCACTTTCACGACCCTCGCGGATGGTACGAACCGCCCCGCGAGGTGTGGGGGCCACCCGCATAATGACCGAGGGATCGCTTTGCTGGTGGTGATCGGAATCACCGCGCCCAGCATTTTTGCTTGGGTTTGCCTGCGACGCGGCATGGGACAGCTCGGGATTCACTTTTTGAGTCTCGGCCTTTGCCGACACCCGCTCGGGCGCCTTTTGTATTCGGCCTCCCGGGAGGGAGCCCGTAGGCTTACTTTTTGCCACTTGCTTACCCTTGCGCTTATGCGCTGCAGTGCGCACGCGCATGGGCTATCGCCCTTTGCCGCGCCTTCGTGCGACCTACAGGTGTCTTTGGCGGTTGTACCGCTCCGGCTGTCGTAGATGACATGCCTTGGTCCAAACGGTCCAACCTTTGGTTGACCATCGGAGATATTGTCGAACCTCCGGGTAGCCCTAACCCCGATAGGCGAGGATCCGGCTTGCGGAGTCAGCCGGGATATTCCCAACAACATCTTGCGAAACTGGAGGTACGTTGGAAGGGGTGTCCCTCTGGGCTAGGGGGACTCCTTCAGCACGCTGGGAGACCCGCAGGCTCAGATTGGCGGGCCATTTGTTGCTGTAAGACCAGTAGGTCAAAGATTCTCCTGATGAAGGGTAGATACTAAATCAGGCCCTCCTTCTAGCGCCAAACTGTTGATGCTGGATTTTGGCATCAACGAATTGTCACGTGCGCAACGTTGATTGGCTTAGAAACACACGTGATAATCAATATATGCAGCGAAATAAATGTAAAGAGAGTTTTTAAAGTGGTTGGATGCTAAGGCAGCAAGTCTTACGTCCACTGATTTGTATTGATATTAGTGTGGGTCAGGTCGCAAAAGCGGACTGACTTACAGAAGAGTTGGAAAAAGTAAATGTGTTTTACAGGAGAGAGAGAGAGAGTTTTTTCTATGTAAAAATGGCCGAATCCCCTTAATGAAGGGATCTTCTTCATTTTATATCAAGCTGAAGCGTGTAATCATCATTAAATCCATGGGTTGGTGTGACTGTCAGGATATAATCCGGCTTTATGTCCCATTGCTCCCTTCCCAAGCTGACTTCGCACGATTTATTGCAGAGAAATGGACGCGTGTGAGCTCCATATCATTTGGCGGGCCTGACGTGTGCGTGTTGCTCTGACGGGAGCAGGTCACCCTTTACGTGACTTTCCCACGTCAGCCTTTTATTTTCCTAGGCATAACAATTTCCTTCCACCCATAATAGTTACAAGAATCAATGAGACAAAGAAACGGTTAATTTAAGGAAGCAAGCATCAAATTGTCCACTTGCTTCCCTGAAAAAAAAAAAAAAACAATTAAGAAAGAATACCCTTAAAAAAAAAAAGAGAAAATATAACTGAATTTCCGTCTTTCATAGATAAAATAGTAGATCCAAATTTTTAAAAAGCTAGAACATTCACTCCTGAAAAAGTTAATGTTTATATATACATTAATTATAACAACAAAAACAAAACTACCAAATTGGATTTTTTTCTTTTATTTGGTAACTTTGTATATGAATAATATTATATTTACAAAGTCTTTATACAAACATACATATATAAAGTGATCATTATTGAGATCATGAATTTGAATTTTAGTTAAAAAATTAACTTTACAAATTCACTCTCCTAATTATAATATAACAAATCACTTTATACGCATACCTTTATATAAGGACTTTATAAATATAGTATTATTCCTTTGTATATTTAGCCTGGTGCCTGGACTGGTTCTTAGGTGTGACAATTTTTGACACGACCTGCCAACTTGACACGATTTAAGCAGGTTCAGGTCAACCTTAATAATATTTGAGTTGTATTCAAATTGGAAAACCCAACACATTTATTAATGTGTCGGGTTCGAGTTTAACATTCTCAACCTATGAACCCTGTTTATGACATGATTAATAATTTGATTATCCCACAATTAATATATAACACTTATAATTTTAATCATAAAAAATTACAAAAAATAGATACCTGAAATTTAAATACAAAAAACAAATGAAAGAAACATATTGTTAATGCTTGATTTTAGACGCCAACAACTCGCACGTGAGAAACGTTGAGCTGACTCAGGAGACACACGTAAATGGATTCCATGAGATTTGAACATAATGCTGAGATTATATATGTTACAGAAAACGTAAACAATAGGCTGACAAGAGATGTTTTTATAGTGGTTCACATGCTTAAAGAAAATCCTACATCCACTGTTATTTTATTTTTCTCTGGCTTATTTCTGTGATATTGCCTATAAGGCATACAAAAATGGAAAAATATGTTGCTTACAGAGAGAAATAATGAAGCTTATATCTATACCTTGCTCTCATATACCTAGCCTCCCTTTTCGTGAAGAGAGATGTCAATTTATACTCTTGTGAGGTCAATGCAATGAATGTTTTGTAAGTTGCCTCGACACATGGAAAACTTTCATCCATTCCATCTCTTGAAATGAGATACGGTTGGTATGAATATCTTTTAGAAGATATGAGTTTGGCAGTTGGTACAAAAAAACATTTATTGAGCTAATATAAGCGTAACTTTATAGGCATAACACATATCAACTTAATTGAACATTTAAAATCAAACACTTTAAGATCAATTGAAAAAAGAATATGATAGATTTATGATTAGACTTGTAATATATCAATTACTATACGTATAATTAAAACAAAGTTTATTAAATGTTATAATGGTATTTTATTATGATATTATTTAAAGTTAAGTTTATTAAATTTTCCTGTGTTTGAGTGTTTGTTAATTGTTGTTACAATTTAATTAAAATTTAAACAAATTAAATAAGTTGTATATATAAATAGGCCTAACATTTACGAAGAGAAATATTGAGATATATATATATATACTTTTGAATATTGTTAAAATTTGATACAAAAGATGTTATATTTAATTTTTTAAATGACATGATATTATGTTATTTTGATGCAATTTTTATATATATTCTCATTTTAATTAGAATAAAATTGTATCTAATTGTAATTATTAGCCCTACTTAAAAATTTTAACCAAGGATTAACCGTTTAATTTTGTTGAATATCACATAAAGTTCCTCTTCTTCTTCTAATTAATTGGTAAATTTAATTTACAATGATTTTAAATGTCGATTTAAGTAATTAATTTGTTCTTGTATAATTTATGACTTGATTAATTGATTTTTAACTATTCAAGTCAATATAGGATGAAATTGTTTAATCCTTATAATAGTATATTTATCATTTGATTTATTATAAAGATTTTTTTATTTTATTTGGGGATACCCCGAAATCCCCGATTCGGGGACTGCCAGATTTGAAAAATCCTTTTGGGCTTTTGAGCTGGGCACGGAGACAAGGTCCTCGACCGCAACCCAACCCATGCCCAATCCCTATATTTGGTTAATAATTGAAAATTTTATAACTTTAATTTCAAGAACAAACAAAATCCATCTGCACACGGCCGGGCTTACTTTTTCAAACACGTGTTTAATGAAGTTGATCAGAAGATCTTACTTGTAATCAATGTGGCCCTCAATTATTTTAGTTACAGCAGTTAATAATTTGTTTAGCGACAGCTGGTGCTCAGTGGCAAGAGTGACTTAATAAAACAGTGAATCAAGGCATGCATGCCAGTCAATACGACAAAAAAATAGAAAAAATACAACTTGTAATACCACATGAAAATCTTCATAACATTCCCCATTAAAGAAAATTATAAAAAGTGGTACCATCTGATCAATTGGTTTGAATAAACTCAGAATCACATGTACGTACTTTGGCAGCTTATTAAAACTTCTTAAAGAAAAAAATAAAACAGAACATTAAGAAAAAATAAATATTTCTTGGTAGTCAAGAAGATCCCATTGTTTGGAGCATGCATTTCATTAGAGCTGTTTCTATCAAATTAATCAAGGACATGACCCCAATAATTCAGCAACTTCTTTCAGTGACAAAATCTTTAAATATATATTTTCATATAGTATACTTACTATCTTTGGAATCTTCTGTTCTGTGCGTTGTTCAAATAAAAAACATTCGGCCACTTTTATATTTATTCAAAGAACGGTAGGTTAGTTGTCGTTCTTTTCTCTTTTCTTTTATATTTTTTTCTCTTTTTGCTTACAAACCTTGATCTTACGCATAGACTTATGTAAAACAGTAATAAATATATCACAAGTAGACTACTTCTATATTTATTCAAAATTATTATTCTATTAAAATTATAAAAAAAATTTATAGACATTATTTATGCAACAAGATAAACAATATGACAATAAGTATATTAATATAATCAAAAGTTATATGTATTTTTAACATGCATGTATCTCTTGGTTAACAAATACATTTGTTCTATAACGAAAAAATAATTAACCATGAAAGAGAAGAATCGATTATAGTCATAGGTGTATCATGCACCCAAGTCAATACGTACCTAACAAAAAAGTGCATCGTATACTAAGCTAATAATATTTTATTAAATATTTTATATATTTTAAAATTATATTATTAAAATATTTTTAATTAATTTTGTATACTTAGTTTAATTTCTATATTTAAAATTATTAACATTATATTGAATAATAATAAATACTTTTATTCAATTTTTTGTTTATACGGTAGAACTCTTCTATAGTCATAATATTGGGACCAACTAAATTTATTACTATGAGGAGGTATAATTTAATAGAGGTGTAGTTACAAGAATTATTGTTTTTATTTCTTATTTTATAATTCATGTTTTAGTGGTATAAATGAATTGAGTGATCAAATTCGACAATTTCATTATACTAATCAAATAGACATTAATGTCTTCCTCAACCATCCAAATGAACAATGAGTCGTATATGCTTTAACTGAAGAAGAAATTATTACTAGAATTAGACAAGAAGATGAAGGGGATAATCTTGTGGATGATAGT
Source organism: Pistacia atlantica (assembly GCA_026229545.1). Taxonomy (NCBI): domain Eukaryota; kingdom Viridiplantae; phylum Streptophyta; class Magnoliopsida; order Sapindales; family Anacardiaceae; genus Pistacia; species Pistacia atlantica. The sequence continues at coordinate 3,249,290 of CM047906.1, forward strand.
ATAGAAATACCAAAAGTTTCGCGTCAAGAAGCTCTAAACATGTTTAAGAAGCTAAAAATATTTTGGCTTCAATAGGAAGGTGTCTATGCTGGCGACTTATTACATACCCATAAGATAAAAGATGTGGTAACAACTCTAAAGCATAAATCATTGTCCCAAACAACTTTAAATAAATATTTTATTTCATCTTAAACCTTCAATGTAACATAGTATATATTTCTTACAATATACATATAATTATTACTATGTAGAGGCAAATTCGTTAAAACGAGACCTAGAAAAATTATAACTTATTACAATGTGAATTTATTCTTATTTATAACTGGCCCAAGTTGGGACCAAATTTTTTTATGACTACTTAGAGCTTATTCCTATATGGAGTATCACTATAAAGAGGTTCGCCTGTATATATAAATTAAAATAATATTATAAATGGTACTCTTATAATGTTTTAATAAAATATTTTTAAATGATATATATAATAAAATACTAATATTAATAAGTATTTTAGTTTATATATTTACAAATATTTAAAAATAAATATATAAACTAAAAAATATCAAACGTTGAGTAGTGTTGGTTTGTGTTTGATTAGAAAGAAAATGAAGGAAAAAGAGAGATGAAAAAGGAAATGTTTCGGGAAAGAAAGTGTTGTATGAGTGGGGGGGTATATAGACAGAATAAAAAGTGTTTGTAAAATGTGAACAGTAAGAGAGAGAGATGATTGCGGACATCCCAAGAAGAAGAAAGTGTGTTAAAATTAGGAAAACGATCAAGAACATTAGGGGACATCCCAAGAAGAAGAAAGTGTGTTAAAATTAGGAACACGACCCAGGAACATTTGGGGACATCCCAAGAAGAAGAAAGTCTGGTATGTTAGAATATGTTAGAATAAGAAAAAGTCTGGTATACCCTAAACAATTATCTTTTATGGTGTTGATCATCATGATATGGATTCAGAATATATAATATGATTATTCAACCTTTTTAATTGGCAAAATTTCAAAAATAAAAATAAAATCTGTTTTGGCTAAATGATTTTACTTTAATTTAGTTTTCTTTATGATATATTCTAGAATGTGTAATGGCTCTCCTTTATTTTTTATTTTTTTAACTTTTTATAATGAATAACATCTCTTCTATGTAGACTCTGAGTTTCATTTTTTTTTTTTTTATAATTTTCCCCTTTACGCCATGTAATACATAGATCAAGTATTAACTTTTACTGAAAATCAATAAAATTTTCTGAACATGAAGTTTTTCATGCTTGTTACATGTACAACTCAGCCTAAATAAATCATATGATCGATTATTTAATTAGTTTTGCAGGCGATTTAATCAATTTTCCTTTTAATATTTTTCTTGACATTTAAGTCAAATAATATTGTAATATGTCATTTCCTTATATCTTATGGGTTTTTTAAGCTATTAATATATTTTGTTATGCCTGGAAAACTAAGGCTGACGCAAAGCTTGGTCAGCATAAACGGTCAGGATTCATGCAGATTTTACAGTTGCTTAGATGCGGCCACGTTGCATGCTGGCGTCGAGGGTGCGCGCCAGACTGAGGAAAGGCTGGAGGCCGTCCACGTGTCTCATCCTTGCACCAAAACGAGGAAATCACTCGAGTAGGTGAATAACGGGACTCAAGAAAGGATTTGCACGGGATCTCCCCCTTTTTTACGAATTCAGTAATCATTAACTCAGTGTATCCCACTATAAATAGGGAGTTCCTCTCTAATTTGGGGGATTAGCTCATTTTACGCTTGTTTAAGCTAACTTATCTCTGTAATAGCTTACTCTCTCTCTCTCTCTCTCTCTCTCTCTCTCTCTCTCATTTGTATTCTCAAATTGTCTAAGGTCAGCTCGCTATCCGTGACTGATCCATCAAATATAAATACAATACCAGTGGACGTAGGATTCACTTGTTCAAGCATCCGAACCACTTTAAACACTGTTGTCTCCATTTTTACTCTCAAACCTTCATTCATGTATGTCTCTTGAGCCAGCTCAGCGTTTCCCACATGCAATTCATTGGTGTCAAAATCAAGCATCAACAGTTTGACGCTAGAAGAAGGGCCTTGATTTAGTATTCGTCCTTCATCAGGAGAATCATTGACTAAACGGTCCCACAACAGCAAATGGCTAGTCGATTCGAATCAGAACGAACCAATCATGGCAATGAAGAGATCCCCTAGGTACAAGAGGATGCTTCTCCCGAGGTGCCCTCAATCCCACAAAATGTCGTGGGGGATATTCCTTCGAGCTCGCAGCTTGACCCAGCCATCATGAGTTACCTAGAGAGGTTCGACAATACTCTCCAAACAATCAACCGAAGGTTAGACCGATTGGATTGGGTCGTGCCACCTAAATCAAATGAGGCAGTGCAACCGCCAAAAACACCTGCAGGTTGTGCGAAAGCGCGGAAAAGGGCAATAGCCTATGCCACGTGCACTGCAGCGCATCAAAGAAAAGGGAAGCAAGCAAGCCTGAACAATGGGCCTAGAGACTCCGAGGGTCTAGCGAACACCGACCGCACCACAAGTAGGATACCCATGGTATTAAGACTCGGTGACATGTCGAGACTTGAGCCGTCCCGTGCTGCGTCATACGAACACTCCCATAAAAGTGTGAGGCGGGGAGATTCCCAATGCCAAAATGACAATGTCGATCATCGTCGTGTGGAAAGTTACCACACTTTGCGGGTCTGTTCGTACCACTGCGGAGGTTGTGAAAATTCCCCAAATCATGCAGCACCATCACACGACTCTAGCCAACGTGTGTCGAGATTGGCCAAAACTGCCAACAAAGGCGAAGAGGAACTAACTCGCTATTCCTTAATCGCAACAGGGTAGAATCAAGGCCCCTGTGTAAAGCAATCCACAAGCAAGTTGCCGCCTCATATTGAAGAGCTGCAACGAGCTCTAGATCAACTAAAAGCTCAGCAAAATGAGTGAGGCAGGTTACAGAGGCGTCTCCCTTTTCTCCGGCTGTGTTAGCCGCCCTCCCTACTCCAGTCGAGATTCAGAATGCTCGATATGCGGGCGTTCCATGGGAATTCTGATCCGCAAGATTATCTCTACGAATTCAACGACCTGATAGAATTTCACCAGGTTTCAGACTTGGCGAAGTGTCGATGTTTGGCAGTAACTCTAACCTCACATGCCAAGCAGTGGTTCAGGTCGCTCCCAGTGGGATCAATCAACTCGTGGCCTCAGATGAGCACGACATTCCTGAGACACTTTCAGGCGAATAGGAAGTTCTCGATGCCTTTGAGTTATCTTAGTAATATAAGGGAGGAGAGGGATGAATCCCTCAAGTCTTACATCGACATATTCCACAAGGAGCTTCATAAGGTAGCTCATACTCCCAAAGAATTCTTTTGGACTCTCATCATCGTGGGAGTCTGCCCACAGACTGATTTATGGAGAGAACTACAGGCCGAGGATGATGTTTCCCTTACTCGCTTTTACAGACTTATGGAGAAGTACCTCCGTATTAAGAACTATATGGCGACGCTCCACCACCATAACCCCAGCCCTTCAAGCAATGCACCTGGTCGGGGGTAAAACAGGAGGACTGATCTCAGATAGGCGAATGACGATCAGCGTAAAGGAAAAAAACCGTGGTTTGAGCCCAAAAAATCCTATACATATGTTCCTCATCGCGATCGCGACAGAAATCAGTATACTCCCTTGAATGCATCTGTATCAGCTATTCTCGACAAGTCAAGAAGCCTGGCTCGCGGAGAGCTTGAGCCCATGAAAAATCTCCAATCAGCTAGAAACAATAAAAAATACTGTTGATATCATCGGGATAATGGGCATCATATTGATGAGTGCTGAGCTCTTAAACAGGCAATCGAAGTGCTCATTAAGCAAGGGCATTTCAAAGAGTATATTGATGACTCCACTCCCGTACGGGAGAAAGATCGAGAGGAACCGAGCAAAAATCGTCGTGATCATAAGGGCATTTACAGCATAAGGATCATCTACGGGGAGCCGTACCTCGCGGGAAATTCCCAAGAAAGATATGCTCAAGAAGCCCACCATGACCCCATCCGAGTAATGAATACGACGTCGCGACCTTCAAAGGTTTGCAAAGAGGAGGAAATTTCCTTTTCCGAGAAAGATGTAGCGTGACTACATCATCCTCATGACGATGCTCTCGTCATTACGCCCCTGATTGGGCGCTGCGACATCCATAGAGTGTTGGTAGACAACAGAAACGCTGTGAATATTGTGTTCCAGCACGCTTTCAATAGAATAAACTTGGATGAGGCTGACTTGAAGCCTGCCTCCGTCCCTCCGTACGGTTTTACCAGGATCACCTTATCCCCAAAGGAACGATCTCACTTCTGGTCACGTTGGGTGACTTTGACAAAGTGACCAAGGTCATTGAATTCTTGGTAGTAGATTGCCCATCCACATTCAATGGAATCCTAGGGCGACCTTTGCTAAGAAACTTTAAAGCAGTCACCTCGATTTACCATCTTAAGATGAAGCTCCCCACCCCAACAGGGATAAGAGAAGTGAGCGGATCTCAGCGTGTATCTCGCGACTGCTATGTAAGGGCAGTGCAGATGGCGTACAAAGGGAAAGACACCTCGCGGAGTATTCTTGAGCAGGCAATGGCGATCAGCCGGATCAAGCCACAGCCTGGCCTAGCCCAACTGAAAATAACTTGGATCCCCGTATGCAAGAATACCCACCTAGTGGGCCAATTAAGGACCTAACCAAAGTGTCAGGCGACCAAGGCGAGCCGAGCCGAGTGTTGAAGATTGGAAGCAATCTCAATCCCCATCTCGCCACCGAACTGACCAACTTCCTCAGAGAGAATATTGATGTGTTCGCATGGTCAGGATCAGCCCGAGTGTAATTTGTCACGCCTTGAACATCGATAGCGAAGCCAAGCTAGTCTACCAAAAAAGAAGAGCGATGGATCCTGAGCGATATACTGCCTTGAAAATTGAGGTAGATAATCTTCGCAATGGGTTCATCCGGGAAACACTTTACCCGAGCTGGGTTGCTAACCCAGTTCTAGTAAAGAAGCCCAATGGCAAGTGGCAGACCTGCGTAGACTTCACCAACCTCAACAAAGCATGCCCAAAGGACAATTTTCCCCTATCTAAAATAAACTAGCTCGTGGATGCCACCTCTAGGCACGAGCTGCTGAGCTTTATGGACGCATACTCAGGATACAATCAAATTCTGATATATGCACCGAACGAAGAGCATACCTCCTTTATTATAGATCGGGGGCTCTATTGCTATAGAGTTATGCCCTTCGGCCTAAAGAACGCTGGCGCAACCTACCAGCGGCTGGTTTACTATATGTTTTCCAAGCAGATCGGGAATCGATGGAGGTCTACGTAGATGATATGCTGGTCAAGTCGCATGTCACCTAGATCACGTAGCACATATTGTTGAGATGTTCGACATCCTCCAAAAATACAGAATGAAGCTGAGCCCTCTCAAATGCTCGTTTGGAGTGTCCTCGGGAAAATTCTTAGGATACATGGTTAACTAGAAGGGTATAGAGATCAGCCCCAAAAAAATCAAAGCACTCCTCGATATGAAAAGCCCGACCACTAAAAAGCAAGTTCAAAGCCTTAACAGGGCGAATAGCGACACTTAATTACTTCATATTGAGAGCAACAGATCGTTGTTTGCTATTCTTCAATGTACTAAGGGCTAATAAGAAGTTTGAGTGGACCCCTAAGTGCAAACAAGCTTTCCAGAGTATCAAATAGCACCTCAGGAAGCTACCCCTTCTATCCAAGCCTCTCCCACGAGAAACCCTGATCTTGTATCTATCCGTCTCTCAGCACGCGGTCAATGCAACCTTAGTTCGAGAAGAGAACTGAACTCAATGGTCAGCATATTACGCAAGCAAGCATCTAGGGGATGCCGAAATGCGGTATCCAGAAATGGAGCGATTGGCTTATGCCTTGCTGATCGCTTCCAGAAAGCTGCGACCTTATTTCTATGCCCACACGATCCATGTAATGACCAATTACCCGCTCAAGCAAGTCCTCCGTAATGCGAGGCATCTGGGTAAACTACCTAAGTTGACCATGGAACTAAGTCGCTTGAATCTTCACGCAGACCAAAAGCAGCTATCAAAGGGTAGGCTGTTGCCGACTTCATCTCAGAATTCTTATACAATTTGATGGAGTCCGAGCAGCAGCCCAACGAAATTGACCAAGAAACCACCCAAAACCTACCGACTTGGAGCCTTTGCATCGATGGATCATCGACCAAAAAGAGGCCAGGGCAGGTCTACTCCTCCTGAGTCCCGAAGGGCTCGTATTCATGGCATTCTTCGGTCCGGGTTCAAAGCGACAAATAATGAGGCTGAGTATGAAAGCTCGCTCGTTAGACTGCGGTTGGCCAGAGAAATGGGTTCAACCGCGATCAGTATCCACAGTGACTCCATGCTAGTTGTTAACTAGATTTTGGGAGAGTACCAAGCTAAGAAAGAAAATATGATTAACTATCTGAAGAAAGCTAAGGCCGCACTTGAGCCATTCAAGCACTTCACAATCACACAAATTCCTAGAGAGAGCAACTCTGTGGCAGATGCCTTGGCAAGGATAGCCTCATCGTTGGATTCAGATGCATCGGAAAGCATTCCTGTTTGGTTCATCGAGGCCCCCAATATTAGCTCGACCGAACAGGTCGTGAATACTTCAGAATCAGTTTCTTAGATGACTCCCATCATACAATATCTCCGAGATGGGACCTTGCCCAACAACAAGGTCGAGGCAAGGACCCTGTGAACGAGAGTTGCTCGTTACATTATTATTGGGGACCACTTGTATAAACAAGGGTTTAGCACCCTTCTCCTCCAATGTGTAACCGACGAAGAAGCAGATTATATCATGAGGGAGATACATGAAGGGATCTGCGGTAATCACACAGCCGCATGGTCCCTCACCAACAAAGTTGTTCGTCAAGGGTATTATTGGCCCATGATCCAAGAGGATGCCTACAACTTTGTCAAAAGTATGATAAGTGCTAGAGGTTCGAGAACATACCGCGAGCTCCTTCTTACCAGTTGATAACCATGACCAGCCCCTGGCCATTCTCCATGTGGAGAATCGATCTCATTGGTCCTATGTCCAAGTTGGTAGAAGGGGAGTGAAGTATGCGGTGGTCGCGGTAGCCTACTTGGGTTGAAGCAAAACCGTTAGCCGCGATCACCACCAAAAAACTCAAAGACTTCACTTTTAGGAATATTGTGTGTCGATATAGAATTCCTCATACCCTCATCTCAGATAATGGTAAACAGTTCGATAACGAGGAGTTCAAACAGTTTTGCAATGAGCTAGATATCCATAAAAAGTTCGCCTCAATCGCAAAACGGCAAGCAAATGGTCAACAAAACCATCAAGCACACTCTAAAGGCCAAACTTGGCACAACAAAGGAAAATTGGGCCGACGACCTCCATGAAGTCTTGTGGGCATACAGGGCAACTTAAAAAACCTCTGCCTCATAAACCCCTTTTTTGCTAGCATATGGCTGTGAAGCGATGATCCTTGTGGAGGAAGGAACATGATTACTTTGGAGAGACCTATTCAACGAAGCCGACAATGAAGCGCTTATGTGCGCAAGTCTTGATCTGGTTGAAGAAGATTGCGGTAAGGCTCAACTAAGAATAGCAGCCTATCAACAACGCGTGAAAAGGTTCTTCGACTCTAAGATCAGAAGAAGAGACTTCTAGGTCGGTGACCTTGTTTTGAAGGAAGTTCTTCTCGGTACGAGGGAACCAAATGAGGGAGTTTTGGGACTGAACTGGGAGGGCCCATACCGCATCGCCAAAATAATAAGACCAAGGACTTACCATCTCAAAAGGCTGAATGGTTTCATAGTACCGCGAGCTTGGGAATTGCTGAACATCTCCAACCATATTATCAGTAATTCCGAACTCAATTTTTCCCCTATAAAGATTTTATTTTTCGTACTTTGTAAATGACAGGTGTAACTTAGTTCTTTTGTAATCACTTTACATGTATGATTCTGTTCGCATAGAATGTAAAATCTTGTTTGCATAGACTTGTCTCAATGTAATTGTAAACAGTTAGAATGCGATCTTATGTAAATGTAATGCGAAAATTGTAAGTACTCAAAAAGATTAAGAAAGCGATGTCTTTATTTATAAAGAAAAAAGTACATAAGCAGGAAAGAGAAAGACAACAAAATGAGCTCAATGGCCTTCTCCCCCAGCTCCCAAAGGCCCAGCCTCATCTCCCCAAGGCTGATCGTTGATCACCTGGTCGTCTGTAGGCTCTTCGGAGACATGTCCCAAATGCTCCCCTAGGTCAGGTCCTCGAGTGGCCGCTGCTACATCCGCTTCTTCCATCCGAGCCATTCTATCAAGGATGTCCTGGTAGTCCCCCAAAAGGTTGGATATATCCATCCCAGGATTCTTCGGCCAAAGGGCAAAGATGGACTCAATTGCCTATTCAGTAGCTTTGCTCTCGATCTCCGATTGTTGTCGCTGTATCTCTTCGCTCAGCGAAGTGACCCTTCCTTGACTAGCGTGGAGTTTGACCTCCAGCGCCTGCCTGTGTTTCTTGGAAGACTCCTGCAGCTCGCTCTTTACCCGCTCTGCTTGCAAGGCCCACTGGGTGGTTGTGGCCAACTCCTTGTCCTTCTCGCAAGCCTCCCTAGTGAGCCTGGCCACCGTCCTCTAGAGCTTGTTCATCTCCTCTCCTTGTCTCTCTAACTCGACCTTCTGAAAGTCCACCGTGCAAAGAGCAGAGTTCCTTTCATTCAGGTACTGGTTCGCTGAAATGGTGGACAAGTCTCTCTCTGCTTCAGCAGCTGCCAAGCCCCACTTAAGCTGTGCGTTTTCCTCTCTTAGCTCTACCGCCCCCTCGACAGCCTCGAGCTGAACCTTTTGCAGAGAGAGTTGCATAGAGAGCAGAGCCTGCAAACAAAGAAAAGTAAAGTTAGTTTCTCTACTACAAATAAGCTAAGTCCTCGTTGAAGATAGTTCGTTCTACCTTGCTCAAGTGCTGAACGGATGTGGACATCAGATCCACATCACCGGAAGCCATGAACTCCTCGAATGCTTCCACAAGCTCGCATTCCAGCAAAGTAAGAACTACCGGCCGCAAATGGTCTCGGGAGTTGGCCCTCCGCAACACAAAAAGCCATTACCCTTAGCAGGTGGAGCCCCTGGCCCCCCCCCCCAATGGGCGTTGTCCCGTCTGCGGCCCCCTCAAGGGGATGGGAATGTCAACTGCACCCCTAGGAGGTCCTCCCAAGCCAATCTCTCGATATGGCTATGACCTCTTGGGCTAGACACCCAGTCTCCCTGAGGTTCAGACTCTGACTCTTCGGCCCGAATTTGTTTCCGCTTCTTGGACTTTTTGGTCGCAGTCTTGCTTTTTGCATGGGCAGTGGAGGCCGAGGGCTCCAGTAGGTTGCACCGGGGCACCCGCTGAAGTTGCCCCTGTGGATGGATCACCAGGAGTAGTGCCAGCCGGTCCGACGCCACCGACCCTGGGAAAAGTGAACTGCCTCGGTCGTGGTGATCTTGGCACCTTAGGAGGCATGGTCGCTGCATGCGAATACCGTTAGTAAAATAGTTCGTTCCGCGAAAAGCTCAAAAAGAGGTCGGGAAACTTACTCGATGGGGTCTCTAAGGCCACATGAGAGTTGAAAAAGTCGTACCTCCGCAAATTTGCGGTCGTCATGAGCAGTTTCGTGTCGCGACTTGCTTCGGGCAAAAAACTAAAGGCTGTGATCCTGTCTGTGTCAGTGAGCTTCCAAACTGGTCATTCTATTAACTACAAACAAAAAGAATAGCTCGTCAGCGAAGAACTCAGTTAAGTTCGCGATTCAAAATAAAGGAAAAACTTACTCAGGTCCTAGAAATGGCAAATGCTACAATGACGAAAGAAGAATTTCGTCTCATAAGCCCCCACATTGCTCGGGTAACTGTGTATTCCCGCTTCGATGATGGATCGCTTGGAAAGATAGTAAGAATCATTGTCCTTACTCTTTTTCAGAACGTACGAGCAATCGAGCTCTACTGTGGTTAGCTCGCTCAGGCCGCTCATGGCACGCGATGTACATGGCAACAACAATCATGTACGAGTTTGGTGTAAGCTGCATCGGCGCGATCCTGAAGTGATCGAGGACCGACCTGACAAAGGGATGGAAAGGGATCAACCTTCCACCTGTGAAAATATCCTCGGAGATCGCGGCCAACCCTCGTGGCAGTCTCCGAGCTGTGTGTGTTCTATCTTGGAAGACCTCTACGTTGACAACGTATTGGTCTACCACCCTCTAAAGCTCTTTGGCTGTAAGTACCAAATAGATCTCTTGAGGGGGACCCACAAGGGGATCCCGCATAGGCGAACTGGTCCCTTCCTCGGCCTTGGTCGTTGGGGGGTCCATTCTACAGTCTGTAAAAGCGATAAGCAAGAACCACTCAGGCCTCGTACACTATTTGGTACGATAATGTGGAGAAGAAAATAAACATTTCCTCTTTTAAACCCTAGAAAAACCCTAAACAGGATACGTGAGAGCCACCATCAATGGCTTTGACCCGACAGAGAATATTCCATCTTCGATGAGCTACCGACGGACAATTATCGCATGGCGACTGTCGAACGCAAAATCAGACTAAAAATAGGAGAAGGGAATCATTTTTTACCTCTTGAAATGAGAAAGATACTCTTCTACTCCGAATACAAATGAACACCACTTTGGAAGGCAAAGAACCAAGACTCGCAAAAGTTTCTTGCTCTCTAAGAATAAAAGTATTGTGACTTTGCCTGAAAAGAGCTTGGGGTTTATATAGTTGAAGAAATGGCGCTTTGGTTTCTCGAAGTCAAACGACGCTTGGGCGAAAAACGCATCTGACCGTTGATCGCGACCACGTGTCTCGAATCAGCGAAAAAGAGTGATTGTCACACCTCAAGAAATCAGATTGTCATTCCCTTCTGTTGAAACGCTCAAGCGACGGCACGTTCTCCCTCCTCCACATTTAATGTGCCCACATCTGCATTTAATGCTCTGATAGGGAATGTCGTTTCAACATGGCTCGCATTTAATGCGCATGGCTAGAATTTATTACGCTCGAGACACGTCTGTCAGCACAAAAAGCGCTTCATCAATACATCAGCCACGAAAACGCAACGGATAACATCTGAAGAGGTCGTCAGCTATAACACTCTTCGCTTCATCAGTAGCGAAGCGACGTGATTATTCGACCTCATTTCACGTCGGTCGCAAAGCGATGTGACGCCGGGCCTGAAGCGGCACACCATTTATCCTTTCGAAAGCTTCAAGTGTAAACAGGTCGAGGATTCCATTCAGGTTGAAATCATCACTATAAGCACTAGGTACCTAAACTAGGTCGTTGATCCTAAAATCGCAGACTACCCCAGGTCGCTTGTGAGAAAACATTCTCTCGATCCCTTCTGCAACCAGGTCGGGTCGACCAGTATCTTTTCAAGCCCATCAAATCGAGGCATAATTATATAGTTTCCAAGGTTTGATCCTCAAACCTTAAAAACTAGGGGACTTCTGGTATGTCTGAAAAACTAGGGCTGACATAGAGCTCGGTCAGTATAAACGATCAGGATCCATGCAAATCTTATAGTTGCTCAGATGCGGCCACGTCACATGCTGGCGTAAGCAGCCTGCACCCTCCAATGCAGTGGGTGTGCGCCAGACTGACGAAAGGCTGGAGGTTGTCCACGTGTCTCATCACTGCACCAAAACGAGGAAATCACTCGAGTAGGTGAATAACGGGACTCAAGAAAGGATTTGCATGGGATCTCCCCCCTTTTTATGGATTCAGTAATCATTAACTCAATGTATCCCACTATAAATAGAGAGCTCCTCTCTTGTTTGGGGGATTAGCTCATTTTACGATTGTTTAAGCTAACTTATCTCTGTAATAGCTTACTCTCTCTCTCTCTCTCTCTCTCTCTCTCTCTCTCTCTCTCTCTCTCTCATTTGTATTCTCAAATTGTCTAAGGTCAACTCACTATTCGCGACCTGATCCATCAAATATAAATACAATATCAGTGGACGTAGGATTCGCTTGTTCAAGCATCCAAACCACTTTAAACACTGTTGTCTCCATTTTTACTCTTAATCCTTCATTCACGTGTGTCTCCTGAGCTAGCTTAGCGTTTCCCACGTGTGAGTTGTTGGTGTCAAAATCAAGCATCAACATATTTTAATAACTCTTTTAACTTTTACCTCATATAATCAAATACATTTACTATTATAACCCTTTTGAAGTTAAATTAAACAATTTTATACTATTAAGTGTCTTATTTTTACCTTTCAGAAAACTGTTTTTTTTTTAATTATTTTTATAAATATGTCATCAAGTTAAATTCTTTGGATACGGAGCAGATTTGGATGTGGATGGGAATGATACTTTTTGCCAGGGTAAGCCTTAATTAGAAGATTCAGTCACATAGATAATATATAACTAGGTATGAAAATTTTGTGTGTGATGTTATTCTTTATTTAATATTAAGGAAATTATCTTTTTCAAGAGATAAATTTGAAGAAGAAAATTCAACTAACTTTAACATAAATACTTTTGTCATCCTTTTAATTTGTTTCTTCCAGCTTATCGATAATTTGTCTCTCTCATGGTCATTACTTCTCTGACTTTTTTCTTCTTTCTTCAATCCTTCACCACGCTACTTCTTTCTCCCTTCTCCCCAATTAGTCTTCCCTAACATTGTGTTACTCTCTTTCCCCTGAATCTAAAAACTGTCCCGGCATTGTTG
>CM047906.1:3262165-3480463 GCA_026229545.1 Pistacia atlantica
ATTATGTCTTCCTACTTAATTGGAGAAATTTTCTAAGCCATATAAATATTCATTAATAACCCACTAAGAGCATTTCACATCCTAACTCCATTTTTATTTTTCTCGGTGTGTCTCAAATCATTAATGCCAATATAATGAAGTTTGAGAACTAATTACAATATTAATTGATATTTAATAGTGACTATATGTAAGTATAATAACTAAAGACATATGATGATGCTGGTGATCTAATTCAGGAAAAGAACATATTTCATGTTTGTGTTATAATAAATTAAACGTTAGATTAATTAATTATGATAACCATCAATTCCTAACACGTGCAATACAAGGGTTAACGTGTAATTGATTTAGAGTAATTAAGATTAGCAAAATAATTATAAAGGAGTACTTTAGTGGAGACCATATTGCATCCACTTTGCATTATTTTCAAAGATACCACTTAAATACATGAATATGATAAATTAACCAAATCAGGACAAAAATTTTGCAAATTAAGAGGTTCTATATTACATATATTCTCCACTAAAACATTCTACAAATAAATGAATATGATATTGGTGTCTTAGATATTCTCTCGAAATCATGAAATTGGCCTTAAAAGTGCTTATAATGGAGAACTAAAAGAAGTGAAGACAAATTTTATACAGATTAAGAGGTTTTATAGTGGTCTTCTGCATATTATTTTGACGAGATTCCTGCTAGATTTTCCATTGTTTTATTAAAAAAACTAGAGAAATGAAAAGTGTTTGAGAAATTTGGAGTTGAAAATTAGAAATCATTCAAGTTAAGAGACAGATTTATTGTTTAATTTTCTAAGATATATTATTTCAACCATTTCTTTTACTTACTATCAGCCTATGGTTTCCGAGTTTCCTTAGGATAAAATAATCCTCAGTGTTAATATATGTTGATGCTGAAATCTATACCAATGAGAGATACGCCAATCTTTGGGTGAGTCCAACGTCAGAGCTTGCTGGAAGCTAATACTTCATGGTGGATCAAAATAAAGTAAAAGATGAAATGTTGTAGGTTAGAAATATAGAACTGAAACTGAAGAACATAGGGGATAAAACAGTTTTTGAAATGGTTCGGATGCAATGAGCAAATTCTACGTCCACTGTTATTATATTTCTTTATGTTGTGTTTACAAGCAAGCCGAATACAGTAATGAATCGTGAGGAACAAATATCAATTCTCTATTTTTTTTTTTTTTTTGGGTATCTGAGATATTTAGGCCTATGTTAGAACTTGCCTAATTCTCAGGGTCACAGAATACCCTACAAACTTAATAGACCAAGGTAATTGTACAAATGTGGTATGTATCTCCCATATGGCTCGAACACAAAACTCCTTGGATATAGCTAACCCCAATGACTAAAGTTTTCGCCATCCGACCATAGGGGGAGAGGTTTAATTCTCTATTTTCCCCTCTCCTTCATCTCTCTAGAGGGAAGATCAAAGAGGCATGTGGTAAATATGTATCAATGGGGAAAAGTCAAAGGCCAAGATTCAAACAAATATGCTCCGTATGTCATCATAAGTTCATCAATGCCATGAGGACATAAAACCTAGAAATGAGATTCATGGGTTTGTTTAGGGTAATTCATATGCTCCACTAAAGAAATCAACATCAGAGCAAGTTTGTTTAACAGGTCCACCATCTACTCAAACAATCCATACCCACAGCAATCTTAGAATGGTATATAATATCTGAGATCTTGGAATCTCTTCAGTAGGCTTGACTTGTATTTCTCGATTTCAGCCTCAAAGAATTGTGGAGTGGACCTCACAAATATTTTTGCCCCATCCAAGGATCGTGAAGTGGACTTTATAACTGATATTGGCCCAGTACGGTGTGAAGCTCCAACTGCTTCATCTGTGAAATAGGACAGTGGGAAAACAAATATTTGTAATAATAGGCATCACTTATTTTACTACACATTTCAAAATGCACTCTATCATAGTAATATCTTACGGATCTCTACATTCAATTTGGCCACTTCAAGACATCATATAGCTTCTCACGGGTGATTACTGATGGTTCACTTACCCTACACAAGTTTGCCTCTCAACTATTGTTTGAGAGATACAACATATTGGAATAGTTATAAATAAATGTTATCAGTGTCATTGCCTTAATCACAAATTAGTATCATATTTTCTTTTGTACCCGTAGATTAACTCATAAGAGCATCTAAATGCAAACAGAACTAACCTGAGCCAGAAAGGGCAACAAGAGCCTTCAGTGTTTGTAACTATGTATAATAGTCTCCAGCATCCCACAACATATTTACAAGCTCCCAAGCACCACCAATCTCCACTATTTTCATCCTCCTTTTATCTTGTTATGCAACGGAAACATAAACTCTAACGCTAGCTTATTGAATATAATAATACAAGTAATAAAGCATAAATAAATTGCCAAAATTAAATGCAAAATTAAAGAATACCAGGAATTAACGAGGTTCGGTATTAAAACCTACGTCCTCGGGCGCTGCAAAGGAAAACTCCACTATCTCCAAACAATATTACAAACTTTTGGGCAATACAACAAATACCCAAAACAAAGAGGAGATACAACAAAACTTACAAACTAAAGGGTCCTTAAAGAAAGAACCCTAAACAATAGAAGTATAATGGAATTACATCTTGGGATACAATTAACAATGATTTAGGTCCTTATATATAGGCCCCAAAAGTTTCCCACTTTTCATTCCTTTTCAATGTGGGACAAACTAACTCATTTTGGCCTATTATATATAAGTCCCTAAACCTTTCTCCATTATCACTTCTACCCCATGTGATTTGCTAAAAGCCATTTTTCAACAAATCTCCACCTTGGCGAATTAGCAAATCTTCAAAGTTTTGTATTCTTCTGGCAAATTTTGCAACACCTTCAAAAGCACCAAAAGACACAATAAGCTCGCAGGGATGTTGATCAAGTTCAAACAATAAATGAACTTGACCCTTGTCACTACCGAAGTCAACATGTCTCAGGATTATCTTCTCGTGCCAATCTTCTGGAAAATCATTTTCCCATTTTCAATATAATCCTACACATAAAACTAAACCAATATCTATAGTACATAAAATATACTGTAGAAACCATTTCACAATTTGCAAATGTCCTTTACCAGGATCATACATATGCCTGCTCACCATACTAACTGCTTGGAAATATCAGGCCTTGTGAACCCATGGCCCATCATACATTGATCAAATCGCTTGTACCACTGTCTTGGTGACTGCTTCAAACTATATAGCGATTTCTTCAATCTGCAAACCCAAGTTTTCTTTCCAGCAACCCTATAATCATCTGGCTGAGTCTTGTAGATTTCCTCTTCCAAACTACCATGTGAAAACGCGATTTTCACATCCAATTGAACTAGTTCAAAATCAAACTGTGTCATCAAGATTAGCAAAATTAGAATGGCAGAATACTTTACCATAGGAGAAAACACTTCACTGTAATCAAATCCTTCCATTTGAGCGTATCCCTTTACTACCAACCTAACCTTGTGTCAAACATCTTCTCT
Source organism: Pistacia atlantica (assembly GCA_026229545.1). Classification (NCBI taxonomy): domain Eukaryota; kingdom Viridiplantae; phylum Streptophyta; class Magnoliopsida; order Sapindales; family Anacardiaceae; genus Pistacia; species Pistacia atlantica. The sequence goes on from CM047906.1 coordinate 3,265,702, forward strand.
ATTAGGAAATCCCTTCTTCTTTGCATACACCCATTTGCACCCAATCGCCTTCTTATGTAGGGATCGCATTTCATCATTCATGGTCAGTTTCCATGATTCACAATTTGAACTCTTAACTACTTCTTTATAAGTAGTAAGAATATCAACATCTACGATTGGAAGTGCATAAGCCACCATATTAGCAAAACGAACAGGCTTGCGAATTTCTCGTCTTGGCCTATTGTATGCAATCAATTCCTGTTGCTGAGGAGATTCTTGGGGTAAAATCTCCTTTTCATCAATAGTATCCACATTAGTCACCTCAGAATCACTTTCTGTCTTGTGGACACTATCTGGTTCAACTGTTGTTTCAAACTCCACCTGCTGTTGAGTATGCTCCACACACATATGCCACAGCTTGAGCATTTCTGAATCTGTATCCTCCTGTACGACTGCAGCTGCCGTTCCAATAACTGCACTACCATTATAGTAATACAAGTTGTTTCTCCTTCTGCCTTTCATTACCACAAGAGCGTCTAAAGAAACTTTTAGAATTCCATCTCGCATATTCACCGTGAAGCCTTTAGATTCCAAGGCTCCCAAAGAGATGAGATTCTTTTTCAACTTCGGTACATACCGAACATCTATCAGAGTTCTAGTTGAGCCATCATGATTCTTCAACCGAATTGAACCTATCCCATTTGTTTTACAAGCATCATCATTGCCCATATAAACAACTCCATCACGTTCTTCAAAATTAAAGAACCAGTCCTGGTGAGGACACATATGATAGGTACTACCTGAATCCATAATCCACTCATTTGATCCAAAGGTGGATGGCAGGCTAACTAGACAGAAATCTGACTCATCCTCTTCACGCTCAATAACGCATGCATCAGAAGTAGCTTTGCCCTCTTTCTTTTGCAATTTCGGACAATATTTCTTCCAATGCCCTTTCTCACGACAAAAGGCACATTGATCCCAACTGAGTTTTCCCTTCAAACGAGATCTTCCTCTTCTCTCATTCATGTATTTGTTTTCAGCGCCTTCCATAACTTATTGGCAGACATCTCTTTCATGAATGGATATTTCTGCTCTCTACAAAGACATGAGCGAATCATCCCACACGCTTTTACATTCAACCTCACCCAGTCTTTCTCATAGACATCTTCTGGTTTTTCCTCCTCCAGAACGATACCTAGATCCTGCTGATACAAGCTATCCATTACCCTCACTCTGCCACAAGCCAAAATTATTTTGGCCATCAAATTTTTCAACATCAATTTTTGCATTTGAAACCGTTATCATCTTTATTGGTGCGGATGGTGGTGCCGCGGACGGTGATGCCTCGAACGATGAATCCTCGGACAATGATGCCATTTATGCCTTACTCAATTAGCTTGGTAAACAAAGTTCCCAATAGCCAAGCACCACAAATTATTATATTCAATAGCTAACCAACAAATCAACAATAGCCCTAGGTATTAGTAAGTGCTGAAATGATTAAATACGCACCAGGAAAATTCCCAGGAAACAATGGAGGGGTCACAAATGGTCCCACTTAAAATCCAGTCTCCTTAGACTTTTATCGTCTTTTTGACTGAATTTTCCTAGACATGCATATAACCATACAAATAGCTACTCACTGTCCTAAACCTAGGCTCTGATACCAATTGTTATGCAACGGAAACATAAACTCTAACGCTAGCTTATTGAATATAATAATACAAGTAATAAAGCATAAATAAATTGCCAAAATTAAATGCAAAATTAAAGAATACCAGGAATTAACGAGGTTCGGTATTAAAACCTACGTCCTCGGGCGCTGCAAAGGAAAACTCCACTATCTCCAAACAATATTACAAACTTTTGGGCAATACAACAAATACCCAAAACAAAGAGGAGATACAACAAAACTTACAAACTAAAGGGACCTTAAAGAAAGAACCCTAAACAATAGAAGTATAATGGAATTACATCTTGGGATACAATTAACATTGATTTAGGTCCTTATATATAGGCCCCAAAAGTTTCCCACTTTTCATTCCTTTTCAATGTGGGACAAACTAACTCATTTTGGCCTATTACATATAAGTCCCTAAACCTTTTTCCATTATCACTTCTACCCCATGTGATTTGCTAAAAGCCATTTTTCAACATATCTGTGATCAATAGCAAACCAAAATTACAATATCTACCATTAAAGAAGTAAGAACAAATCTTTACCATCTATTGCATAACGGGCTAATCTATGAGCTCCCCAATATTTAAACACGGGAATATTGGATTTCAAAAGTGACACAGCGTGTCGCATCTTCAAATCATCTCCTAATTTTGGCAAATCATAAGATCAAAGTTAAGAAACCTTTAGAGGCAGCAACTTTCAATAACATAAGCTCGTCAAAAATCGATTCCGAAAATATATTCTCATACCCATGAAAGGAAAACCATAAAGATATCCAAACCAAGTTGCAGCCCCAGCAGCCAAAAACCACCTTGTCTTTCTGACAACAATAGGGAGCTTATCTACAAGTCAATCAAGTTAAAAAATGGGGGTTAAATATATAATTAGTGGGAGGTTTTAGCACCACTCTTCAACTTAATTATTCATCATATTGTGAAAGAAATCAGTATATACTTGGAAATGAGGTAGGAAAAGAGGAAAAAAATAAGAAAGGGAAATTAATATTATAATGGAAATGAGAAGAGTAAGAATTAATATATATGAGAAATTAAGTTTATAATAAGAAAAGAAAATATATAATTATAGTTTAACATCATTTTATAATTGTGATGATATAACTTTGAAACCATTGTTGTTGTTGAAAAGGCATATTCTGTCATGAGAAGCTCAAACGGCAACGGATTAACAAGTTTAATGAATCTTAATCATCTTCCGTTTCAGGTACAAAACCAATTAACTACCATATGGAACTCAATGAATTAGTTTAATAAATATTACTGGGAGCTGAGAATGCAAAATGATGTTTTCCTAGAGGGGTATGTTCAATCAGATTGTGGATTTTAAGGTCATTATTGAAACTAACCAGGCAGACAAGTACTTTGGACTCTTTACTTTTGCCTTCTGGATGGCTTCACCAAAGAGATGAATTCCATGGGCTCGATTCACCCTTGACGTTTGATGAAACTGATACAATTTGCATATTCTAAAAAGTGACAGTTTGTACCGTAATATTTTCAAGAACTGGCATTTTTCCTCTTTCGCTCATTGACATAATAGTGGCAAATTTATGGTGAGGATTCTATACATTTGTCATTGCTTTTTAATTAATTAACTTCTTCCTTGGATTTGTCCAGATGCTTTACAAGTTTTATAAATTTTATGTTGGTCTGTTTCGACACAGGTTTCCATGCGTTGCTAAATTCAATCCAAGTTATGAGGTAGACTTGGACTGTTATGTTCTTCGGAAAGATAAATTAGTGTTGTTGAGGTCAGTTGGTTGTGATTTTCGTCAATGTTTAAAGTAGCTAATTGTAAAAACAGTTAGAAAATAATTTTAAAATACTTGTGGACAAAACTTTTAGTTACAGGACTGAAGTTCGTTCTATATTTATATACGCTTGGCTATGCTTCAACTTTGCCGGTGGACAAATTTCTATTTTCTACAGTTTAACAGCCAGCGGAGATACACCAAATCTGATCAAAGGGATTTGTTTGAGATGTTGTGCGTTCTTCTCTGATATTTGGAATTACTGAAGATTGTCCTCTTATTTAGGAGCTACATTCAACAAGCTGGATGCAAGGTTGTCATACTTCCCAAGAACATCCAGAAATTTTCCTGAATCAATGTGGAGAAGCTTTTGGGGGTTTTCCTTGATTACAATTTACGAGGGTAATATTGTTGGGTGTTTTATCGCTGCCTTGGGAGAAAGGGCCTGAATTTTACGCTGAATTAGTACCAATGCTTTGCTGTTATAGAGTTTGCTTTTGATAAGGAATGGCGCAAGCTTTGGTCGGAATCCTCCACATTACTTCCACCTATGGGTTCTGAAGCTTACAACGGGAAAGCTTCTTCTGCCGAACAGATATAAGTAGTTTTGCTCGCCAGAATCCTCCTCATTATTTCCAATGGCAAATATCCTCAGTTCCTCTGCTGCAGCAGTGATCAAATCCACGAGTGAAGATTAAACTGAAAAAAAATTCTAAAGAAGATACAAGAGCATGCAAAACCAGTCACTTGCTGGCACTTGCACAATACTAACAAATTAAAAATCAGAGAGATTAGCCGTAGGAATTTGCCAAGTTAAACTATTGATCTGTGGGGAAACTAATATAACATGGAGACATTTTCTCAATGAACATCATGACTGTATGTTTATTATCCAAGTAGTAGCGAAAAGCCGCTAATAACAATCTTTATTTTAATTTAGTAAAAAACTGAAAAGCTACAATTTTGCCATCAGGTTTCCACAAAGAATCAAATAGCCAATAGAGGGGAAACATATCTATACAATTGTTTGCAGTGAGTAATTATCCCTTCACCACATACAATAAAATGCTTGTCTCTTTCGTTGTCAAAGAAATTGATGAATTATAGGTCCAACCAATCCATTGGAACCTTTCCAAGAATCAACTGCAATTGCATGTTTCTTCAATCTAGAAGTTAGAAAGTACCGAAAGGCAATAATTATAACTTTCACCAAAATAAAAAGGAAAAATACGATTAACTGTTCTTGATATCTACACAATGACATGAACATACAAGGCCCACATCAAAGAAAGTAAAATAGAAAGTCCTAAGACAAGGCCTTAGACCGAGGATTTGCATAAACTCCAAGATTTGATTCCATGGGCCTTGTCCATTGTTTTCCCAAAGAGCAGTGTTATTTGAGCCCCATTAAAACTCTTTTTAAGCCCCATGTTAAATAATATCAATTAAATAAAATTTATATTCCAAAAACACCCTCATCTTCTTCTCATCTAATCTTTAAAAGAATTCTAATTAATATTGGATTTTTTTTTTAGTTTGGTTTAGACTAGGGTTTTGTTTATAATTGTATCAAACTTTCTTTGAATTGAATGTTATTTGAAATTCTTCATAAGTTATGTCTAATGCTAAGTTATTTAGAAATTCTGATATTTTTATGAAGGTTAAGATGAGAGGAAGAAGATAAAACTAATATTGGAATAAAATATATAATTTTATTTAATGAATTTAACTTATGATGGGGCTTAGAAAGTGTTTTGATGGGGCTCAAATAAATACTCTTTACCAAATCTCTTATCTCAATTAGAGTGAATCTATTGGCACCCCACTAATGACCTAAAGAAACCTCACTTTTTACTAAATTTTATAATGACAAATTGATCCCTGTATTAAATTATTAAAATTAACTTTAATTTTCTATTTTGTACAAATACTTTTGACACCTACTATTATCTCACAAACCCTAATCTTATTTTATGTTAATTTAATTGTAAAATTTTGAATGAGGCGTCTTAAAAAATGCGGCTTATTTACTAGTGAGGTGTTAATCACTCCACTCTTTCAATTATCTAATGCATGGACTTTGGTTAATGCATTATTTGCACTACTAGCATTGAGTTCCATGTCTATTTTCATGTAATAAAATATTTATTCTTGTTGAAGATATTAAACATTAGCAAGTCTCAGTTTGGTAAAATGAAATAAAGTATTCAAGCTTCCTACATTTAATGAGCAATGGCTTGAAGGCAGGTTTGAATGTTGATTTACGAAGCTAGATTTTTCTTAGAAGAATTATTTTTGCAGTAATTTTCATGAGTTTAGTGAACACTTTTAGTAATTTTAATTTGTTAGTTTAGTGTCTTAAGAAAAATTGAAGCAAGAAGAAATGTGGTAGGATCAGTAGGAATTTTATTTGACATTTATAAGAATTTACTAATAGAGTTGATAAGGTGCAAAAGAAAATAAGAATAATGGCAAACACTGAACCCAGAATTTAATTAAGTATTCTTTGATTATATGTCTAAGGTAAAAGACAATAGTCTATAATGAAAAATACAGAGGAGGAAGAATGAACTGTATTAGATCTTAGAAATGAATAAAGAGGTTGAATTAGTCTAGTGCCTCACTTCATTTTAATGGGAATTAAGTGTTAAATTGTTAATAACTTGGGCTATGTATGCAATTTGAATTCTCATTGTTGATTAGGTTATTCATACATGGAAAAGAAAAGAAAAAGTCCAATTAGTTGTAACTTTTTTATAATGCTTTCGCATATAGTTTAGAATTGAGTAATTCAATTAATACAGTAGAAGAAAATGATGTCTAATTATGGTCTAATTTGCATTAACTTAAATCATTCAATTAACACGAAAATGATGTCTAATTAGTGGCTAATTTAAATTAATTAAAACATTAAAGCATCAATTTGTTATAGTGAAGTGGCGAGTATTCTCGCTTGTCAATGCGCATGACCCAAATTCGATCCATTGGCAATGGTGAAATTGTTTTATTTTTTATTCTATAATAATTAGCCAATTTCAGTTTAATCTATTTTTTCTCTAATAATTAGCCAAACAATTATCTGTTATTTAATTACAAAAATCTTTTTCTCTGATTAAAAATAAATAAAAAAAATTGGCCAATAGAACTAATTATATTTGTATCATCCTCAATCTTTTGATTATTTTCTGTTTAATAAAATAGTAACCAATATTACTTAAAATCATTATTAATTTGTATGTTTACCTGAATTATTGAAACCTTCACTCTTTTGTATAAACTCTAAATAGACCAGAAGAGTAGAAGCTGCTGTAGTGTTATTTTCAAGTAAAGAAAGTTAATGAAAAGGTTCGTTAAATCTTTTTTAAGAATTTAGATGAATAATAATAACTATTATTCTTCGAAATTTCTATGCTAGCTATTTACTTTATTAGTTCTTAAACATCATATTTGTAACCTATCAACTAATATTTTGTAATTTCTCGATCGTAATTGATTTGTTATCTTAAATGATATAATCATGTCATTTATCATATCAACTCGATATTTATACATCCGTAACATCGAAACTAGGTAATCCCAAATATGACAACGGGCTCTTCCCTAATTGAGATTCACATAAGCCCAATGAGCCCAAAATGGCTTCATTCAAGCCCAAAAAGCTCAATTCCAAGCTAGATGATCCTAAATCAGGCTTATCCAACCCTAAGTGAGCCCCAATGAGCCACAAGAACTCAATTAGGTTCATCCAAGTTAACCGAAAGAGGTCCTTAGGCTCTTTTAAGTCATATGAGCCCAATATAGGCTCATCCAATCCATATTATCATCTTACTCTTTCTTAAAATCAAGTATTATATTCATTAAATTGAGGTAAAATGTTTACAAAACTACTATATATATTGATGATTTCATACAAGAATTCAATCCTCTGTAATGCAAACTTCTTTATGTGAATAGGGTTGTTGTAAACTATAAGCAAAGAATTTCCACAAAAGATTTCATCCCAAAATTAATGTCTTTCCTTCAAAATTTCCACCCACATTGAATCAACTGGCTTATCTGCAGATAAATTTCCACAAAAGATTTCATCCCAAAAGTTTCTAAGTTGACCTAAGATGTTAGGTTAATCTCTTAATTAAAATGTTAGCTTATTTTCAAAAATTTTATTTTAATTGATTTGCTATTAATAAACTGTTTGTTGGAGTCTTATGTTTGAATAAATCCTCATTAATTTTCCAAAATGTGCATTATTTTCAAGGTCATAGTTTCTCTTGATTTAAAGAAAAGACAAGTCATGATTCTGCAATATTGTTACAAAAGTCAAGGTCGATGGACGTTGATAAAAATTAATTAACTGTTGAAGTTTCCAAGTCAAGGTCAATGATTGTCGATAGAAACAAAAGTATTACCCAATTGCGTTTTCTAATTTTCCACATCCAATCCCATAAGACTGAAATTAGCCGATATATAGGAATTTAATGGAATAATCGGATTTCAATGTTGAATTTGGCTAGAAAAGACTACGAAATCTTTCAGCTCCTTTTGCAGCTCCAATCAGCTTCCAAATCTGGTTATTCAATCGAATTCCTGTAGATTGGGACATTCTAGTCTTGATAGAACCAACAATGATGCCAACATGCCACCATTAACTAGCATTCACTGTCGGTCAATAGTGGTTGACCATCATTGATTGGCGGTCAACGATGGGCATATATTATAAAGGCTTAAAGATATCGTGCTTCATAATTTGAGTGCTATTTATTTTTTTGTTATTATTATCATTTATTTTTTTTTTTTTTTTGGTTCTAACAATATTCAGTTATTGTATAAGATGTGGGCATTGTTGCTATAGACTTAGAAGATTCAGAAAAAAAGCCATCAGTTAAGTTATTGTAGAAGCTCAAGCAGGGCCCACACGAGAAGAAGCTGTTGTAATGTGATTTTCAAGTAAAGAAGAGTAGTGTGTTTTTCAAAAGTCAGTTAAGTTAAGTAACGGTCGTCTTAAACAGAAAATGTTACGAAAGTTAGTTAATTTCTGTTATTACTAACAGCAGCAGGCTATTTCCGTTAGCTGCTATTTTCCAAATTTTACATTATTTCTCAAGGTCATTTTCTTTTGATTTAAAGAAAAACAAGTCATAGTTCTACAATATTGTTATAAATAGAAGTGGCGAAAACCGGTCAACTAAACTGGTTCATCAATTTCTTAAACTGAATTGGATTCCGGTTCAAGTAGAAAATTGAACCAAATCCAGACTAGATTTCAACTCGAACCAGTTGTTAATCAAATCGAAAATTCGATTCGGTTAATTGGTTTTAAACTGGTTTTTATTCAAAATTTATTAACATTAATTAAATCCCATTCTTACAATTTTTTAACATGAATTATATCCAATTCTTACAATTTACATTTAAAATACAATTAAAGAAAAAGTAAACAGATGAAGATGCAATGCAACATGATGAAACCCACAAATATAGGAAAGTTTTTTATAACAGTTTTGATTAAACCATACAAAACAAAGTTGAATCAGTATAAACATAGAAGAAAAAACATAGACATCAATCATAATAACAAATCTCCCAAATAGAAATAATAAAAGAAAAAGAAGTAACTTAGTCAAATATGATTACATTGCCATTAAAGAAGAAGAAGAAGAAACTTATATGCTATTCATCAATGGCGACTCATAAATACAAAAACTGAAGAAATAAAAATAAACAGCATGAAATATGGCAGCAAAGCAGAAGAAATAAAGAGAAACGTGACACGAGAGAATCCAGATCATACCGTTTACAAAACACCTTCAGCTTGGCACTTCTAGGTGTGCTTAAGTAATTGATTGAAAGTCTTAGACAGCCGACGGTTGACGACGGAGACTAGGAAAGCAAAAGAAAGAAATCACGGTAGAGTTGCAGACGGCTGGAGAAAACGAAGAAAAAGTCGAAGAGATGCAGAGGCACATATGTGAAAGTGAGAGAGTTAGAGTGAAATAAAACTAGGCCAAATCGATTTAGGTTTTTTTTTTTTTTAAATCGGTTCATAAATCTGATTTCGGTTAACTGGTTTATATAATTGGATGAACTGAAACCGAATCGGATAAACCAGCAGCCAATATCCCTAATTGAAACTGAACCGGTTTTCGAAAAAGAACCAAATTTCCTATTTGGTTTCGATCAGGTTTTATAGTTTGGTTCGATGTCTAAACTTTTTTGCACACTTCTAATTGTAAACACAAAAGCCAAAATCAATGGATGCTGATAGAAATTAATTAACCATTGAATTTTCCAAGTCAAACTCAATGGTTGTCGATAGAATCAAAAGTATTACCCATTTTTATTTTGTAATAAACTACATTGACTTGGGAAATTATGTTCGTTCCATATCATTTTAAGAAAATTTTGATACATATTGATTGTTGATAACAGTGAATGAATACTGAATTAACATAGATTGACATAGATGGACAAAGATAGATCATTGAATACGTCTTATTACTGCCAAAATTAAAGGAGAAGATTTTTGAATTATTTTTTGAAAGCCTTATTTTGGTCTTAGGAATTTAATTTTTGTAAATATGGGATAATTACATTTTCACCAACAAGGTTTGAGGTAACTCTAATAGATCTAATTTTGTAACGCCATAAATGAATACAAAAATAGATCCTTGAATGTGTCAAAAAGAAGAAAATATTTGAATTATTGTTTGAAAGCCTTATTTTTCTTTTAGGAAATTAATTTCTATAACTATGAGATGGTTATATTTTCACCAATAAAGTTTGAGGTAAATCTCTTGGACTCACATGTTTCAAAGTAACGCCATGAATGACGATTACTGGAGGTAGGCAAAACGGATAATATATTATATGGAAAAGTTTATAATTTCTTACCTTAAATCCAAAATTTAATGTTTTTCTATGTAATTTGATCACAACTCACACGAAGATTGAGAGAAAAACAACTGAAAATGAAAAATGAGAGAGAAATCAAGCACAAGAATAAATGTAAACATACAAGTATCCAGAAACTGCTTCTTTAACTGTTTCGAACAATAACAGTTAATTACAAAACGGTAGCGTTGCAGCATTACAATTTCATTTACTTAAAACGACAACATCTTGTAGTTTTGACTTTTGTGGTCAACATTCACCCTCAAACCAAGCTGTGTAGTACTTGGTTGAGCTTTTTCCATCAGTTAATCTGTTTCAATCTGTGTTGTCAGCTTCAGATTTCAGAAGTAAACCATCAAATCAGAACTGAACCATCAAATTTTCACAAGTACATCCAAAATTAAACATAATTGTCACAACTATTCAACTTAGCTTCAGCAATCTATTAACTTCAGCCAAACATCATTCAGAGCAGTTCAGCTCATCACCACTTCAACTTCAGCTTCCTTAATCCAACTCAATTCCATTATCAGGAATCATCAGGTGTCACAACCATCAGTACTTCAACTACAATTTCAACTTACTGGCTTCAGCTGAAACATCAGTTCCTCAATTCACGTTCATCTTACTGACTTACTTAATCCAGTTCTTTTTCCATCTGTGCTGTCAGCTATCATCCAGCTAATATTAACTTCAGCAATTTTGACTGAACAGCTCCATACACCAACATCAACTGAGTAATCTGATATCTCAGAAGATCATCCAAACCAGTAAACATCAACAACAATCTAGTAACAACCAACACTATCAGTCAGTTGTGAAGATTAATAACATTCAACTTTGTTCTTAATTCAGTGAACAAAACAACTGATAAGGCTTTAGTGAGAAGATCAACTATCTGAAATTTTGAGGGAATATATTGGATGCCACTTTTGTTTGCTAGAACTTGTTCTTTAATGTAGTGAATATCAATTTCAATGTGTTTCGTAATAAATAGAATAAAGGGCATTTATAGAATTATGGTGTCATAATAAAAAAATAAAAATATTGAAACTTTTAAATAGGGTGTCTTAAGAAATGAGATTTCTTTAGTCCACTAGTAGAGTGTTAATAGTTTCACTCTATATTTAGATAAAGAATGGTGTTATTTAACCCTCACTTAAACTCTTTTTAAGTAGAGGTGTTCGTTAGTTCGAAAAAATTAAAATCCAATCCAATTCAATCACATCGAATTTAAGAAAATTGCATCCAATTGAATAAAAACTAAATTGATTTCATCTAAATCTAATTTGATTATACATCCTATTAAGCTTTTTGTCCAAGTTTGATTATATTCAAAATTTTAAACAAATAATTCTATTATAGAGAGGCATAAGTTGGTTGTCCATTACAAAGATAAAATCACAAATAAATAATCCCAGTAAAATAAATATATCAAGTGTTAAAACTAAAAAATTATTTACACGTAATAACAACTTATAAATAAACTAAAATATATAAATTGAAAGGCATAATTAGATTGGATTGGTTTTTGAATTGGATTTACTTAGCAAATCAAATAACCTATCCAATCCAATTGGATTCTCAAAATTGAGATCTAATTCAATAAAATTACGGAAACATATCAAAATTGGATCGGTTTAGATTTTATTGGTTGGTTTGAATGTATCGGATTGGATTTTGAACACCCCTATTTTTAAGCTTCATTTTTAGTTTATCTAATTAAAAATTTCATTGTAAATACAAAATTAATAAAAGGGAACTCTAGGAGCAAATCTATTTAATTTAATTTAATTATATTTTTTTCTTCTCTAATTTAATTAATAAATCATTAGTGTAAACTTAATTCGATTTTCAAGAAACTCTTAAAAAACACTATACATTGTTTGTAACATCACAATAACATATATATTTTCTGGCTTTGGTTTTATTTGCAAATTTATGGATTTTCCATAACTGCTTTTAAACCGCAAAATTTTGAGTTAATATTTCATTCACTTCTCAATAAGTAAATAAATAAAACAGAGAGAAAAAAAAAAAAGTAAAAGTACGATAAATATTTCTTCTTTTTTTTTTTTTTTTAATGAAATCTTGTTGTTTATTTGGTTGCTTCTCATTCGTAATAAGAGTAAGAGAGAAAAGAAATAAGTTGAAAGGATTAGGAGAAGGATGATTTTGAAAGAAGTTAAAACCTTAACATATGTCCTCTAAATAAATACCTGCATGCATACACGTATCTTATCTGACGGTTTACATTATCTGATGCTTTAGGGTATAGATCAAAAGTTGTATGTTGCCTACTTGGTACCTGTAAGTCTTTTTTTACTTTTCTTCTAATCAATTGGTAAAAGCATAGGATTTGAATAAAATGTGTTTGGTAGAGTGTTTTGACTTTGTTATTTGAGTTGAATAAATTGTTGAATATTTGTGTAAGTGTGAAGACTGAAACGATGCCATATTACATGATTAAGTAATACGCTGTCGTTTCATGAGAATCAAAGGATCGCCAGACCGTCGCTACCTCCCCGAGATCCAACAGCTATAGTTTAGTCCAAGCCTGGCCAACGTTATTTAAGCAGATAAGTCTTTAGTCTTCAGACAGATTTTTGAGGTCGATACTATGTAGAAAGAAAATTGCTCTCTTAGGGTTTCTCTCATCATGAAATCGTGATCTTTGTAATTGGTTCGAGTGATTGGTGTTGGTCATTCTGTGAGGGGGTATTGTCTCTCAAAGGGCTAGGGAATCTTAGTTTTGCTTCTCTAGGTTGATTGCTACAAGTTGGTTGTTTTTGGGGTTTCTTTCTTGGATTGACTAATTCGAAGTCTATAATCTGTAAACTAATTCTTGATAGTGCACTAAGTTTCTCCTGTTTCCGAAGCTCAACGTGGATGTAGCATTCCCATTCTCGGAAAGATGAATCACAGTAAAATTGTGGTGTTGATTTTTTGTATAGTTGCTTGATTTCTTAGATTTGGTAGGTTTGTGTGTGTGATTTTACAACAATTTGTTTGGTATATTTTTTTATAAAAGATTTATTGATATAATATTTTGGCGCATTTTTTAAAATAATTTATTATTATAATCTAAAAACTTATTAATTTATATTTTGATAATATTCAACATTTGATTGATAATTTCGTAACCACTAAATTAAAAAAAAAAAAAAATACTAATCCCATTGTTTAAAAACACCACATTGATACATATATGACAAAGCTTGAACGGTGGTGGAATTTGAGTAGAGAATCATGTGATAAAACACATTCATACTCCAATATTCATTTACAATACAATCAATTTCAGTATAAAATCTTCATGGAATATATGCGGAAGTAAATGACAAACCTCCAGCCATAGCAATTGTTCTTTGATCTTCTTACTCCTTTATAAATTACAGGATCTTCCACTGATTGCAATTTTGGGTGATGATTTTTGGGAATCAATATAAAATTGCGTCTAATGGGGACCTGTAAAGTCTCTTTATATGCGATTATCTTTCCATCAAAGACAAGCTTAAGAGAAGAGACACGACTTTTACACTTTTACATTAAAATCCACATCAGTCCACATCAGCATAAAAGTGTAGAACCTTAATGAAATTATATTAAAAGTGTAGGACCATAATGTAAAAAGTCTAACATTCTCCCACTTGGTCCAAACTCTAATATAATCCAAAACACAAGAAATGTATATGCGGTATGTTCAATTAGAAAGAGGAAAAAGTACATGAATCATAGCGGTAAGTCCCTTTGAAACAAGTATTACCTTCCATGCATTACAATGCAATTTTTCTCTTTCTAAATAAACGCTTAAATGTGGAATATCACTTTATGAACAAACCTCAAATGTTTGTTCTAGGTCCTCTAAATGTTTGTTTGTCTCCAACCAAAATGTATACAACTTAAAAGAGAAAACAAATTAAATTACAAAGTTTCAGACAATGAAAGTATTACCTCTTATAGTGACAAAGCGGGACATAGTCCCATTTGAACAACATGATCCTTGAATGTCTTTGGTGGCATGCCTTTCTTTAGAGGATCAGCAATCATCTGCTCAGTATGTATGTGTTCAATGAGCACTTCTTTGGCTTTAACGTGCTCCCTTATTGCTAAGTACTTAATGTCGATGTGTTTACTTCGACTTCCACTCTTATTATTCTTAGCAAAGAATACAGCAGCTGAATTGTCACAATATAACTTTATTGGCCTAGAGATAGACTCAACAACTCCAAGCCCAGAAATGAAACTTCTCAACCAAATACCCTGTGTAGTTGCCTCAAAATAGGAAACAAACTCAACTTCCATGGTAGAAGTGGAAACTAAAGATTGTTTGGCACTTCTCCAAGATATAGCACCTCCGGCAAGCATAAAAAATTATCCGGATGTTGATTTTCGAGAATCAACGCATCCAGTAAGTCTGATCGAATATCCGGCGACTTCTAAAATGTCGGAAGCGTTTATAAGTAAGCATGAAACCTTTAGTTCCTTGAAGATACCTCATGACCTTCTTTGCAGCTCTCCAATGATCCAAACCTGGATTACTTTGATATCTTCCTAACATGCCAACTGCAAAAGCGATGTCAGGTAGTACAGACTTGAGCATACATTAGGCTTCCAACAGATGAAGCATAAGGAATAGTTTTCATTTGTTCCTTTTCAATCTCAAGTGTAGGACATTGGTTCAGATTGAACTGTCACCCTTAACAATGGGTGCAACATTGGGTGAACAATCTTTCATCCTAAATCTCTCAAGAATTTTATTAATATAGGCTTCCTGAGATAGTCCCAAAACATGTCAAGACCTATCCCTATGAATCTTAATGCCAATGACATAAGATGCCTCACCCATATCCTTCATACTAAAATGTTGAGAGAGAAATTGTTTCACCTCATGTAGCAAACCCAAATCATTGGTTGCAAGGAGAATATCATCTACATATAACACAAGAAAGATGATTTTACTCCCACTGACCTTGTGGTATATACACTGATCCATGACATTCTCTACAAAACCAAATGAAGAGATAACAGTGTGAAATCTTAAATACCATTGTCGGGAGGCTTGTTTAAGTCCATAAATGGACTTCTTAAGCTTGCAAAACAAATGCTCACCATCACTTGAAATGAACCCATCAGGCTGTTTCATATAAACCTCTTCCTCCAAATCTCCATTAAGAAAAGCTATTTTAACATCCATTTGATGTAAATCTAAATTGAAATGGGCAACTAATGCCATTATGATACGAAAGGAATCCTTTTTAGAAATTGGAGAAAATGTTTCTTTGTAATCTATTCCTTCCTTTGCGTGAACCCCTTGGCAACAAGTCTAGCCTTGTATCTCTCAATGTTGCCTAATGAATCCTTTTTGGTTTTAAATACCCATTTACAACCAATAGGTTTCTTTCCAGTAGGCAAGTCAACAAGGTCCCAAACTGTATTATCCGCCATAGAATTCATCTCGTCAATCATGGCATTATACCACAACTCAGATTTACTACTGTTCATAGCTTGTAAAAACGTGTCGGATCATCCTCAATACCTATGTCACGTCAGGACTCTTGCATATACACTTCATAATCAGTAGGAATTGCTGATTTCTTTGTTCTAGTAGATCTCCTTAATGTTGTATCAGCAGTCTCTTGAGACTGTTGCACAACTGGTTGTTCCACTTGTATTGGAGGTTGTTCAAAATGATCTTCTAAAACAATCGCATCGAATGTGGATTTTGATTGAGTGGTTCCTCATTATTCACCCTGTTTGGATGAACAACCAATCTTTTACTTGATGTAGGAGCATTGTCTGAAACATCAATTTTCTCAAAGCGAGTCTACGATTTGATCACTCTTACCACATCATTTTCAAGAAATTTGGTATTTCTTGATTCAAAAATTCTACTGGAATGGTGAGGACAATAAAACTTATATCCCTTGGATTTTTCTGCATATCCAATAAAATATGCATTAATAGTCCTAGGATCTAACTTTCGTTCTTGTGGATTATAAACTCTAACCTCAACTGGGCAACCCCAGATGCGTAAATGACTTAAACTTGGTTTCCAACCTTTCCATAATTCGAATGACGTTTTGGGAACCACCTTAGTTGGAACTCGGTTTAATATATACGCTGTAGTTTTTATAGCTTCAATCCACAAAGAATGAGGAAGTTTGGAGTTACTTAGCATACTCCGTACCATATCCATTAATGTTCTATTTCTCCGTTCTGCTACACCATTCTGAGATGGTGTCCCAGGCAAGGTGTACTGAGCCACAATACCTTGCTCTTGAAGAAATTTAGCAAATGGACCAAGTGCTTGTCCTATACCAGTGTATCTACCATAATATTCACCACCTCTATCAGATCTCACGATCTTAATTTGTTTTCCACATTGTTTCTCTACTTCTGCTTTATATATTTTGAAAGCATCCAACGCTTCATCCTTGTGATAAAGCATATAGAGATACATATATCGTGAGTAATCATCAATAAAGGTGATGAAATATTTCTGACCACTAGAGCTCATGTCAAGGCAACAAATATCTGTGTGTATGATTTCTAAAAGTTCAAAACTCTTCCTGGCACCCTTCTTGGATTTGTTAGTCTACTTTCCCTTAATGCAGTCTACATAAGTATCAAAGTCAGTAAAGTCAAGAGTTTCAAGAACTCCAGCATTTACCAACCTTTTAATCCTATCAATGGAGATGTGTCCTAATCTCCTATGCCACAAAAAGGAAGAGTTTTCATACATAATAGTACGTTTCATACCAGTGTTAGCATGTGAAGTCATAAGACTATAAGGAACAGTATCACTTAAATGAATTTTAAACAAACCATCAACCAAAGTACCATTTCCAACAATAGATGAGTTCTTAATTAAATTAAAAGAACTACCATAAAAGTTGAAAGAGTATCCACATGGTACAAGTTTAGAAACTGAAATTAAATTCCTAGAAAAACTAGGAATATAAAAGGTTCGTTCCAAATCCAAAACATAATTAGTACTTAAAATAAGTCTAAAGTTCTACGCTTCAACACGTGAAGGCATCCTGTTTCCTGAATAGATGCTGCATTCACTTCCTAATGGCTTCCTTTGATCCAGAAAACCTTGTATGGTATTAGAAACATGGATTGTAGAACTAGAATCAATCCACCAATCATTATGTGAAACACAAATCATATTAGATTCATAACACACAAGAGATGAGAGGTTACCTTTCTTGTCAAGCCAGGTCTTCCTCTTAGGACAATCCTTCTTCATGTGTCCCGTCTTTTTACAGAAGAAACACTTGATATTGTCCGTATTACCTTTGCTCATAACCTCATGCAGCTTGCCTTTTCCCTTCCACTTCTTATTCTTGTTTGAAGTGTACTTGACATTTCCTGTCACCAGATGTGCAGTTTCATTCACTTCCTGAAGCAGTCTCTCCTCCTCCTGAACACACATGGTCAAAAGCTCATTGATTGACCATTTATCCTTCTGTGTGTTATAAGATATCTTGAAAGGAGTATAATGAGGACGAGAGAGTTCAGGACATAATGCACCAGGAAGTCATCATTAATCACCATCGAAGGGATTTCAAGCGGAGGCACTATGTCCCTCATTTTCATAATTATGCTCACGGACTCCTTTAATACCAGTCAACTTCATGGATGTTAATCTACTCATTATGGATGCTTCCTAATGCCTTGTCGATGTTTCAAACTGTGCATGAATTGCCTCCATAAGATCCTTGACATTTTCACACTCCGGTATCGACCCACGGATACTAGTTGTAATGTGAGATTTGATAAACATCATGCTTAAACGGTTGGATCGCTCCCACCGTTCATACAAAGCAATCTCAGCTTTAGAGCTAGTATCTGTGGTGTTGGTGGCTTTCTTCCACGAAGAGCATAGTCAAGATCTATGCACCCTAAATGAAGGAGGACAGCCTCTCCGATTTGTAGTTATCACCATTTAAATTAGGAACCTTATCCTCAACCATCATCAAAGTTTGATCAACTGTAAGTAATTCAATAGACATGCTTACTAAATAAATTATGAGGCACAAACCATCAATAACAATTATAAGTTTACCAATGTAAAACAAATAATAAATCATAAATGAATCGACATATCATAAAATCTCCTCAGGGTAAAGACATTACATATTATGATTCATTATCCTTTAATGATGAAACTAGAAATTATTAATATTTCATAATACCTGTGGGCTAATTAAGAAATAAGAATAATTTCTATTTCATCCCTAATTAATCATAAAAATATAACATTCCCTGTGGGTAAAATGATTATACTAATATGATTAACTACAAACGCTTTTATTAACCTTAATATGATCACAACTAATATTTCTTAATGCATATATTATCATAATTTAGATGTTGCGGCTACTCTAAATTAATCAAAAATATATACGATCATAAAACATCAAATAATTTATAACATGAATTGTATAATGTAACACAAATCAATACAAGAATAATACATTATTTATGCATAACAAAGTAATATATAACATAAAAAACATCATACAAGCTGTCACCGACTTCCACGCGCCACCGTGACCAAAGGACGCGCTCCCACGTGCTACCAGAAGGCAGCACACGCTCACGCGCCCACACGCGCCTCCACGGTCTCTCACGCGCCAGCACGTGCCCAAACACACACCTTCACGCGCCTGACGCAAACACAAGTCCCTCACGCGCCAACACGCGCCGGGTCTTGAACAGGGTCGGGTTGACCCGTTTGATCGGTTCGGGTTGACCCGTTTGACCCATTGGACCGGTTCGTTGACCGGTTCAGTAATCGGTTTGACCCATTGACCGGTTCATTGACCGGTCTGAACTATTGGCCGGGTCGGGTTGGGTAACGGGTTTTGGGCTGGTTGACCGGTTCGTTTGACCCGTTTGACTTTTGACTTTGACCGGGTCAGTTTGACCCGTTTTTCCTATTGGGTCGGTTCTTCTTGACCCGTTTTCTGTAACTTTTACCCAATTTTTTCCAGATTTCAACAGCCCGTTTCCGACCATTTTTCTGGCGTTTTCGATGGGAAACTCAAATGTGGACATATAATATATATCAGTGACATCCCAAATGACAATTTCGTCCTAAATCGATGCCATAAATGGCTTCCAAAAACACCCAAACAATAACTACTAACCAAAACTTTAAACTAGCATAACTTTGCATCCAGAACTCCGTTTTTGACAAATAATATACCGTTGGAAAGCTTTTTCAACAAGGATTCCAATGACATCAAAATCGAAAACAAATTATATTTATAATAAAAGTTATGCTTGATTTACAGTACGGGTTTTAATGGAAAAAATCCTAATTTTATGCAATATTTTTCAGATTTGCAACAAACAACTTCATGCTAGGCAGAGATTCATGTAATGCTCTGATACCAAATGATAAAACACATTCATACTCCAATATTCATTTACAATACAATCAATTTCAGTATAAAATCTTCATGGAATATATACGGAAGTAAATGACAAACCTCCAGCCATAACAATTGTTCTTTGATCTTCTTACTCCTTTATAAATTACAGGATCTTCCACTGACTGCAATTTTGGGTGATGGTTTTTGGGAATCAATATAAAATTGCGTCTAATGGGGACCTGTAAAGTCTCCTTTATATGCAGTTGTCTTTCCATCAAAGACAACTGCTCAAGAGAAGAGACACGACTTTTACACTTTTACATTAAAATCCACATCAGTCCACATCAGCATAAAAGTGTAGGACCTTAATGAAATTATATTAAAAGTGTAGGACCATAATGTAAAAAGTCTAACATCACGCTTATGAGTGGTGGTGGAAGACAGAAGCCCGTGGTGGTGGTCTAGGATTTCAACTGGCGATTTTGGGACAGGGATTTAGGGGAAGGAGAGCTGTCAAAAATGCCGGGACAGTTTTTAGATTCAGGGGAAAGAGAGAGTAGCACAACGTGGGGGAAGATTAATTGGGGAAAAGGGAGAAGTAGCGTGGTGAAGGAGTGAAGAAAGAAGAAAAAAGTCAGAGAAGTAATGACCGTGAGAGAGATTATTGACAAGCTGGAAGAAACAAATTAAGAGGATGACAAAAGTATTTATGTTAAAGTTAGTTGAATTTTCTCCTTCAAATTTATATCTTGAAAAAGATAATTTCCTTAATATTAAATAAAGAATAAAATCACACACGGAATTTTCATACCTTGTATATTATTTTTAATTATGCATGACGATCGAATTTCTAATAATTATAAATGATGATATTAACAATTATTATTATTAAGATAATAAAATTAAAAGAGTGATGAAAAAGTGTCAAATACACAAAGTTTCACTGAAAAGGGGTGCAGTGTGATCAGATTGGTGCTTCACAACTGCAAAAACAAGACTTTAGCAGTAAGAAGACTGTCAAAGAAAATCATAGCCTCAGAGACACAACTTCTATCTCCACATCAGTAACATAAAATATTAGCAAAAAAACTACAAACAATGCCTACAGGCTTGCAAATCATAGCCTTTGAAAAAGGCTTCAACACGAACACCACTTGAAAAATTTCATAAAGCTGTGCAGAAACCTTTTGCAACTGTAGGAATACAGCTAAATGTTTCAACCACACAACTTTTGAAGTCCAATTCTGCAAAATAACTCCAGAATTTCATCATTCAAGATCACAGCATAGTCTTGGCATTTACCAACGTTGGTCTAAATCTTCTAATTAAGGCTTACCCTGGCAAAAAGTATCATTCCCTTCCACATCCAAATCCTGCTCCATTTCTGATTAGAAGAGAGAAGCTAACCATCCAGCAAACGCATAACACCAACTGGAATTTTTTAACAAAAAGCAGATACCTGCTCAGTATCCAAAGAATTTAACTTAATGGCATATATTTTTAACGTTGCAACAAACTTTTAGGTTCATTTTGTGTCACACTCTCACGTGCTATCTTATTATTGATTTTGTTAATTTTTTTTATAAGTTTCAGATTAATCACTATAATTAAGTTTTTTATTTCAAACAATTTTCTTGCTACTTGTAACAAGTTCATATTAATTAACTTTATGGGATCAAAACTTAATTTTTACTATTACATTATATAACTGTCACATATGTCTATTATAAGTCTAACTATATGGCTTATTATAAGTTTCAGGGAGAAAATCGAAAAAAGGACACATATTTATAAAAATAATTAAAAAAATAAAAACACAAGTTTTCTAAAAGATAAAAATAAGACAATGGTATAAAATTGTTTAATTTAACTTCAAAAGGGTTATAATAGTAAATGTATTTGATTATATGAGGTAAAATTGTGGTGTTGATTCTTTGTGTTGTTGCTTCATCTGTTAGATTTGGTAGGTTTGTGTGTGTGATTTTACAACAATTTGTTTGGTATATTTTTTTATAAAAGATTTATGGGTATAATATTTTGGTGCATTTTGTTAAAATTATTTATGATTATAATCTAAAAACTTGTCAATTTACATTTTAATAATATTCAATATTTGATTGATAATTTTCTAACCACTAAATTAAAAACAAATTTACTGATCCCATTGTTTAAAAACACCATTTTGATACATATATGACAAAGCTTGAACGGTGGTGGAACATGAATAAAGAATTACGGTAATGAGTGGTGGTGGAAGACGGAAGCCCGCGGTGGTGGTCTGGGATTTAAACTGGCGATTTTGGGACAGAGATTTACGGGAAGGAGAGCTGTCAACAATGCCGGGACAGTTTTTAGATTCAGGGGAAAGAGAGAGTAACACAATGTTAGGGAAGACTAATTGGGGAGAAGGGAGAAAGAAGTAGCGTGGTGAAGGATTGAAGAAAGAAGAAAAAAGTCAGAGAAGTAATGACCATGACAGAGACAAATTATCGATAAGCTGGAAGAAACAAATTAAAAGGATGAAAAAAGTATTTATGTTAAAGTTAGTTGAATTTTCTTCTTCAAATTTATCTCTTGAAAAAGATAATTTCCTTACTATTAAATAAAGAATAACATCACACACAAAATTTTCCTACCTAGTTATATATTATCTATGTGACTAAATCTTCTAATTAAGGCTTACCCTGGCAAAAAGTATCATTCCCATCCACGTCCAAATCTGCTTCGTATCCAAAGAATTTAACTTAATGACATATTTATAAAAATAATTAAAAAAAAAAACACAAGTTTTCTGAAAGGTAAAAATAAGACACTTAATAGTATAAAATTGTTTAATTTAACTTCAAAAGGGTTATAATAGTAAATGTATTTGATTATATGAGGTAAAAGTTAAAAGAGTTATTAAAATATGTTGATGCTTGATTTTGACACCAACAACTCGCATGTGGTAAACGCTAAGCTGGCTCAGGAGACACACGTGAATGAAGAATTGAGAGCAAAAATGGAGACAACAGTGTTTAAAGTGGTTTGGATGCTTGAACAAGCGAATCCTACGTCCACTGATATTGTATTTATATTTGATGGATCAGGTCGCGAATAGCGAGTTGACCTTAGACAATTTGAGAATACAAATGAGAGAGAGAGAGAGAGAGAGAGAGAGAGAGAGAGAGAGAGAGAGAGAGAGAGAGTAAGCTATTACAGAGATAAGTTAGCTTAAACAACCGTAAAATAAGTTAATCCCCCAAACAAGAGAGGAGCTCCCTATTTATAGTGGGATACATTGAGTTAATGATGATTGAATCCATAAAAAGGGGGGAGATCCCATGCAAATCCTTTCTTGAGTCCCGTTATTCACCTACTCGAGTGATTTCCTCTTTTTGGTGCAGTGATAAGACACGTGGACAACCTCCAGCCTTTCGTCAGGCTGGCGCACACCCACTGCATTGGCGGGTGCAGGCTGCTTACGCCAGTATGTGACGTGGCCGCATCTGAGCAACTGTAAGATTTGCATGGATCCTGATCACCGTTTATACTGACCGAGCTCTACGTCAGCCCTAGTTTTTTAGGCATAACAGAAGTCCCTTAGTTTTTAAGGTTTGAGGATCAAACCTTGGAAACTATATAATTATGCCTCGATTTGATGGACTTGAAAAGATACTGGTCGACCCGACCTGGTTGCAGAAGGGATCGAGAGAATGTTTTCTCACAAGCGACCTTGGGTAGTCTGCGATTTTAGGATCAACAACCTAGTTTAGGTACCTAGTGCTTATAGTGATGATTTCGACCTAAATGGAATCCTTAACCTATTTACACTTGAAGCTTTCGAAAGGATAAATGGTGACGCTGCTTCACAACTGACATCACATCGCTTTGCGACCGACGTGAAATGAGGTCGAATAATCACGTCGCTTCGCTACTGATGAAGCGAAGAGTGTTATAGCTAACGACCTCTTCAGATGTTATCCGTTGCGTTTTCGTGGCTGACGTATTGATGAAGCACTTTTTGTGCTAACAGACGTGTCTTGAGCGTAATAAATGCCAGCCATGCACATTAAATGCGAGCCATGTTGAAACGACATTCCCTATCAGAGCGTTAAATGCAGATGTGGGCACATTAAATGTGGAGGAGGGAGAACGTGCCGTCGCTTGAGCGTTTCAACAGAAGGGAATGACAATCTGATTTCTCGAGGTGTGACAGTCACTCTTCTTCGCTGATTCAAGACACGTGGTCACGATCAATGGTCAGATGCGTTTTCCGCCCAAGCGTCGTTTGACTTCGAGAAACCAAAGAGCCATTTCTTCAACTATATAAACCCCAAGCTCTTTTCAGGCAAAGTCACAATACTTTCATTCTTAGAGAGCAAGAAACTTCTGCGAGTCTTGGTTTTTTGCCTTCCAAAGTGGTGTTCATTCGATATTCGGAGTAGAAGAGTATCTTTCTCATTTCAAGAGGTAAAAAATGATTCCCTTCTCCTATTTTTAGTCTGATTTTACGTTCGATGGTCGCCATGCGATAACTGTCGGTCGGTAGCTCATCGAAGATGGAATATTCTCTGTCGGGTCAGAGCCATTGATGGTGGCTCTCACATATCCTATTTAGGGTTTTTCTAGGGTTTAAAAGAGGAAATCTTTATTTTCTCCTCCACATCATCGTACCAAATAGTGTACGAGGACTGAGTGGTTCTTGCTTATCGCTTTTGTAGACTGTAGAATGGACCCTCTAACGACCAGGGCCGAGGAAGGGTGGGACCACTCGCTGCGGGATCCCCTCAGGGTCCCCTTCAAGAGATCTATTTGGTACTTACAGCCAAAGAGCTTCAGAGGGTGGTAGACCAATACGTTGTCAGCGTAGAGGTCTTCCAAGATAGAACACACAGAGCTCGAAGACTACCGCGAGGGCTGGCCGCGATCTCCGAGGATATTTTCAAGGGTGGAAGGTTGATCCCTTTCCATCCCTTTGTCAGGTCGGTCCCCGATCACTTCAGGATCGCGTCGATGCAGCTTACACCAAACTCGTACATGATTGTTGTTGCCATGTACATCACGTGCCATGAGAACGGCCTGAGCGAGCTAACCACAGTAGAGCTCGGTTGCTCGTACATTCTAAAAAAGAGTAAGGACAAGGATTCTTACTATCTTTCCAAGCGATCCATCATCGAAGCGGGAATACACAGTTACCCGAGCAATGTGGGGGCTTACGAGACGAAATTCTTCTTCTTTCGTCATTGTAGCATTTGCCATTTCTAGGACCCGAGTAGGTTTTTCCTTTATTTTGAATCGCGAACTTAATCGAAGTTCTTCATACGAGCATTCTTTTTGTTTGCGCTTAAGAGAATGACCAGCTTTGGAATCGCCATACCGACTGACAGATCACACCTTTCCTGCTTTTTCTCCCGAAGCAAGTCGCGACACGAAACTACTCATGATGACCGCAAATTTGCGGAGGTACGACTTTTTCAACTCTCATGCGGCCTTAGAGACCCCATCGAGTAAGTTTCCCGACCTCTTTTTGAGCTTTTCGCGTGACAAACTATTTTACTATCGGTGTTCGCATGCAGAGACCATGCCTCCTAAGGTGCCCAGATCACCACGACCGAGGCAGTTCACTTTTCCTAGGGTTGGTGGCGTCGGACTGGCTGGCGCTACTCTTGGTGATCCATCCACAGGGGCGACTTTGGCGGGTGCCCCGGTGCAACCTGCTGGAGCCCCTCAACCTCTAGCTATTTAGCAGAAACAGAAGACTGCAGCCCAAAAGTCCAAGAAGCGGAAACAAATTGGATCAAGAGTCGTAGTCGAGAACTCCGAGGGATTGGGTAATGGCACACCTGTGTTGCGACGGGCCAACTCCCAAACCATTTGCAGCCGGTAGTTCTTACTTTGCTGGAATGCGAGCTTGCTGAAGCATTTGAGGAGTTCATGGCTTCCGGTGATGTGGATCTGATGTCCACATCCTGTTCAGCACTTGAGCAAGGTAGAACGAACTATCTTCAGCGAGGACTTAGCTTATTTGTAGTAGAGAAACTAACTTTACTTTTCTTTGTTTGCAGGCTCTGCTTTCTATGCAACTCTCTTTGCAAAAGGTTCAGCTCGAGGCTGTCGAGGGGGCGGTCGAGCTAAGAGAGGAAAACGCACAGCTTAAGTGGGGCTTGGCAACTGCTGACGCAGAGAGAGACTTGTCCACCACTTCGGCGAACCAGTACCTGAATGAAAGGAACACAGCTCTTTGCACGGTGGACTTTCAGAAGGCCGAGTTGGAGAGACAAGGAGAGGAGATGAACAAGCTGCAGAGGACGGTGGCCAGGCTCAGTAGGGAGGCTTGCGAGAAGGACAAGGAGTTGGCCACGACCACCTAGTGGGCCTTGCAAGCAGAGCGGGTAAAAAGCGAGCTGCGGGAGTCTTCCAAGAAACACGGGCAGGCGCTGGAGGTCAAACTCCGTGCTAGTCAAGGAAGGGTCACTTCGTTGAGCGAAGAGATGCAGCGACAACAATCGGAGATCGAGAGCAAAGCTGCTGAGTAGGCAATCGAGTCCATATTTGCCCTTTGGTCGAAGAATCCTGGGATGGATATATCCAACCTTCCGGGGGACTACCAGGACATCCTTGATAGAATGGCTCGGATGGAAGAAGCGGATGTAGCGGCGGCCACCTGAGGACCTGACCTAGGGGAGCATTTGGGACATGTCTCCGAAGAGCCTGCGGCAGATCAGGTGATCAGCGATCAGCTTGGGGGCGATGAGGTTGGGCCTTCGGGAGCTGGGGGAGAAGGCCATTGAGCTCATTTTGTTGTCTTTCCCTTTCTTGCTTATGTACTTTTTTCTTTATAAATAAAGACATCACTTTCTTAATCTTTTTGAGTACTTACAATTTTCGCATTACATTTACATAAGATCGCATTCTAACTGTTTACAATTACATTGAGACAAGTCTATGCGAACAAGATTTTACATTCTATGCGAACAGAATCATACATGTAAAGTGATTACAAAAGAACTAAGTTACACTTGTCATTTACAAAGTACGAAAAATAAAAGCTTTACATGGGAAAAATTGAGTTCGGAATTACTGATAATATGGTCGGAGATGTTCAGCATTCCAAGCTCGCGGTACTATGAAACCATTCAGCCTTTTGAGATGGTAAGTCCTTGATCTTATTATTTTGGTGATGCGGTATGGGCCCTCCCAGTTTGGTCCCAAAACTCTCGCACTTGGTTCCCTCGTACCGAGAAGAACTTCCTTCAAAACGAGGTCATCGACCTAGAAGTCTCTTCTTCTGATCTTAGAGTCGAAGAACTTTTTCACGCGTTGTTGATAGGCTGCTATTCTTAGTTGAGCCTTACCACGATCTTCTTCAACCAGATCAAGACTTGCGTACATAAGCGCTTCATTGTCGGCTTCGTTGAATAGGTCTCTCTATAGTAATCATGTTCCTTCCTCCACAAGGATCATCGCTTCGCAGCCATTGCTAGCGAAAAAGGGGTTTATGAGGTAGAGGTTCTCGAAGTTGCCCTGTATGCCCACAAGACTTAATAGAGGTCGTCGGCCCAATTTCCCTTGGCTGTGCCAAGTTTGGCCTTTAGAGTGTGCTTGATGGTTTTGTTGACAGCTTCAACTTGACTATTTGCTTGCGGTTTTGCGATTGAGGCGAACTTTTTATAGATATCTAGCTCATCGCAAAACTGTTTGAACTCCTCGTTATCGAACTGTTTACCATTATCTGAGATGAGGGTATGAGGAATTCTATATCGACACACAATATTCCTAAAAGTGAAGTCTTTGAGCTTTTTGGTGGTGATCGCGGCTAACGGCTCTGCTTCAACCCAAGTAGGCTACCGCGACTACCGCATACTTCACTCCCCTTCTACCAACCGGCATAGGACCAATGAGATCGATTCTCCATATGGAGAATGGCCAGGGGCTGGTCATGGTTATCAACTAGTGAGAAGGAGCCTGCGGTATGTTTGTGAACCTCTGGCACTTATCACACTTTTTGACAAAGTTGTAGGCGTCCTCTTGGATCATGGGCCAATAATACCCTTGACGAACAACTTTGTTGGTGAGGGACCATGAGGCTGTGTGATTACCGCAGATCCTTTCATGTATCTCCCTCATGATATAATCTGCTTCTTCGTCGGTTACACATCGGAGGAGAAGGGTGCTAAACCCTTGTTTATACAATTGGTCCCCAATAATAGTGTAACGAGCAGCACTCGTTCACAGGGTCCTTGCCTCGACCTTGTTGTTGGGCAAGGTCCCATCTCGGAGATATTGTATGATGGGAGTCATCTAGGAAACTGATTCTGAAGTATTCACGACCTATTCGATCGAGCTAATATTGGGGGCCTCGATGAACCAAACAGGAATGCTTTCCGGTGCATCTGAATCCAACGATGAGGCTATCCTTGCCAAGGCATCTGCCACAGAGTTGCTCTCTCTAGGAATTTGTGTGATTGTGAAGTGCTTGAATGGCTCGAGTGCGGCCTTAGCTTTCTTCAGATAGTTAATCATATTTTCTTCCTTAGCTTGGTATTCTCCCAAAATCTAGTTAACAACTAACATGGAGTCACTGTGGATACTGATCGCGGTTGAACCCATTTCTCTGGCAAACCGCAATCTAACGAGCAGAGCTTCATACTCAGCCTCATTATTTGTCGCTTTGAACCCTGGACCGGAGAATGACATGAATACGAGCCCCTTCGGGACTCAGGAGGAGTAGACCTGCCCTTGCCCTCTTTCTGGTCGATGATCCATCGATGTAGAGGCTCCAAGTTGACAGGTTTTGGGTGGTTTCTTGGTCAATTTCGTGGGGCTGCTGCTCGGACTCCATTAGATTGTATAAGA
Source organism: Pistacia atlantica (assembly GCA_026229545.1). Taxonomy (NCBI): domain Eukaryota; kingdom Viridiplantae; phylum Streptophyta; class Magnoliopsida; order Sapindales; family Anacardiaceae; genus Pistacia; species Pistacia atlantica. The sequence continues at coordinate 3,294,248 of CM047906.1, forward strand.
ATTCTGAGATGAAGTCGGCAACAGCCTACCCTTTGATAGCTGCTTTTGGTCTGTAGTGAAGATTGAACTGACTTAGTTCCATGGTCAACTTGAGTAGTTTACCCGATGCCTCTAGCTTCTGGAGGACTTGCTTGAGTGGGTAATTGGTCATTACATGGATCGTGTGGGCATAGAAATAAGGTCGCAGCTTTCTGGAAGCGATCAGCAAGGCATAAGCCAATCGCTCCATTTCTGGATACCGCATTTCGGCATCCACTAGATGCTTGCTCGCATAATATACTGACCATTGAGTTCTGTTCTCTTCTAGAACTAAGGCTGCACTTACCGTGTGCTGAGAGACGGATAGATACAAGATCAGGGTTTCTCGTAGGAGAGGCTTGGATAGAAGGGGTAGCTTCCCGATGTGCTATTTGATACTCTGGAAAGCTTGTTTGCACTTGGGGGTCCACTCAAACTTCTTATTAGCCCTTAGTACATTGAAGAATAGCAAATAGCGATCTGTTGCTCTCGATATGAAGTAACTAAGTGTCGCTATTCGCCCTGTTAAGGCTTTGAACTTGCTTTTTAGTGGTTGGGTTTTTCATATCGAGGAGTGCTTGAATTTTTTTAGGGTTGATCTCTATACCCTTCTGGTTAACCACGTATCCCAAGAATTTTCCCGAGGACACTCCAAACGAGCATTTGAGAGGGCTCAGCTTCATTCTGTATTTTCGGAGGATTTTGAACATCTCAGCAATATGTGCTACGTGATCTGAGGTGACATGCGACTTGACCAGTATGTCATCTACGTAGACCTCCATTTATTCCTGATCTGTTTGGAAAACATACGAAACCAAACTACCGGTAGGTTGCATTCCGAGCTTCTTCAGCCGACGGGCATAACTCTGTAGCAATAGAGCCCCCGATCTGTAATAAAGGAGGTATGCTCTTCGTTTGGTGCATACATCAGAATTTGATTGTATCCCGAGTATGAGTCCATAAAGCTCAGCAGCTAGTGCCTAGAGGTGGCATCCACGAGCTAGTCGATTCTAGGTAGGGGAAAACTATCCTTTGGGCATGCTTTGTTGAGGTTGGTGAAGTCCACGCAGGTTTGTCACTTGCCATTGGGCTTCTTTACTAGAACTGGGTTAGCAACCCAGCTCGGGTAAAGTGCTTCCCAGATGAACCCATTGCGAAGGAGATTATCTACCTCAATTTTCAAGGCAGTATATCGCTCAAGATCCATCGCTCTTCTTTTTTGGTAGACTGGCTTGGCTTCGCTGTTGATGTTCAAGGCGTGACAAATTACACTCGGGCTGATCCTGACCATGCGAACACATCAATATTCTCTCTGAGGAAGTTGGTCAGTTCGGTGGTGGGCTGGGGATTGAGATTGCTTCCAATCTTCAACACTCGACTCGGCTCGGCTCGGCTCGCCTTGGTCGACTGACACTTTGGTTAGGTCCTTAATTGGCCCACTAGATGGGTATTCCTGCATACGGGGATCCAAGTTATTTTCAGTTGGGCAGGGCCAGGCTGTGGCTTGATCCGGCTGATCGCCATTGCCTGCTCAAGAATACTCCGCGAGGTGCCTTTCCCTTTGTACGCCATCTGCACTGCTCTTACATAGCAGTCGCGAGATACACGCTGAGATCCGCTCACTTCCCCTATCCCTGTTGGGGTGGGGAACTTTATCTTAAGATGGTAAATCGAGGTGACTACTTTAAAGTTTCTTAGCAAAGGTCGCCCTAGGATTGCATTGAATGTGGATGGGCAATCTACTACCAAGAATTCAATGACCTTGGTCACCTTGTCAGAGTCACCCAGCGTGACCAGAAGTGAGATCGTTCCTTTGGGAATAAGGTGATCCTGGTAAAACCGTACAGAGGGACGGAGGTAGGCTTAAGGTCAGCCTCATCGAAGTTTATTCTGTTGAAAGCATGCTGGAACACGATATTCACAGCATTTTCGTTGTCTACCAACACTCTATGGACGTCGCAGCACCCAATCAGGGGCGTAATGATGAGAGCATCGTCATGAGGATGATGCAGTCATGCTACATCTTTCTCAGAAAAGGAAACTTCCTCCTCTTTGCAAACCTTTGAAGGTCGCGACGTCGTATTCATTACTCGGATGGGGTCATGGTGGGCTTCTTGAGCATATCTTTCTTGGGAATTTCCCGCAAGGTACGGCCCCCCATAGATGATCCCTATGCTGTAAATGCCCTTACGATCACGATGATTTTTGCTCGGTTCCCCCTGATCTTTCTCCCATACGGGAGTGGAGTCATCAATATACTCCTTGAAATGCTCTTGCTTAATGAGCGCTTCGATTGCCTGTTTAAGAGCTCAACACTCATCAATATGATGCCCATTATCCCGATGATATCAACAGTATTTTTTATTGTTTCTAGCTGATTGGAGATTTTTCATGGGCTCAAGCTCTCCGAGCAAGCCAGCTTCTTCTGACTTGTCGAGAATAGCCGATACAGATGCATTCAAGGGAGTATACTGATTTCTGTCGCGATCGCGATGAGGAACATGTGCATAGGATTTTTTGGGCTCAAACCACGATTTTTTTCCTTTACGTTGATCGTCATTAGCCTATCTGAGATCAGTCCTCCTGTTTTACCCCCGACCATGTGCATTGCCTGAAGGGCTGGGGGTGGTGGTGGAGCGTCGCCATATAGTTCTCAATACAGAGGTACTTCTCCGTAAGTCTGTAAAAACGAGTAAGGGAAACATTATCCTCAGCCTGTAGTTCTCTCCATAGATCAGTTTGTGGGCAGACTCCCACGATGATGAGAGTCCAAACGAATTCTTCGGGAGTATGAGCTACCTTATGAAGCTTCTTGTGGAATATGTCGATGTAAGACTTGAGGGATTCATCCCTCTCCTCCCTTATATTGCTGAGATAGCTCAAAGGCATCGAGAACTTCCTGTTCGCCTGGAAGTGTCTCAGGAATGTCGTGCTCATCTAAGGTCATGAGTTAATCAATCCCGCTGGGAGCGACCTGAACCACCGCTTGGCATGTGAGGTTAGAGTTACTGCCAAACATCGGCACTTCGCCAAGTCTGAAACCTGGTGAAGTTCTATCAGGTCGTTGAATTCGTAGAGATGATCTTGCGGATCAGAATTCCCATCGAACGCCCGTATATCGGGCATTCTGAATCTCGACTGGAGTGGGGCGGCTAACATAGCCGGAGAAAAGGGAGACGCCTCTGCAACCTGCCTCACTCATTTTGCTGAGCTTTTAGTTGATCTAGAGCTCGTTGCAGCTCTTCAATCTGAGGCAGCGGCACTGCCTGTGGATCGCTTTCTGCAACGGGGGTTCGACCCTCATTGTTGCAATTAAGGAATGACAGTAGTTCGGATTCCTCTTCGCCTTTGTTGGCAGTTTTGGCCAATCTCGACACACGTTGGCTAGAGTCATGTGATGGTGCTACATGATTTGGGGAATTTTCACGACCTCCGCAATGGTACGAATCGACCCGCAAAGTGTGATAACTTTCCGCACGACGATGATCGGCATTGTCATTTTGGCGATGGGAATCTCCCCGCCTCACACTTTTAAGGGAGTGTTCGTCTGACACAGCACGGGACGGCTCAAGTCGCGACATGTCACCGAGTCTTAATACCATGGGTATCCTACTTGTGGTGCGGTCGGTGTTCGCTAGACCCTCGGAGTCTCTAGGCCCGTTGTTCACCGCTTGCTTCCCTTTTCTTTGATGCGCTTCAGTGCATGTGGCATAGGCTATTGCCCTTTTCCGTGCTTTCGCATAACCTGCAGGCGTTTTTTGCGGTTGCACTGCCTCATTTGATTTGGGTGGCATGACCCGATCCAATCGGTCCAACCTTCGGTTGACCGTTTGGAGAGTATTGTCGAACCTCTCTAGGTAACTCATGATGGCTGGGTCAAGCTGTGAGCTCGAAGGAATATCCCCCACGACATTTTGTGGGATTGAGGGCACCTTGGGAGAAGCATCCTCTTGTACCTGGGGGATCTCTTCATTGCCATGATTGGTTCGTTCTGATTCGAATCGACTAGCCATTTGCTGTTGTGGGACCGTTTAGTCAATGATTCTCCTAACGAAGGACGAATACTAAATCAGGGCCCTCCTTCTAGCGCCAAACTGTTGATGCTTGATTTTGACACCAACGAATCGCATGTGGGAAACGCTGAGCTGGCTCAAGAGACACACATGAATGAAGGATTGAGAGTAAAAATGGAGACAACTGTGTTTAAAGTGGTTCGGATGCTTGAACAAGTGAATCCTACGTCCACTGGTATTGTATTTATATTTGATGGATCAGGTCACGGATAGCGAGCTGACCTTAGACAATTTGAGAATACAAATGAGAGAGAGAGAGAGAGAGAGAGAGAGAGAGAGAGAGCTATTACAGAGATAAGTTAGCTTAAACAAGCGTAAAATGAGATAATCCCCCAAATTAGAGAGGAGCTCCCTATTTATAGTGGGATACATTGAGTTAATGATTACTGAATTCGTAAAAAGGGGGGAGATCCTGTGCAAATCCTTTCTTGAGTCCCGTTATTCACCTACTCGAGTGATTTCCTCGTTTTGGTGTAAGGATGAGACATGTGGACGGCCTCCAGCCTTTCCTCAGTCTGGTGCGCACCCACTACGCCAGCATGCAACGTGGCCGCGTCTGAGCAACTGTAAAATCTGCATGGATCCTGACCGTTTATGCTGACCAAGCTTTGCGTCAGCCCTGGTTTTCCAAGCATAACAAAATATATTAATAGCTAAAAAACCCATAAGATATAAGGAAATGACATATTACAATATTATTTGACTTAAATGTCAAGAAAAATATTAAAAGGAAAATTGATTAAATCGCCTGCAAAACTAATTAAATAATCGATCATATGATTTATTTAGGCTGAGTTGTACATGTAACAAGCATGAAAAACTTCATGTTCAGAAAATTTTATTGATTTTCAGTAAAAGTTAATACTTGATCTATGTATTACATGGCGTAAAGGGGAAAATTATAAAATAAAAAAAAATATGAAACTCAGAGTCTACATAGAAGAGATGTTATTCATTATAAAAAGTTAAAAAAATAAAAAATTAAGGAGAGCCATTACACATTCTAGAATATATCATAAAGAAAACTAAATTAAAGTAAAATCATTTAGCCAAAACAGATTTTAATTTTATTTTTGAAATTTTGCCAATTAAAAAGGTTGAATAATCATATTATATATTCTGAATCCATATCATGATGATCAACACCATAAAAGATAATTGTTTAGGGTATACCAGACTTTTTCTTATTCTAACATATTCTAACATACCAGACTTTCTTCTTCTTGGGATGTCCCCAAATGTTCCTGGGTCGTGTTCCTAATTTTAACACACTTTCTTCATCTTGGGATGTCCCCAAATGTTCTTGGGTCGTGTTCCAAATTTTAAAACACTTTCTTCTTCTTGGGATGTCCCCTAATGTTCTTGATCGTTTTCCTAATTTTAACCCACTTTCTTCTTCTTGGGATGTCGGCAATCATCTCTCTCTCTCTCTCTCTCTCTCTCTCTCTTACTGTTCACATTTTACAAACACTTTTTATTCTGTCTATATACCCCCCCACTCATACAACACTTTCTTTCCCGAAACATTTCCTTTTTCATCTCTCTTTTTCCTTCATTTTCTTTCTAATCAAACACAAACCAACACTACTCAACGTTTGATATTTTTTAGTTTATATATTTATTTTTAAATATTTGTAAATATATAAACTAAAATACTTATTAATATTAGTATTTTATTATATATATCATTTAAAAATATTTTATTAAAACATTATAAGAGTACCATTTATAATATTATTTTAATTTATATATACAGGCGAACCTCTTTATAGTGATACTCTATATAGGAATAAACTATAAGTAGTCATAAAAAAATTTGGTCCCAACTTGGGCCAGTTATAAATAAGAATAAATTTCACATTGTAATAAGTTATAATTTTTCTAGGTCTCGTCTTAAGGAATTTGCCTCTACATAGTAATAATTATATGTATATTGTAAGAAATATATACTATGTTATATTGAAGGTTTAAGATGAAATAAAATATTTATTTAAAGTTGGACAATGATTTATGCTTTAGAGTTGTTACCACATCTTTTATCTTATGGGTATGTAATAAGTCGCCAGCATAGACACCTTCCTATTGAAGCCAAAATATTTCTAGCTTCTTAAACATGTTTAGAGCTTCTTGACACGAAACTTTTGGTATTTCTATACTATCATCCACAAGATTATCCCCTTCATCTTCTTGTCTAATTCTAATAATAATTTCTTCTTCAGTTAAAGCATATACGACTCATTGTTCATTTGGATGGTTGAGGAATACATTAATGTCTATTTGATTAGTATAGTGAAATTGTCGAATTTGATCACTCAGTTCATTTATACCACTAAAACATGAATTATAAAATAAGAAATCAAAACAATAATTCTTGTAACTACACCTCTATTAAATTATACCTCCTCATAGTAATAAATTTAGTTGGTCCCAATATTATGACTATAGAAGAGTTCTACCGTATAAACAAAAAATTGAATAAAAGTATTTATTATTATTCAATATAATGTTAATAATTTTAAATATAGAAATTAAACTAAGTATACAAAATTAATTAAAAATATTTTAATAATATAATTTTTAAAATATATAAAATATTTAATAAAATATTATTAGCTTAGTATACGATGCACTTTTTTGTTAGGTACGTATTGACTTGGATGCATGATACACCTATGACTATAATCGATTCTTCTCTTTCATGGTTAATTATTTTTTCGTTATAGAACAAATGTATTTGTTAACCAAGAGATACATGTATGTTAAAAATACATATAACTTTTGATTATATTAATATACTTATTGTCATAGTGTTTATCTTGTTGCATAAATAATGTCTATAAAATTTTTTTATAATTTTAATAGAATAATAATTTTGAATAAATATAGAAGTAGTCTACTTGTGATATATTTATTACTGTTTTACATAAGTCTATGCGTAAGATCAAGGTTTGTAAGCAAAAAGAGAAAAAAATATAAAAGAAAAGAGAAAAGAACGACAACTAACCTACCGTTCTTTGAATAAATATAAAAGTGGCCGAATGTTTTTTATTTGAACAACGCACAGAACAGAAGATTCCAAAGATAGTAAGTATACTATATGAAAATATATATTTAAAGATTTTGTCACTGAAAGAAGTTGCTGAATTATCGGGATCATGTCCTTGATTAATTTGATAGAAACAGCTCTAATGAAATGCATGCTCCAAACAATGGGATCTTCTTGACTACCAAGAAATATTTATTTTTTCTTAATGTTCTGTTTTATTTTTTTCTTTAAGAAGTTTTAATAAGCTGCCAAAGTACGTACATGTGATTCTGAGTTTATTCAAACCAATTGATCAGATGGTACCACTTTTTATAATTTTCTTTAATGGGGAATGTTATGAAGATTTTCATGTGGTATTACAAGTTGTATTTTTTCTATTTTTTTGTCGTATTGACTGACATGCATGCCTTGATTCACTGTTTTGTTAAGTCACTCTTGCTATTGAGCACCAGCTGTCGCTAAACATATTATTAACTGCTGTAACTAAAATAATTACGGCGACATTGATTACAAGTAAGATCTTCTGATCAACTTCATTAAACACATGTTTGAAAAAGTAAGCCCGGCCGTGTGCACATGGATTTTGTTTGTTCTTGAAATTAAAGTTGGTTATTGAAATCACATAAAAAATGAAAGAATAATTGTACCGGTACATTTAACCAAACTCCTCTATAAATTTAAGTGCTCAGAAGCTAGCTAATCTTAGTATCAGTTAGACAAGAGTTTCTTAATTAGATAGTATTCTTATTGGTACATAGTTATGGAAATCTTCTCAAAGATTTTATCCAACACTGATATTACAAAAAGGTTGGGATTTCCTACAATTGCTTTGAATCATTTTTCTTTTCCTGAAGAGGATCATCACTACGTGCACTTTCTGGTTAATGACTCATCGACTCAGAATGGGTGGAAATTTCGTTTGTCCAAACGGCAGAATAGCAATTATCCAAAACCTGCCATGACTGGTGACTGGCTTAAATTTGTAGAGACTAGAGGTCTCAAACAAGGAGATCAAGTCATCCTTCGCAAGCTGGTCGATGAAGCTGGTGGAGTGAACTACAGCATTGCTGTCAGGAAAATGATCAAACTATTTGGTAACGTTATTTATGTTGATCAGGATGAAGCTGGTGCTTGAGTGTTTATTAGAGTTTGTGACAAGCTTCACTGTGGAGATGTCAAGTGTCCACGTTATTGGTTTTCTTTGTTTCTTTTGAGTTTTCAGTTTAAATGGAACCTCGCAGGGATGTAGGTGTCAATTTATTCGCTGGTCTTTTTAAAGTCAGGTGCTCTTTCTTGAAGATATTCAGGATATGGAGCTAACTAGCTAGCTCTTCAACCTAGTTTCAGTTTGTTCATCAACTGTAAATTGGTGCATGAAGGGTTGGCTATTATATTTATATAAGCAATGTGCCCTATGTTAGTTTGATGATAATTTGAAGTAGCATTTGGTTTATATATGTATGGTAATGAAACTATTTCTTTTTGTCTGTCTTTTTTTTTTTTTTTTTTTTTTTGGAAAATATCTGATGGTATCTCTGAAGATAAATAATCATATATATTATATCATGCATAGACTATATTTAACTAAGGAATCTTCTGTTTTATCCATATTATTTTATATTCGTTTTTTTTATCACCTAATTTAAGTTAAAAGCATTATGGAATCTAAGATGTATACATAAGACATGGACAGTTCTGAAAAATGTACATTGTCATTATCATTCTATATATATATATGTGTGTGTGTACCTTATCATTTTAGTATTATTATGCCATGAAAAATAAATATTAAGTAATTATGATCATTATTATGAGTTTCAATTCCTTTATGACAGTATGAAATCTGGACAACAATAAATATAAAGCTTTGAAATTAAAGTATGAAGAAGATAAATAATATTTTTTATTATAGTTATATTCTCACCTAAATTAGAAGAAGTGAACTAAAGAAGAAAATGGTGTAGGCTAAAAATCGTTTCCCTTTCACCCCATCCCACCCTATTACTTGAATCCAACATTGGAGTGGACAAGATTTCCCAGCCCAAGTTTAACATTAATCCATTACGGTATATATTGTTCATAATTGTATGTGATAAATATTATTATTATAATATTTTTAAATAAATATTTTCAGGCATGATTATAATTAAAATTGTTATTGAAAATATAATATAAATGTTTTATTATTTATCATATTTACTTAAAAACAATTATGTTATGATGCAGTTAAAACTAAACTTATGACAATTATCCAATTAAGTCATACTAAATAAACATAATTTGAAAAGGACAATCTCTTAAAAAATAACTGATAAAAGAAATTAAAAATAACATACTACAATTAAGAGTGATATATATATTTTGTACATATTTTAATACAATGAATTTGATTTATGTCATTTTCGGTTTATCACAATGCATTTAATGTATGAACTATACTGAATGTGCGAATTATTAAAATTTAGTTGTTTAAAATATATTAATTTAATTACTAAAATATTATTAGCACACATGCAGACTACTTTTTGCACAACATAAACACATAAAATAAAAATCTTAATTAGTTAGTTTAATAATGATATCTTGAAGATTGAGCTTAATTGACCTTAAATATTGTTGGTGGGATTCAAAAACTTAAATTGTGTAGAATCTGATTACATTGTAAGAGAAAATAACAAAACATAATTAAGGGACGTAATGTATACCTCTGAATATCATTATTCCATTAAAATTAAAAAAAAAAAATTATTAGACATTAGATAACAAGATAAATAATGGCAATCAAGCATATTTATATAATAAAAAATTATATTACAAGCGGATACAATTCCTTTAAATTTTATCTTTTAATAAAATTTCAAGGGTATATGTTAACAATTCTTTATTATCGTGCATGAAATGTTCAGAAGATTCTGATTAATATTATATTACAAGTGGATACAGGTAGACCAAGCTTAGGCTTAGCTAGCAAGAGGTCTACTGTCGTTGAACTCTTTTAGCTGTACTAAACATATATGCATTAGGAGTGATCAAAAGCAGTTAACCTTAATCGAATCAGTTAATTGTTTTCTTAAACCGAACCAGTTTTTCAGTTTAAAAAAATTCTTAAACCGAAATCGAACCGGTTTGGGGGAAAAACCGATTTATTTTCGGTTAACCACTTTGAAAAAATTGGTTTTCTCCTTTTTATTGGATAAAACCTCTTTTTTTAGTTTTTCCTAAATTAAATGTAAACATCAACAATCCATATCTAAATAAAAATTAAACATTCATACATATCCATTGATCACAACTACCACTACATTGAAAATTGATATAAATAAAAGTCCGAAATTAAACAAAAATAAAAATCCGTAATGAAATGTCCATAATAAAACAACAAAATAACTAAATAAATCCCAATGAAAAACAACAACAGAAATTATGCAAATCTAAGTATTAAGATTATTATTATTATTTTTTATTATATATATATATATACCAGTTCAAAAAATCGATTTTGGTTAATCGGTTTTCATTTTTACCATAGCTGAAAACCAAACCCAAAATTTGGTTTTTTTTAATTCTTTAAACCATTACTGAATCATAGTTTTCGATTAACCGATTTTTCGGTTTGGTTCAGTTTTTGCATATTTTTTAACACCCCTAATATGCATGCTATGCTTTTCTATTGGAGCATCTATCACAAATCATATGATTAAGGCCATTTTCTCAACTTCATCAAACATATATGTGTTTGAAAAAGTAAGTAGTTGTTAATTTCACTTGCACTAAAGATAACTAAGTCAAAACAATAATTTTTGTAACTATACCTTTATTAAGTTATAACCTCTTGATATTAATAAAATTAGTTTGATCCCACCATTATAATTAAAGAGATATTCCACTTTATTAATTTTTAAGTTTTTTTTTTTTTTTTAGTTGAATTGCATAGAATATTTGACAAACATCCTTATATTATGTTTAATATATAATTTCCATAATGTTAGCATGTGCTTTTGTTTCTCATATATGAACACAATGGGAACACTTTCAAAGGAAGGAAGATAAAGAATTAAGAAGTTACTTGACATAAGCATTTTCACCAAGATTGTACTCACACCCATCCATTAAAGCTTTAGTGTAATGACACTTTGCTTGCAGAGCTTCATCCTCTTGATTTGATCCACTATACCCAGAAGGCCAGAACATAGTTATCAACACACCAATATTATGAATCAATTTACAAATAAAAATGGTAAGTAGCCCTATTGAGGTGTATTTCGAAGTGCTTTTACAAAACCAAAATTGCTTTTTTAAGACATTAAAAAACACTTTAAAAAATATACTTATCAATTAAACACTTCTTCAGAAGCATAAATGACTTTTTAAGACAAAGAAACAGTTTTAAAAAGCATTTTATTTGCTTTTACCAGAAGCACTTTATGAATTTATCTGGAGTGTTTTATAATAAGCCAATTTTTTTTTAACCTTGGAGGACCATTTATAAGTGTATCTACTCGGCCATTTCTTCTGAGCTTTAGAAGCCGGTTCGGGCAGGCTGACGAGGGAGAGTTCGGACTCGGGTTTGTTCTTTTGGGTGTTCTTTTTCTCCTTGTTCAACAACTCAACTCGATCGTCATTCTGCTACTTTGTTTTCTTAGATGGCGGTGACACACTGGAGATCGGATCTTCGTCGTGCTCCACGGGCTTCTCTCAGGTCGTTCATCCAACATGTCGACCCATTTTTGCTAACCATTTTGGAGAGACGAAAAGGGCAGAGAAAGGAAAGGTTTTTTCGGGGCTTAAGAAAGGGAATGTTTTGGAATATTTTTAACTTTTTTAATTCCGAGATGGGTGGGAAAGTTTTGCAGGATCTTATGAAAACTTCAGGGCTCCATTATAATTTTATCATATAGAAAAAAGTAATACTAACCTCACTAATCCCTCTTACTAACTCAAGTGGGAGTTTGTGATTGACTTGGTTAGATGAGACTTATTATTAGACAAGTGAAACCTATGTGAATTGACGAATTATGAGCTGACATATAGTGTTAGTGAGAAGTGTTAGTGAGTGTAGTGTTACTCTATAGAAAAATGTTAAGTTTAATGTAAGAATGGTTTTTGTTGACCCCCATATGTTTTACGAAATTATGAAGTCACCCGCTACTTTGGGATCAATATTGACCTAAACCTTGTTCTGTTGGAAATAACAGTTTTACCCTTCTAAATAAGTTCAACTTTGACATTATACTAGAAGTTATAAAATTTTCAATTATTAACCAAAAATAGGGATGGGCATGTGTTGGGTCACGGTTAGGGACCCCTATCTCCGTGCCCAACTCGAAAGCCCAAGAGGATTCCCTAAATCTGGCCTGTCCCCAAATTAGTGATTTCAGGGAATCCCCAAATGAAATAAAAAAATCTTTATAATAAATCAAATGATACAGATACTATTATGAGATTAAACCGTTTCATCTTATATTTACTTGAATAGTTGAAAATCAATCACTCAAGCCATAAATTATACAAGAACAAGTTAATTACTTAAATTGACATTTAAAATCGTTATAAATTAAATTTACCAATTAATTAGAAGAAAGAAGAGAAACTTTATGTGATATTCAACAAAATTAAACGGTTAAACTTGGTTAAGATTTTTAAGTAGGGCTAATAATTACAATTAGATGCAATTTGATTCTAATTAAAATGAGAATATATATAAAAATTGCATCAAAATAACATAATATCATGTCATTTAAAAAATTAAATATAACATCTTTTGTATCAAATTTTAACAATATTCAAAAGCATTCATTTATATATATATATATATATATATATATATATATATATATATATATATATATATATATATATATATATATATATATATATATATATATATATATTGTTAGGGCCAAAAATTGTCCTTGGCCCGAATAGGAAAAGCAGGCTTGACATGAAGAAGAAGCCAGGGCCCAATCTGATATGACCCAACCAGATTAGGCCCATTCGGTACAAGATATAGCCAGCCCAAACCATGTGGGCATAAGCCTCCTAATCCCAGTCCATTTCCTAAGTCCATGAGCGAATCCAGAGCCCACAACCCCCTCAGAATATTTTCCTACTCCTAATCAATCTCCCATTCAAGGTCACCTTCCTATTCCTGATCATTTTCCTACTCGGAGTTACTCTCCTAATCAGAATCACCTTCCTATCCGGACACTGGTAAGACAGCTTACCATAGCCCTAATTCTTCTAGGGTTTGCATCAGAGTCATACTAGGACTCCTACTTCTACCAGGATTGGGAGACCAGACGACCACTATATAAACAGAGGCCAGCTCTCTCACAAAAAACGGAAGACATTACACCTTCACACTGAAAGCTCTGACTTGAGAGCTCCACATCACCGCCGTAGTCACAGTCCCCGACTATACTTCCGGTAACCTCTACTCCTTAGCCCTCACTATATTAGCCTCTCTCAGCCTTGATGACTTGGAGCGCGGAGTGCCTACGGCAAACACCACCCCGGTGTTTCCCGTTCGCTTCACGCGTGTGTTTCTCTACGTGTGCAGGTGCAGCGGATCGCTAGTGGCCTTAACCTCACGGGATCAGACCCCCCTTCCGTACAGGTAGATTTTTACGTCTACAGTTTGGCGCCCACCGTGGGGCCTCTAGCAATCATTCGGCTCGACGAACCTTGCTACGTGGAGGAAACATTCCATGGCTGACAACTCCGATAACGCTAACCCCGGCCTCGAGGCCAAACTGGAAGCTTTAACTGCTCTCATGCAACAAAACTTGGATAAGGTGGCGGCATTGGAAGCTAAGAACAATGCGATTCGGACAGAAAGCGCGTCCGTCAGGTCGGAAAACCAATCCCTCAAGGAGAAGGTAAGTCAATTCTATGACCTAGAGTTCCTTCCCGGCCAAACACCCCTCAATCGGTTCCGCACCCCTATTCGCCCATGCAACCTCTGCTTATGCCGAAGCCCCGACCCTCGGCCTCTGGCAAAAGGCCGCGTCCCTTAAACCTATCTGCGGTCGACAATTCTGTCCTAATTCATGGAGATAAAGTTATGCCTGAAGAGCACCAATCAGCCGATTCATCCCAACATCAAGACCAAGACGATCCGGTGGCGAGCCCTCATCCACAAGACCAGGCTCAATCTAACCATCCCAACACATACTCATTCGGCCCGGCTCATCCCGCGGGATGAGCAACCAAACAAACAATGACTCGAGCCCATCCATCACACCAACCGAATGACTATCGGAGGACTCCGACCATCCATGTAGGCGAAACGCGTAGCTGACCACAGGGAGTCATCCAACTGGAAGGAATGACCGAAGACTTATGCTACCAAGGAACGCACAAAGGGACTCGTCAGCCTACCCCAAGAGGGATGACCCAACAGGAATGTACCAAAGATAAGTGCAAAGGCCGACCCGGTCACACGGGATGACCTAGTGGCATCCCCTTCTCCTATGGAACATGTGTTAGCCAAAAGATTGGCCGATGTGGAAGCAGTGATGCGACGCATTCCAGGAATGCCGGTCCTAACCAAGAAGAGCAGGCCCCATTCTTACGCGGATCGCCCTGGCCGACTCGCCACAGAAATTCACCATCCCCAACATGAAAATGTACGACGGCACAACCGATTCTGACGATCACATATCCTCGTACAAACAACGGATGTTAACCGTCTCGATACCGTGACCGCTTAGGGAAACCTGCATGTGCAAAAGTTTCGGTTTAAGCTTATCCGGCCCAGCACTGCAATGGTACACGAACCTCCCGAATGGATCCATTGATTCGTTCGCTCAACTCACCGACACGTTTGTGGAGCAGGTTCGCCGGCGAAGAAACTTGAGAAGGCGTCGGCCAGACTTGTGCAGGTATACGGAGAAGGGCGAGCCATTGAGAGAATATATCAGCAAATTCAACAAAGAGAAGATTTCCATCCCTTCCTGTAACCCTGAGACGTAGACGCCTTCAAAAAAGGTCTCCTCCCGGATGGTGAACTATACAAAGAACTGACGAAGCTAGGTTGCACCACGATGGAAGACGCCTTGGCTAGAGCAACGATTCAAATAAGGTGGGAGGAAGATGAGATGAATCAGGCAATTCACGCCAGGTATGACTGAATGCAGAATGATAGGAGGCCAGAGCTCAGATCGATTGTAGGCCCTACAAGGTCACCAAAGAAGCAGGGAAGGGCGCCTACAAACTCCAGACCCCCGATGACAAAGACATCAACAACAGTTGGAATGTCGTTCACCTCAAACGCTACTACTTCTAGGTGAACCTTGTCTTTTTTTCGTTTTTCATTTTTCCATTTTAAAAAAGATGAGTGAGCCTATCTACCTCCTCTTAGACAGTCGGCCTCATGGCCAAATATTTAATGAAGTGCTATTCATAAGTTTTTGTCTCCATCAAATCGGTCCTGCCCGATGAATGTACCGACACCTTCAAATCAGCCTTGCCTAATAAACGTACGGACACCTTCAAATCAGCCTTGCCCGATAACCGTATGGACACCTTCAAATCGGCCTTGCCCGATAAACGTACGGACACCTTCAAATCGGCCATGCCCGATGAACGTACGGACACCTTCAAATCGGCCTTGCCCGATAAACGTATGGACACCTTCAAATCGGCCTTGCTTGATAAACGTACGAACACCTTCAAATCGGCCTTGCTCGATGAATGTACGAACACCTTCAAATCGGCCCTGTTCGATGAACGTATGGACACCTTCAAATCGGCCCTGCTCGATAAACGTACGGACACCCTCAAATCGGCTTTGCCCGATGAACGTACTGACACCTTCAAATCGGTCTTGCCCGATAAACGTACGGACACCTTCAAATCGGCCTTGCCCGATAACCGTACGGATACCTTCAAATTGTCTTGCCCGATAAACGTACAGACACCTTCAAATCGGCCCTGCCTGATGAACGTACGGACACCTTCAAATTGGTCTTGCCCGATCAATGTATGGACACCTTTAAATCGGCCTAGCCCGACCAACGTACGTACACCTTCGAATCGACCACCTTTCGATTCACGGCGACACCTTCCGATGGCGGCCTGGCCCGACCAGCGTATGTACACCTCGGATCGACCTCCTCGATCCGCATTATACCTTCCGGATCGGATCCATGTACTCGATCCATGGATTTACACCTTTGGATTCACCCTGCTCAATCCATGGATCTACACCTTCGGATCGGCCCTAACCGATCCATGAATTTACACCTTCGGATCAACCCTGCTCGATCCACGGATTTACACTTTCGGATTGATCCTGCTAAATCCATGGACCTCCACTCTACCCGACGGACTGACTCCACTCCATCCTCACTCCCCAAGAACCATGTATTGGATGTCCACTCTATCGGACCGACCGACTCAACTCCATCCTCCTCAAGAACCATGTATTGGACCTCCACTCTACCCGACGGACTGACTCCTCTCCATCCTCCCCAAGAACCATGTATTGGATGTCCACTCTACCGGACCGACCGACCGACTCAACTCCATCCTCCCCAAGAACCATGTATCAGATGTACACTCTACCCGACCGATCGACCGACTCAACTCCACCATCACTCCCCAAGAACCAAGTATTGGATGTTCACTCTACCCGACCGATCGACTCAACTCCACCATCCTCACTTCCCAAGAACCATGTATTGGATGTCCACTCTACCGGACTGACCGACCGATTCAACTCCATCCTCCCCAAGAACCATGTATTAGATGTCCACTCTACCCGACCGACCGACTCAACTCTATCACTCTCCAACCAAGTATTGGATGTTCACTCTACCCGATCGACCGACTCAACTCCACCATCCTCCCCAAGAACCAAGTATTGGATCTCCACTCCACCCGACCGACCGATCGACTCAACTCCACCATCCTAACTCCCCAGGAACGAAGTATTGGATCACCACTCCACCCAACCAACCGACCGACCGACCGACCGACTCAACTCCATCCTCCCCAGGAACCAAGTATTGGATTACCACTATCCCTATGCCATGACCGACCGTGACCGGAGGTCTTTTCAAACTTTGACCATCACCACTCACCCCGCCCCCGCCACCGATCAACATAGACTTAACTTTGTCTAAAAGATTCAATCGCCCTTCCTACCCTCCCAACCGAGCCAAGACACGCAATAGGTCGGCTCCCGCAACGAAGCTTACACTCCCATGCTTCACGTCAGGGAGATTCTCCAAATCGCGGGCGATTGGCTTGGGAGCAGTCTCGCACTTGTTCACCCTCGAGGTGATCAAGCCAAGGGGCCTCGTCCATTCAGTCTTCCATAGCGGATGAGTGGTCAACCATGGGTCAAATGTTTGCGCATTTTGTTTGGCCCTTTGGCATCTAGTAAAAAGCGCCGTGGAGTCACAAGCGCAAGTCTTACGGTCCAACAAGCCGACCGAGCCGATTCCATCCCACTCGATCACCCAGTACCCCAACCGAATGAACCTTTAATTTAACATCGTCTCCAACTCATTCGACCCGACATACCGAGCGGATACCCCTGTCATGGGATTTTAGTTCACTTCTCTAGTCGGCAGGACACACCGAACGAGCACGTGAGCCCCAGAAGTCTCGTTATCTCAGTCCCTTCGACCCTTCACACCGATCGAGCACACCCTCTTGGGGTGATTGCACATTTCGGATCAGCTTTGATCTTGGCGACCCTTAACTACGAATCACCTACATCAAAGCGGTCAGCTATGCCGACAATCGACCGTCCAAGAAGGGAGACCGAATGCCCATCGATCGCTTCCTACTCTCTGACTTAAGAAACTCTTAACTCAGAGAATGGGGGGCAAACTGTTAGGGCCAAAAATTGTCCTTGGCCCGAATAGGAAAACGGGCTCGACATTGAAGAAGAAGCCAGGCCCAATCCTGATATGACCCAACCAGATTAGGCCCATTCGGTACAAGATATAGCCAGCCCAAACCACGTGGGCATAAGCCTCCTAATCCCAGTCCATTTCCTAAGTCCATGGGCGAATCCAGAGCCCACAACCCCCTCAGAATACTTTCCTACTCCTGATCAATCTCCCATTCAAGGTCACCTTCCTATTCCTGATCATTTTCCTACTCGGAGTTACTCTCCTAATCAGAATCACCTTCCTATCCGGACACTGGTAAGACAGCTTACCACAGCCCTAATTCTTCTAGGGTTTGCATCAGAGTCATACTAGGACTCCTACTTCTACCAGGATTGGGAGACCAAACGACCACTATATAAACAGAGGCCAGCCTTCTCACAAAAAACGGATGACATTACACCTTCACACTCAAAGCTCTGACTTGAGAGCTCCACATCACCGCCGTAGTCACAGTCCCCGACTAGACTTCTGGTAACCTCTACTCCCTAGCCCTCACTATATTAGCCTCTCTCAGCCTTGCTGACTTGAGCGTTGGAGTGCCTACGGCAAACACCACCCCGGTTTTTCCAGTTCGCTTCACGCGTGTGTTTCTCTACGTGTGCAGGTGCAGCGGATCGCTAGTGGCCTTAACCTCACGGGATCAGACCCCCCTTCCGTACAGGTAGATTTTTACGTCTATATATATATATATTTCTCTTCGTAAATGCTAGGCCTGTTTATATATACAACTTATTTAATTTGCTTAAATTTTAATTAAATTGTAACAACAATTAACAAAAACTCAAACACAGGAAAATATAATAAACTTAACTTTAAATAATATCATAATAAAATACCATTATAACATTTAATAAACTTTGTTTTGATTATGCGTATAGTAATTGATATATTACTAACCTAATCATAAATCTATCATATTCTTTTTTCAATCGATCTTAAAGTGTTTGATTTTAAATGTTTAACTAAGTTGATATGTTTCTTTCATTTGTTTTTTGTATCTAAATTTCAGTTATCTATTTTTTGTAATTTTTTTATGATTAAAATTATAAATGTTATATATTAATCGTGCTATAATAAAATTATTAATCATGTCATAAACAGGGTTCATAGGTTGAGAATGTTCAACTCGAACCCGACACATTAATAAACGTGTTGGGTTTTCCAATTTGAATACAACTCAAATATTATTAGGGTTGACCCGAACCTGCTTAAATCGTGTCAAGTTGGCAGGTCGTGTCAAAATATACAAAGTTACCAAAGAAAATAAAAAAAATCCAATTTGGTAGTTTTGTTTTTGTTGTTATAATTAATGTATATATAAACATTAAATTTTTCAGATGTCAATGTTCTACCTTTTTAAAAATTTGGATCTACTATTTATATATGAAAGACGGAAATTCAGTTATATTTTCTCTTTTTTTAAGGGTATTCTTTCTTAATTGTTTTTTTTTTTTTTTTTTTCAAGGAAGCAAGTGGACAATTTGATGCTCGCTTCCTTATATTAACCGTTTCTTTGTCTCATTGATTCTTCTAGGGCATGTTTGGCTTATTATTATTATCCATATTCACAATCCTATTCTCCAAATAATGTTTAGCACATTATTCCAAAAATATTATCCTATTTTTTTAATTATTTTTAGACCCCAAAAGGTTATTAATTTCATTAAATACCCCCTGAAAAAAAGTTTAAAAATTAATAAAAAACCCCCTGACCAATACTTGCAGATTCCGACAACCTGTTGGTGGTAGTTGGAATCTGCCACAACGGTGAATTACCGACCAGAACTAGATGATAATTCACCGATCTGGCCTTTTCTAGCCAGATTCACAATGGATCTAGCCAAAAAAGGCGGCCAATTCTTGGTCATCGTTGACCGAAATGACGACCATATCTTTGGTGCCGACCAAAGATGGCCATCGTTTTAGGCCTTTTTACCGTAAGTCGGCGGCCACGATAGGCCATAGATTTGGCATTTTACGCCGGTCGTAGGTGGATCGGCCAGGAAAAGGCCATAATAACGCGTTACGACACATATCCGTCGGTGCATGTGCAGTGTCTGACCAAATTCCGGCGGTGGTGGCGGAATCTGCTTGCGAGGTGGTGGGGGTATTTTTGTCATTTTACATGTTGGGGTATTTATTAAATTAGCAAACTTAGGGGGTTTTTTTTATAAATTTTTAAATTTTACCTCGTAATACTCCTATATTCAATTATCCAATACTATCCCCAAAATCCTATCCAAAATAATAAATCAAACGCACCCCTAACTATTGTGGGTGGATGGTAATAAAAATATTAAAAAAAAAAATTGTGGAATGAGTAATTTCTGATGTTCTTCAACTTTTGATATATATAATTCCCATAGATACTGCATTTTCTCGATAATGTGATCGCCAAATCGGGTTCTTTACTGATGATGACTACAGGCTATCGGTGAGTGGACTAAAATAAAGTTGTGATTGCGAAGGTAGAATTTTTTTTGTTAAATTACATCATGTTGCAGGCCACTAGGCCATTCCAGCTATGGCTGCTGTGCTTAAATCACAGTACTTATTTTACCTTAATAAAGTAATATTTTAGATGCTACATTTTTGGCACCTAAATTTTATCTATAAAAAAGAACTCCATTATTTGAAACAATCTTAAGCAAAGCCAATTGACTTAATAACATTAACTTGCATACCTTCTTGCAGGATTTCTGAGAATTTTCCAGAAATGGAATTGTAAATCAAGTACAATTTGGGGTTGTTGGTGAATTAATTTTGAAAATTTAGTTTTTTATCTATATTATTTTTAAAAACTAAAAGTCATATTAAATCGTGTCTTGAAAAATTAAAAATTATGTGTTTAAGTTTGGTGATACATTTCTAGATTTTGAGGATTCATACGCCACTATGATTAATAATCTAATTAATCATGATTCATGTAATTGCCTTATGTAGTGTTCTAAAACCTGAACCGGCCTGGCCAGTTCGACCGATCAAACCAAGAACCAAAAACTTAGTCGGGCTGGTTACACCAGAAAACCTTTTTTTGTAGTTAACGCGCTTTTACCTGCGGTTGAACCAGCGGAACAGTAGTGAACTACTAGTCCTACCAACTTGGTGACAAAACCGAGTCACCAAAATCAGCAATTCTGGTGGCTTCCTCCCTAATTTTGGCGAATTTCGACGCAAACCATCCTACCTGACACCACCATCAGCATCAACTTCATCTCCATATCAAAACCCCTATCATCGTGAAATTCGATTGTCTGCCGATCATCATCGTCGCCACCTGTTTGCTTCACAGAAATCGGCAGCTTCCTCCCTAATTCTAGTAGATTCCAACACCAACCATCCCACCTGACACCATCATGAGCATCACCTTCATCACCACATCAAAACCTCCATCATCCTAAACTCCAATTGGTTGCCGTTCATCGTTGCCATCATCTGGTTGCTTCACAGTTTCCTACCCAAATCGTAAGGGTGTGTTTGTTGGATTTCAAACTTATAGGGACTGATATGTAATTTTATAGGAGTTTGTTTGTTAGATTTCAAATGTGTTAGACATGCTAATGTCATCGACTCAACCGACCCGTTCAACCGATTGTCTGGTCAACCTAGGATGAGTCAAGGGATAATTCGGGTTTCAGAACATTGGTCTTATGTTATAAGAATTATTTTGAATATTGAGTTTATATTATCACAAATCTCTCTTCATTCATAATGTTCAATTATCAATTTCTTGATCATTTGTATCCAACAAAGAATCCCGGGCAAATTGATTTGTTTGTTAAAATTTAATCAACTTGAAATGACATACTCATGACAATAACGGGCCTATTTGTAAATTCTTTTAAATATATTCCTTGATTCAAAAAAAATCTTATTTAATTAGCATTCGTAATCACATGACAACTTGAACATCTTTCAGTGGACTTTTTTTTTTTTTTTAACTGTAAACATCAATATCATTGGTATATTTATTATTTATTGTCAATCATCGCTTTATTTAAGCATAATTATTGGTACATTAATATTTTAGCAGACATTGTCATGAACATTTTTTACATTAATTGACTTTAATTTCTAGAAATTAGGGCTCCCTTTGTTTTGTTATTTCTATCCATATCCTAATCCTATTCCCAAAATATTTGTTTGTTTTATTATCTGAGAAATACTGCTCTTTTTTAATTAATTTTAAACCCCTAAAGTTTATTAATTTAATTAAACACCTCATAGAAAAAAGTTTAAAAATTAACAAAAATACCCCTATCCGCCCATAGTTGTCAGATTCCAACAACCACCGTCGATGGTTGCCGGAATCTGTCACAATGGTGTAGAAACGATTGGAAATGGTAGGTAATTCATCGATTTGGTGTTTTTCAGTCAGATCCACACTGTGTCTGGCCAGAAAGGCTGATCTAGCAATCAACAATGGCCAAAGAAATGGCCGTTGTTGACGGTCAATGATGGCGTCAACAACGGCCAAATCTTGATCATCGTTGACTGACAATAACGACCATATCTTTGGCCATCGCTGAAGAACAAATCTAGCCTTTTCCGACTGCCAACGATCAGATATGGCCATAGATCTGGCTTTTTCTAGCCAGATCAGTGGTGAATCTAGTTGGAAAAGGCCATATCAACGCACGACCAGTCAGATCCGACTGGTCTGCGTCTTAGCACCATTTTTCGGCTAGATTCCGACAGTGGTGGCCGGAATATGGCACTGTGGGTGAGTGGGGGTGTTTTTGTCATTTTACAAAAATTTTATATATTGGGGTGTTTAGTTAAATCAGCAAACCTAGGGGGTTTTTTATGAATTTTTAAAATTTACCACATAATACTCACCCTATTCAATTACCCAATATTATTCCAAAAATCCTATCCAAAATAACAAAACAAACAGACCCTAGTTTTTTGAAATGTAAACTCAGAATCATTCAATACAGAAACCTATGTTCATTTTAAGATTAAATCATTATAATGTATGTCATATAGAATGAGTCCACAGGGTTTTGGAACCAGTCTAGTCTACCAAGGTTTAACAAGTAACCAAAGAAATTTGGTAGTTTGGTTTTGTTCTTATAATGGATGTATATATAAATATGAAAATTCTCATATTTGATTGTTGTAATTTTTAAAAAATTCGGATCTATATTCATATCTAAAAGATGAAATATCTTTTCTATTCCATTCATAGCTAATACCTTTGTCATTGATTTTAGACCATAATGGCCTCATATCACTTATCCTATCTCTAACTCCATTTTTCGAACAATAAAACCTTCAAACAAATCCAAAGTCTTGCCGATAATTTTTTTTTTTAATTCTTTGAATAACTTTGTTGTTGCTTGTTTTTGGACACTAACGACTCGCACGTGCAAAATGCTAAGAGAGTCTTAGAAATTACACGTGATGGATCCATGAGATTTGAATATGGTGCTGAGATTATATATGTTGCAGAAACATAAATAAAAGATTGGCAAGAGAGGTTTTAAAGTGGTTCGGATGCTTAAAGCGAATCCTACATCCACTGTTATTTTGTTATTCTCTAACTATTTCTATGATATTGCCTATAAGACATACAAAGATGGAGAAAAACTTTGTTTACAGAGAAAAATAATAAAGCTCAAATCCATGCCTAGCTCTCGTATGCCCAACCTCTCTTTTTCGTAAAGAGAGGTGCTAATTTATACACCTTTGAGGTCAGTGTAATGAGTGCTTTTGCAAGTTATCATGACACGTGGGGACCACTCCTTAATCTTTATCTTTTTATTTTGATAAAGTTGGGACAGGTGTGCGGTCCTTATCCACTCATAGACAAAACTTGAATCTATTGGGTTGGTGACAACCGTATCCCTTCTATCTTGGGGTGATGTGGCAGCTCCTGGATGGCACAAAGCCTTCTTGAGCTCTGATTAGTTGGTGCTGACATTAGTACGATTTTTTAGGCACAACAGAACCCCCCTGGTTTTTGGAGTGTGTAATTGCACTTCAAAAACTCATGTCTTAGATCTGAATGGCTATTGCACTATAAGCTGCAGTCTCGAATTGAAGAGCTCAAACTATGCTTGGCGCGATCGGTTGCTGAAAGTTAGGATTGCGATCTGAGAGCTTGGAGCGATCCAAAGCTGAGCGTGATCTGATAACTGACATGAAATGTCCAGTATATGAATTCTTGGAAGAAGCTCACGTCAGAAGCCCAAATGCACGACTTAGAGCCCTTAAACAGATAAGCCAACTTAAAATAGCTAGAACTTTTGATCCAAGAGGAGTTTTGGAGCTCGTAAGATGTCCACGGAAAGCTTGTTTCGAGCTTTACATCATGGCAATTGGGAAACCTAGTTAAGGCCATTTTCAAGGCCAAAATCCACTGTTTTAGCATGTTTCGGGGCTGTTTTGAGTTTTCTACGCGTTTTTTCCGATGCTGGCAACTGGTCGCGATCTGAGAACTAAGAACTAATCGCAATCTAAGAGTTGAGAAAATGACTTGAGGTTGTTCGCAATATCAAACCTAAGAGCTGATAGCGATTTGAGAGCTAGGAGCTTATCGCAATCTGATAGGAGCTCAACCTGAAAGTCTGAGGCATGCGATTTGAACAATCTGATGCACACAATCTCAAGTAAACGAGCGAGCTTATGAGCTCAATCAGAGAGCATAAGGAGCTCGATCAGAGAGCATAAAGAGTTCGATTTGAGATCATAAGAAGCTCAATCAGAAAGCAGGGAGCTTGATCTGAGAACTTGAGATCAGTGATCTAAGCGCTTGGAAGCACGATCTAAATGACCTGAACATGTGATCTCGATAATCTTGAATGTGTGATCTAAGCATACGATCTGCAATCTGGCCACGCAATCTAAAGCTAAAGTGATCTGAAGCTGAAGATCAAGACGATCTGGGCGTGCGGTCAGCGATCGACCACGCTATCTGAAGTTAAAGATTAGTGATCTGAAACTGAAGCTCAAGACGATCTGACCACGCGATCGGAAGCTAAAGATTAGGGCTGTGCAAAAAAATCTGATATCCGATCCTAATCTGCTCCTCTTTGCTCTGAAAAAATCGGATATCAGAAAATTCGGATCGGATACGGATCGTAATTTAAAAAAATCTGAATATTCGGATTGGATACCGGGTCGGGATTGTTAAAAAAACAGATATTCGTATTTGATCCGGATTTTACTAAACTATGTCGTTTTGAGTTTTAAAATAACCCTAACAGTCTAACACAATTAAGTCAATTCTCTCACTCTCTGTCTCTCTCGCTTGAAGACGCACAACCTCTCACTCTCTCAGACCAGATCTCATCTCAGTCTCTCTCGCTCAAACACGCACAACCTCTCACTTTCTTAGACCAGATCTCATCTCAGTCTCTCACTCTGTCGCTCTCACTCTCTCGGTCTCTCTCACTCGAACACGCACAGACATAGACACACAATCAGTCAGCCACTCAAACTCCCTCAGACTTAGATCTCAGTCTCTCTCGCTCGAACATGCACAGCGGCACAGACACATACACACAGTCACTCAAAACTCTCTCAGACTTAGATCTCAGTCTCTCTCGGTCTCTCACTCTCTCTCGCTCGAACACTCTTAGATCTCAGTCTCTCTCGCTCAACTTTCTCAGATCTCAGTCTCTCTGACGATTGAAGCCCCAAATCAATTGTTGTCACAGCCTAGTGCGATCCCCGCCACATGAATAGTGCGATTTCGTGGTGCTTATTTCTTTATTATTGTTGGTGATGGTTTGTTAATGGTATAATTTGATGGGTGTTTTTGTTTTGATGTTGATTTGAGTTTGATGTTAATGGAACCGTAATATGGTGCCTTCTCTCTTTGTCCCGGTTACAAACCTTCTATTGTTCATTAGTATTGATTTGCGTTTCGAACCTATTACAAGGTTGATGGAGGCTGGGTTTGATTCAAACTATGTCGATTGGGTTTGGTTTTATGTGTGTTTCCAAAGATTGTTGGTGGCAATGTATAATTTATTCCTTATGCAATTAATTTTGTTGTTAATCTTAAAAGTTGTTTATTGAAATGGTTTATTTGTTTTGTTTTGTTTTGTACAGGAGGATGATGACGAGTAGGAATTGGCAATGAAGATAGCATAGTCATTTAGGCTGTGACAGTGTTTGGACAACATAGGTTAAATGTTTTGTGCTTCATGTTAATTTTTTTAGATACTTTTATCATGTAAGGGAATTATAATTTCAATTTTATTGCTAGAATTATTTGATTTTAGTAAGAAAATTTTAAAATTCGGATCAATTTCGGATATCTGATTATCCGATCCGAATAATCGGATACCCGTAAAACCGGATATCCACATAATTCGGCTCGGATTCGGATCAATATATAGTCTGATCTGAAAATTCAGATCGGATCAGGAAAAGCCCTATTCGGATCGGATATCCGGATTTGAACAGCCCTACTGTAAAGATTAGCGATATGAAGCTGAAGATCAAAATGATCTGAGCATGCGATCAGCGATCCGACTACGCGATCGGAAGCTAAAGATCAATGATCTAAAGTTGAAGATCAAAATAATCTGGCCACATGATCAGCGATCTCGCCACGCGATCAAAGAGCTAAAGATTAGCAATCTGAAGCTGAAGATCAAGACAATCTGAGCGTGCAATTAGCAGTCTGACCACGCGATCGGAGAGCTAAAGATCAGCAATCTGTGATCTGACCATGCTATATGAAGCTAAAGATCAGCGATATGAAATTGAAGATTAAGACAATCTGAGCATGTGATCAGCGATCTGACAATGCGATCAAAAGCTAAAGATCAGCGATCTAAAGTTGAAGATCAAAATGATCTGAGGTGTGATAAGTGATTTGACCACGCAATCGAAGAGCTAAAGATTAATGATTTGAGCGTGCAATCTGCAATCTAGCCACGCAATCTGGGCGATCTAAACGTGTGATCTCAATGATTTTGAATGCATGATTTGGATGATCTGGGCGTGTGATCTGTAATCTGACCACGCTATCTAGGTGATCTGAACGAGTGAACTCAATGATCTTGAATGCACGATTCAGATGATCTAAGCATACGATCTACAATCTGACCACGTGATCGGAGAACTTTAATGTGTGCGATATGTGATCTGACCAAGTGATCAGAGTACTTTGATGCATGCAATATGCGATCTGACCATACCATCTGAGAGCTCTAATGCGTGCAATCTGCAATCTAACCACGCGATCGGAGAGCTCTATTGCGTGCGATCTGCAATCTGACCATGCAATCGGAGAGCTCTGATACATGCAATCTATGATCTGACCATGCCATCTGAGAGCTCTGATGCTTGCGATTTGCATCTGACCACACGATTGGAGAACTCTAATGCGTACGATTTGCGATCTGACTACGTGATCCGAGAACTCTGATGTGTGTAATTTACGATCTGACCACACCATCTGAGAGCTCTAATGCGTGCGATCTGCGATCGGACCACACGATTTGAGAACTTTGATGTGTGCGATCTAGGATCTAACCACGCCATGAGGGAACTTGGATGTAGGTTTGAGACCTGCATGGGCCACCAAACCCCACCAAACTGTTGATGCTTAATTTTGGACACCAAGGACTCACACGTGCAAAGTGCTAAGAGAGTCTTATAAATTATACGTGATGAATCCATGAGATTTGAATATGGTGCTGAGATTATATATGTTGCAGAAACATAAATAAAAGATTGGTAAAAGAGGTTTTTAAAGTGGTTCAGATGCTTAAAGTGAATCCTACATCTACTATTATTTTGCTATTCTCTAGCTATTTCTATGATATTGCCCGTAAGACATACAAAGATGGAGAAAAACTGAGTTTACAGAGAACAATAATAAAGCTTAAATTTATGCCTAGCTCTCATATGCTAAACCTCTCCTTTTCGTGAAGAGAGGTGCTAGTTCATACACCTTTGACGTCAATGTAATGAGTG
Organism: Pistacia atlantica; assembly: GCA_026229545.1. Taxonomy (NCBI): domain Eukaryota; kingdom Viridiplantae; phylum Streptophyta; class Magnoliopsida; order Sapindales; family Anacardiaceae; genus Pistacia; species Pistacia atlantica. The sequence goes on from CM047906.1 coordinate 3,322,231, forward strand.
CATTTGTAAGTTGTCATGACATGTGGGAATCACTCCTTAATCTTTATCTTTTTATTTTGATAAAGTTGGGACAGGTGTGTGGTCCTCATCCACTCATAGACAAAACTTGACTCTACTGGGTTGGTGACAGCCATATCCCTTCTATCTTGGGGCGATGTGGCAGCTCCTGGATGACACAAAGTCTTCCTAAACTCTGATTGGTTGGTGCAGACATTAGTGCGATTTTTAAGGCACAACAAACTTAATTAAGTTTAAAAAAATCTTAATTAAAGCACAATTAATTAAGTGTATTAATTATTTAAATATTGAATGAAAAAATAATTAATTAAAATAACATTATAAAATTAAATTAAATATATAATATATACCGTAAAACTAATTAATTATGCAATATGTTAATAACAATATTTGTTTTTTTGTTTACTTATTATGTCAATATCTTTGGTATGATTATTATTGATAGTTGTTGAACCACTCCTTTTAAGTAAAACTATCGAACCTTTAAAAAAATTGTTTATAACGCTCAAGATCGAGACATCAATTCATTGTTTTTTCAAAGTAAACTCAAAATCGTTTACTGAAATAAGTTTTATAAGATACTGATTCAACCCTCTTAATTAAATTGACAAAATCTTTAAGAGGTTAATTCAACTTCTTGCAGGAATTTTCTGAGAATTTGAGTTGAGCATTGAATAAACTGTTTCTTTTCTCATTTTCCACTTCCTTAATAGGTTCCCTTGCCCTAAACTGAACGATCACTGCAATTTGTGATTTATACCTGTAACATTTGCCAGCTCTACATCAGCTTCTCATTCTTACATAATATCATCATGCACAGCTATCAGAGAGCTTTTGCGTTTCGTTCAACAGCCAGCTAAATCTCTCCCTCATGTTTATTCTGATCCAGCTTCCTTCCTTCAGAAGCTTTGCTTTGCTTCTGAACCTCAACACGGTATCTTGATTCTCTGTTGTCATTTTTCTTTTTTCTTTTTCCCCTGCTTAGTCATTTTCTTGCAATTTTAAGTTTTGCTGAAATTTTCTTTTTCCCAAGTTTTTGTTATTGTTAAGTTTGTTAATTATCTTATTAGTTTTTACTTCTGCATATTTTATTTGCTTTGTTCAGCGCTGTTTTTCTTGAATATATTTTACTTCTACAAATATTTTATAGCTCTTCAGAAATAAATCCATTTTTTTCAGAATCCCACAGAAAAAAATTATTTGACGTACAGATCGTCTTAAATTATCTGAGTTTATAATTATTTCCATAATATCGAAAATTAAGTAAAAAATTTCAGTTTTGTTTGTGTCAATTTTAGAATTATTTCTCAATCTTTTTCTTCTTATTCTAAATATTTATTATCTTTGAAACATTGCTTATTCAACAAAGCCTAGTTGATTGTTGTCTGCTTTTCCTCCCTTAAATTTTGTTGTCTTTGGTCACTCCGCTCGGGTTCGTTTCGTTATACCAAAAAAAAAAAGCAATGGCTGCTGAACTAGGTAGCGCTGCAGTTTCTGGCATTGCATCAAAAGCTGTAGAATCAGCGTTTGATTCCATTGGACAGCATATATCTTATTTGTTCAAGTACCAGAGCTACATCGATGATCTCAAGAATCAAGTTGAGGATCTGGGAAATGCAAGAGAGAGGGTGGAACATCAAGTTGATGAAGCTAGAAGACGAGGGGAAGTGGTTGAAAAGGATGTGGAGCAATGGCTGAAAAGAGTAAATGAGTTCACTGAAGGGGTTGTAAAACCCATAATTGGTGATGAAGATAAAGCAAAGAAGCATTGTTTTATAGGGTTGTGTCCTAATTTGATTCAGCGTTACATGCTCGGCAAGAAGGCAGGGAAATCGTTACCAGGTGGTGCTGATCTGTCGGGAAAGGGGAACTTCAGTAGTGTTTCCTACCGTCCTGCAATACAGAGGACAGAATCTGTTTATATTAAAGGCTATGAGGCCTTTGATTCTAGGATGCCAGTTTTGCAAGAAATTATGGAAGCATTGAAGGATGCTAATGTTAGCAAGGTTGGTGTGTATGGGATGGCTGGCGTGGGCAAAACTACACTGGTGAAAAAAGTAGCTTGGCAAGCGAAGGAAGATAAGCTATTTGATGAGGTGGTCATGACTACGGTAACACAAACACCAGACTTTAAGAAAATCCAAGAAGAAATTGCTGATCAATTAGGCCTAACATTCCTTGAGCAGACTGTATTCGGAAGATCTCTTCGATTACGTGACAGGTTAAACAGAGAGAAGAGGATTCTAGTAATATTAGATGATATATGGGCTAAACTTGATTTGGATGCGGTGGGAATTCCTTATGGAGATATTCACGAGGGAATCGGCCAAGAAAAAGAAGTTTGGAAAGACAGAAAAGATGATGAGAGGCGATACAAGATATTGCTCACGTCTAGAGATCAACACGTATTATGCAATCATATGAATATTCAAAAAAACTTCTTGGTTGATCTTTTATCAGAGGAAGAAGCATGGTATTTATTTCAAAAGATCGTGGGTGATTCTGTTGAAACCTTTGATATTCGACCTATAGCAGTAGAAGTGGTTGGGAAATGTGCACGTTTGCCGATCGCTATTGAAACAGTAGCAAAGGCTCTAAAAAGTAAGAGTCTTCCAGTTTGGGAGGATGCCTTGGGTCAACTAACAAGGTCTAATCCCAGACAAATTGAAGGAATGGCTGAAAGCGTGTGTTCTATTATAGAACTCAGCTACAATTTTTTGAGAAGTGAGGAAAAATCACTATTTCTTCTTTGCGGTTTGTTGAATACAAGTTGTGGTATAGTCATTAGTGACTTATTAAAATATAGTATGGGTTTGGATTTGTTTCGAGGTGTTTATACCCTTGAAGATGGAAGAAATAGATTGCTTACGTTGATACATAATCTCAAAGCTTCGTCTTTGTTGTTGGATGGTATCACCAATTATTCCGTTAAAATGCATGACATCATTAATGCTGTTGTTATATCAATTGCATCCTCAGATGAGTTTATGTTTAATATTAAAAATGTTGGTGATTTGAAAGACGTACTGGAGCAAAAAATACCCAAAACTTCAACTGCTATAACTTTGCCTTATGGAGATATTGGCGATGAGCTTCCGCATAGTTTGGAATATCCGAAACTCAAGTTCTTTCTTCTATTCAGCCAAAATCACTCTCTGCATATCCCAGACCTCTTATTCCAAGGGATGAAAGAACTTGAAGTTTTGGATTTGACTGGAATTCATCTCCTGTCACCACCTTCTTCACTCCGCTGCCTAAAGAACCTTCAAACACTGTGTTTGGATAACTGCCTACTAGAAGATATAGCAATAGTTGGAGAGCTTAAGAAATTAAAAATTCTTAGCCTGCTGCGCTCTGACATAAAAAAGTTACCTGGAGAAATAGGACAATTGACTCGGTTGAAGATGCTGGATTTGAGCGAGTGCTCAAACTTGAAAGTAATTCCACCAAATGTCATTTCAAGCTTGTGCCGATTAGAAGAACTATATATGGGCAATAGCTTCCTTCATTGGGAGATTGAAGGACTAATCAACAATCAAGAACAAAAGAATGCTAGTGTTCTTGAGTTGAAGCAATTGTCTTGTCTTACCACTCTAGAGATACACCTTCATGATCTCCAGATTATACCACAAGACTTGTTTTCAGAGAAGTTGAAAAGATATAGAATACTTATAGGAGATGTGTGGGATTGGAGATGGTCTGCTACTTATGGTGAAACCACGAGAATGTTGAAAATCAAGCTCAACAACAGTATTTCCTTGATCCATCGAGTAGAAATTTTGTTGAAGAAAACTGAAGAACTCCATTTAGAATTGAATGGTGTTAAAAATGCTATTGATGAACTTGATGAGGATGGTTTTGCACAATTAAAGCATCTTCATGTGCAAAATGGTCACGAGCTCTTGTATATTTTAAACTTGGTTCCTAGCAAAACTGTCTTCCCTATGCTAGAGTCATTATCCCTTCATAATTTGATTAAATTAGAGAAGATATGTCATGGCGAACTCTATGCGGAGTCTTTCAGCAAACTAAGAATTTTGAAGGTTGAAAAATGTGATATGTTGGAGCATCTCTTCTCGTTCTCCGAGGACATAAAGTTTTCGCAGCTTCAAGAAATTGAAGTCATTGATTGTAAGAACCTAAAGGAGATTTTTGGTGAAGAGAGTGTAGACTTAGTGGTTGAAAACGAAAGGAATGGTAACTTTGAGTTCACTCAATTACGTTCCTTAGTACTACAATGCCTACCACAATTCATAAGTTTTGGCGTGAAGGTATATTTTCTCTTTTTCTTTTATTTTCTTTTCATGTATAAAAGGTGTTTGTAATTAGTTTCTTAAGTTATTTATGGAGCGAGATTTGCTTTTGCAGGTTGTTTTGCCAAGATTGGAGAACTTGAAATTGTCCTCAATTAAAATTGAAGATATATGGCTTGATCAACCTCAACCAATGTCTTCCTCTTTTCAATGCTTAAAAAGCTTAACTGTGGAAGAGTGTAATGGTTTGAAATTTCTGTTTTCATCCTCCATGGTCAAAAGTTTTATGCAAATCCAAAAGCTAGTGATATGCAATTGTAAGTCAATGGAAACAGTGATAGTGGACTCAGAAGAATTAGAAGTACAAGATAAAGTAATTGATATGAGTTTTCCTAAATTGTTTGACCTAAAGCTTGAGGGTCTTCCAAAACTCACAAGATTTGGCAGCGGAAATTCAATTGAATTTCCCTCCTTGATTAAACTTCACATTGAGAGTTGCTCTAATTTGAAGACATTCTTCCCCAATTTTTCTGGTGTAGACATGTTAAGAAAAGAACCTGAAGAAGTGAACTTGGAGGACCATATTATTGATGGAAATGCCCTTTTTGACGAAAAGGTAAAGTTAATTCTTCTTATTGAAATCTTCCTTGCCCGTTGGCCTCAAAATTTTAGCCTTTTCTGTACTTATTAATGCACCATTATTTGTAATTAATTAGTAGAAATTTGCTTATAGATATCCTCTTTTATTTTTGTATTTTAAAGAAAGACAAAATCCTTCTGACATCCTCTGATTTTTGGTGTCATAAATATGCCCAAAAAAAATTTACATGATGAGATGTATTTTGCAGGTTGCTTTTCCAAGTTTGCAGGAGATGATACTTTCACACTTAGATAACTTACAGTTGATATGGCACAACCAACCCCATGGAATATTCCTTTTGCAAATTAAAAGAAGTGAGACTTGAATTCTGTGAAAAATTGATGACTATTGTCCCATCAAATTCTACTCAAGGACTTCTTACCTTTCACAATCTAGAAAAGTTAATTCTTAGAAGATGTTGGAATATGAAAAGTCTATTTCCAATTTCCATAGCTACTGGTCTTTTGCAACTTAAAGAGCTTATGATGATCTCTTGTGGGTTGGAGGAAATTGTTACCAAGGAGGAAGTAGATGGGACCCCCATATTTTTGTTTCCTCAATTAACCATCCTCCAACTTGACAATTTACCAAATCTCAAAGCTTTCTACATGGGATTGCATACAATAGAGTGGCCAATACTAAAGGAATTGTATGTGTGCAATTGTGAGAGAATAAAGGTATATGCTTCAGATGGAGAGAACGAACCTGCCCTGTTTTCATTTGAAAAGGTATGACTTCGTCTATTGCAACTAAAAAATGCAGCATAATCATTAAGATTAATTCATGAAATTTCATTCTTTTTGTTATTATTTCATTTTTCTCTTTAAATTAAGAATGGATTTATAGTAACGACTAGTCATGTTTTAGAGTAAGACATAAATGATTGATTTAGCTATTTAAATATCTATTTTTGTTAATTTATATAATTCTTGTACTTTAAAGTAGTTTATAATTGGATTGCCAGAATTATATTTATTTAAAACATATAAAATAATATAATTAATTGGAAACTTAGATGGTTAAAAAGTTACACCTATTATAAACTGAATTGCAACTTTCTTCTAAATTTAAAAAACTAACTCGTGAACTAATTGATGAATGTATATTCTTGCTTGTTCATTGATTTTCAGGTGATACCCAATTTGGAAATATTGGGTTTAAATGCCGAAATCAATACATCTAGATGCCTTGATCGTATTCCAACTAGAAGCTTTCGGAAACTTAAATTTCTTTTACTGGTTGAACTTGATAAGAAATCAATAGCATTTTGGTTTAGTGTTCTTAAAAAATTGGACCATCTGGATTCACTCTATCTATATGATAGTACTTTACAAGAACTATTCCCATATGAAGGATTTTTATGGAAACAAGATTCTCAAGTGGACACATTTCTTCAAAATCTCCAAACTCTATCATTAAATAGATGTCATCGTTTGACATGTCATCCTCTACAATTTCCTTCAAAAATCTTAAGAATTTGGAAGTGTCCTATTGCAATGGATTAGTAAACATATTAGGGTGCTCAATAGCAAGAACTCTTGTTCATCTCACCACAATCAGAATAAGAGAATGCAAGTTACTGACAGAGGTAATAGCGACTAAGGTAGAAACAACAGAAGAGGAGATTGTTTTCAATCAATTGACAATTCTAGAGCTTCATTGCTTACCGAGCCTCACAAGCTTCTACTCGGCCAATTACGCTTTCGAATTCCTATGCTTAGAACAAGTAATTGTGAGTCAATGCCCCAATTTGAAGATCTTTTCCCAAGGAGACTTAAACACACCAAAATTAAATAGGATACAACTAACAGAAAAGATCGATGAAGAATATTTATGGAACGGTGACCTTAATTCCACTATCCATCATATGTTTACAAATATGGTACTTACTCATTCCAAATCTTTTTATTTTCTTTTGCACTGTCGATATATATATATGACCACTGTCACTAATATTTTTTATTGTCATTATTGTATAATTTAAAAATGAGTAAGAATACAATGACAATGCCAAAATCATGAGTGCACGAGTTATTATCTTTGATAACTAGGCTATTAATATTTTATAACAAATGGGATTTTTTTTTTTTTTTGGTTATAAAATGGTTTTTTTGTTAATATCTGACATTATATAGATCATTTTTTTGGGTACTATTCTACCTTATACAGTTATTATTTTCAGCATATTATATATAAACAAATAGTGCATCTCTTCTTTTCTTCCTGTCCATGAAGTTCCTTTTGCATTTGTTATTGTTCTATAATTCTAATTGAACATATAGAAATTATTCTTAGATTGTTCCACATATTGTGTACAAGTTTTAGGTGATTTTAATTATTGGGTACATTAACATCATTAAAATATAACATTCCTATTATTATATACTGGAAAGTGTGTTTTCTTTTTCGTTTTGTTAAAAAAAGACATTAATATGCTAAAAGAATAGTCTTCTCTTGTCCTAGGCATTATTTGTCCTTAAAACTCATTTTAAAATTACCCATAGTCAGTGTTTTATAACGAAGAACAATAGTACAAGGATGAAAACTTTTGTTAAGAATATGAAATTTGGAATAATGATCAACCAACCCCAGCCCCCCAAAACCAACCACCCCCCCTCCCAACAAAAAAGTCAAAATTTCAGTGACTTTGATATGAATTCATATTGTTATGCTTGAAATACTTTTTTTTATTATATTTTTTTATTGCTTTGGCCACTTCTAACAGGTTTTAACCAAATATTTTGTGTTTTTCTAGGTTGGTTTCCCCAACTTAGAACATCTAAAGCTCTCTGAATTCCCTACATTAGAAGAAAGATTTTGGAATGCCAAAGTTCCTACCAGGTTATTCTACAGTTTAAAGTTGTTGGTTTTGGACATATGTTTGGACACATCAAGTGCTATTCCGTTCGATGTGTTATGCAACTTAAAAAATCTTGAAACATTGGAAATAAGAAGTTGTAATTCACTGAGAGAAGTGTTTGATATGGAAGGAAAACTAAATGCTGATGGACATACCTTGAAGAAAACTCATCAAGAAGTGTTGGACTTCAACAACCTAAAATCGCTTAAAGTTCACAATTGTTGCAACTTGAGATATATATTTACTGCATCTATCATTTTGCGTCTTGCTCAACTTAGAGATATGGAAGTAAAAAACTGTGCTTTGATAGAAGAAATCATATTGAAAGAAGAAGAAAAGGAATTAGACATTGACAAAATTATGATACCCCAATTGAACTCCATTATTCTTGAGTCATTGCCTAACTTGACAAGCTTCTATTCAGGAATGAATACTTTGGAATGTCCTGCCTTGAAAGCTATTACAATAACCAAATGTCCAGAGATTGAGACATTTATTTTCACTGATACGAAGCACCAATCTGACCACATTGCTCCTCTTTTCAGTGAGAAGGTTGGTATGATTGAAACTCTTTTATCACTCTTTTCATTTTATTATATGCGTTTACCATATGGTCATTAAAACCTTCTCGCTTGTTCATCCATTTTGAATTACAGGTCATGCCCAAGTTGGAATCATTGTGTTTGGATGACTTTAGACTAATATGTCACAAGACTCACAACCATATTCCATATGAGGGATTCTGCAAACTAAAAGAACTTCTGCTGGCTGAGTTAGATGATGAATCAATTCCATTTTTCTATGGCTTCCTCAAAAGGTTATACAATTTGGAAAGCCTTACTCTACGCAATAATAGTTTCAAAGAGCTCTTCTCATATGAAAGAGACGCGGTGAAAGAAGATTCTCAAGCAGATCCATTTCTTCCATATCTTAGAGACCTGAGAATATTGAGATGTCATGATTTGACACATTTATGGACATCTTCAGTATCTTTCACGAATCTCACGACTCTGCATGTATATTATTGTAATGGATTGGTAAACATATTTACAAGCTCAAATATCAAATCTCTTGTCCAACTCACAAAAATGACTATAGAAGACTGCGAGTTATTGAGAGAAGTAATAATAGGTGAATTTGAGCAGATAGAAGAAGAGATCACTTTTTGCCGATTGAAAACTTTGGAGCTTTCTTATTTATCAAGCCTCACATGCTTCTGCTCAACAACTTATGCCTTCAAATTCCCATGCTTGGAGCAAGTAACTGTGAGAGAATGCCCAAAATTGAAGATCTTTACTCAAGGAAGTTTAAGCACACCAAATTTAAATAGGGTGCTACAAATAACAAAAAGAATGAATACAGAATATGTTTGGAAGGAGGATCTCAATTCCACCATTCAGCAAATGTTTACAGATATGGTATTTACTACAAAATCTTCAAATCTTCTTTACCACCTTTGCTATATATATCAGTATATACGTCTTTACAACTATTCAATTGGAGTAGATTATATATGATTGTATAATTTATAGTACTCTTCCATATCTTGTGCATAATTATGCTGTTGAATTGATATTGGTAATAATATAAATATATATTAATTAAAAAATTATTTTATAAATATTTATCTGTAATATATTTAATTCCAATTCCCCTTAATAAATTAAATAAAACCAACCCTGTATCTTTATCACGCTAAAAGCCGCCACATTTCATCTTGTTCAACTCTCCACTACTACAGTCACCGGCGGTATTTGTATTTCAAGCGGAATCCAGCTCAAGCGGCACTGGTGTTTCTATCGAACGACGTCACAAGCCACAGGGCCTCCGTCACCGGCGGCACTCATTCTAGCACTCTCGGTCACAAGCGGCAGGTAAGCAAAATCATTGTGCTCGACTTTTAAACTATATTTTAAGAGTGAATGCTTTGTAAGTTTGTATAATCGTGATTTGATATTTGTGTTTTATAACTGAAGCTTCGTTTAGTTGTGACTTTGTTCATTATTGTTTAACTGAAGCTTCAGTTTGATGTTTGATATTTTTGTATATAAGACCTGTAGATGTTTTTGGTTAATCAAGTTGAGTGATGTTGCCGAGTTGTTTGATAAAATGTTTGAAAGAGATGCATTTTTTTGTTAAAAGTTTTATGGGTTAGCTCCATCAAGGATGATGCTTCGTGTGCTGCCTAGGGGCTTTATTGATGCAAAGTATGCTCTTCTGTTCCATTGTTCTTTTGACAAATTCAACTATACCGTCAAATTTGACAAATTCTACTATTCATTTACGCATTAGCATGTGAGATTTATATCTGCATTTCTGACAATTTAGATATCTTGTTAATTTTTTTATGTGTAATTTCATTTTACGCAACTATACATATATATCATATTTTGACGATCACAATTTAATTTTTTAACTTGCTGAACAATTTTTTTTTTTCCCTGACATACATGGTATGAAATTTTTTCGTTTTGACTTCATGTTTGAATGTAACTGGAGCAATCTCCAGACAGTCCTAATAAATTGGCATATGCAAACTAACTATTGCTAAGCAAGTTTGAAATGGAGATATTTTTTACTAAATTCAATTTGAAAAATTATTTGGAAAAATTGATCTTATCTTGATTTTGAAATCTGTTTACCTTGCAGCAAGAGTGCATAAGAAGAATAAGTGCCTGGAATTTCAACCTTTAGTAAGTAGATTCAGTTGTCATATAATGGCTTTGTATTTTATTTCCTTACTGTTTCATTGATGTAAAACTTGCGTTCTTGTTTTGGCAATATCAAAAGTACTGTGTTACTTGCATATTCAGGATGATGATATACAGCAAATGGACAAGATCAAAATGGAAGTGGGAGGCAAAGCGGCTAAGATTGTTTTGGTGTTCCAGCAGGAAGACTATCCCCACAGAGGTCTAACCATTCAAGTGTGCTCCAAGTCAGGAGGTAGTATTTTCTAGATTTTTTTTTTTTTTTTTTAGCCTTAAGTTTTCATCAGATTTCCTCATTTTCCTTGAACTTGTTTTATGATGGCTTCAATGAGCTCCATGTTTTGGAGAATTCCTTTGCTTCATTTCCTATCAAATCATTGCAAGCACTTAAGTAAGGATTATTTCTGTCTCATCTTCATTGCTAACAGCTCCATCAATATCATTAAGCGTCTTCCAGGGTAGTGGAATGTATTTTCCAGAAATTTTCAGTTTCAAATTGTTTGTGAAATTGAGTTGAATGGAAAATGCAGACTTAAGAAATTTTTTTTTCCCCAATTCATTCTTGTTGATTTCTAATCATTATTGTTCTTATGCATTTGTGTAATATGAATGCAAATTAGAAAAAAAAAAAAAAAAAAAAGATAGCATTTTCTTCCCTGTGATTATTTTTTTGCTTTTTTGATGTAGATGTTGTTTTGATTTTGGTGAGGATGATGAGGGTTCAAGTAGTCCTAGGTCAGTTTCTATTAAGACCAAGAAACTGGAAGGAGTGAGAGAGGGAATTCAGGGCAAACTAGCTCTTTACCATGTAATCCCATTTCTGAGAACAAAAAGTTTTTGAGTGGTTCACTAATACTCGTGAAGGAGATAGGTAATTTTGATCATAATTATAGTTGTACTTTCTTCTAATTTATTTGCTACCAAGAGGTTGTAGATAAAAATTTTCATTAGGTTAATTTTTCCTTCTTAGTTCACTTAAAGAAAAATAAATATTATACTGTCTATGTATAGCTTTTTCTCAATTTATCTGAAAATTAAACTTTTGAGACATTCTGCAAGCTTTTTCCAAAGTTGATTAGAATTCTTAGATAAATTATTTAGCTTCTTTAGATGATTTTTTTGGGGAAAATTAGAGTTAAACCTCCTTAAAAAATATTGGCTGCTTGTTCTTGAATAATGCAATTCTTAGATTCAATGACTCATAAGGAATTAGTCTTTCTGTGTTCTTCCATGTGTCACATATTTATTTGTGAATGTGCTCCGTAAATTTGCTAACGTGAGTTGTGCAACTCACTGTTCTCTTTATGGATGCATAATATAGTTGTACAGAGACACATTAAGCTCTTTGATCTATGCCGCCTTCAATTTTTGACCCTGTGGAAAGCATGATTTGAATTTGGGACAGAATTATTATTGGGTTGCTTTGAACCTATGTTGCACGAAATGTCAGCTAAATTCCAGGAGAGAAATATTAACATTAGAACAAGATATGGTTTTTGTGGTGACACATGATACACCACATCAAAATTCCTTTTTTATATCAAAAGCCTGCCTGCTGTTGTGACGTCTGCACAAAGGTAGAAATATATTTTTTTTTTTTTGGGTGGTGAAATATTTTTTTTTTCTTTCCATGTACATGACTGAAAAGCTTTGCCTATGTCTAATAAATAAGTTTGGTCTCTTGAAATTATTTTGAGGGGATTCTCTACAGCCAAAATATAATCCGAGAGGAACTATGGTGGTTCATTGTTGTATCACAACAGGACAGACTCAAGTAATTTTCAGGTATTTCTGTTGTGATTCATTTGCTTTATAATTTCTTACTAAATTAGAGGCATTATTACTTGCTGCTTTATACTTTATGATGAATCTTGTATTACTGTGTTGCATCTGATTATGCAGCAGAGATACGTCAGGAGCATTGGTCTTACACAAAGGATGCTTTAAAGTTACTTAAGCAGATCTGAGCCCCAAGGTATATTTGCAGTAGCAGGAGTTGATTTTGTGGAAAGCATCATGTAAACTTGGGACAGAATTATTAGTTGGTTGCTTTGAACCTATGTTGCACAAAATGACGCTTAAAATTCTAGGACACAAATATTGACATTAGAATAAGATTTGGTTTTTGGTGGTAACACATGATACACCATATCAAAATGTTTTCTTTGTATCAAAAGCCGGCCCTTTGTACAAAGATATAAATTGAATATATATATATATATATATGTTTCTTTTTTTTCCTCCTTTCCATGTGCTTTAGTGAAAAGCTTTAATTATGTACACTAAATAAGTTTGGTCTCTTGAAATTATATTGAAGGGATTGTCTACAGCCAAAAAAATAATCCAAGTGGAACTACAGTGGCCCATTGTTGTATTGCCAAAGGAGAGAGGCAAATCATTTTCAGGTATTTCTGTTGTAATTTATTTGTTTTATAAGTTCTTACTATCTAAATTAGAGGCATTATTACTTGCTTTATAATTAATCTTCTATCACTGTGTTGTATTTGTTTAAACAGCAGAGGATACATCAGAAGCAGTGGTCCAATACAAGGGACGCGTTAAAGTTACTTAAGCAGATCTGAGCCCCTAGGTATATTTGCATTACCAGGCTATGATCTAAGTTCGGGATGACTTACCCTTTAGTTGATATTGAAGTATCCATTAGTGTCGTGTTGCTTCCTAAAGAGATTCAAAGTCTTAACATATACGATCATCAGTTATGTACATGTTATTTTAATGGTCATTTATCTAATTAGGATAATAGTAATAATAATAGTAAAGAGCAATTTTACCCTATCACCTATAAAATCGCAAGGCAGTCCATAAAAAATGAGAAATGATGGTTAATTTTACTGATCGGAGATTATGGGGTTCGCAAGAGTATTCTGCTCTTGAGTTTTTCTTCTAATGCTTATGAGGAGTTGACAATTTTTTTATTTTTTTTCTTATTTTTTAGCAAGAGCATGTCATTGAGTTTCACTTTTGGCAAAAATATCTTTATTTTATGATATTATCTATTAAGATCATTGTGTAGTATATATTTTAGCAAACTATAAATGTAAGTTCCTCGAGTATTATTGATTATATGTTTACGATGAAAGACAATATCTATTATGAAAAATATAGAGGAGGAAGAATGAATTCTATTAGATCTTAGAAATGAATATAGAGGTTGAATTAGTCTAGTACCTCACTTCATTCTAATGGGTTATTCAGATATTTACAAAATAAATTAAGTGTTAAATTGTTAATAACTTGGGCTGAGCCAACTCAACAATCTAAACTATGTATGCAATTTGAATTGTCAGTTTTGATATATCAAAATGTTGTTAAACACTCCTTGAACTAAACATTTATTTTGTATGTTAGCTATTATAATATCTTATGAATTTGCATATTGTAGTTTTAAAGTTACTTTGTTATTGGCCTCTGTTATCATAACAGAGCTCACCATACTGTAGAAAAATGTATTTCCATGTTATTAAGTTAAATTCTTTGGACACTGAGCAGATATCTGCTTTTTGATCTGGAATGATGAAATTCTGGAGTACGTTGCAGAATTGGATTTCAAAAGTTATGTGTGGTTGAAGATTTTAGCTGGACTCCTACAGTTGCAAAAGGTTTCTGCACAGCTTCATGAAATTTTTCAAGTGGTGTTAGTGCTGAAGCCTTTTTCAAAGGCTATGATTTGCAAGCCTGTAGGAATTGTTTGTAGTTTTTTGCTAATATTTCATGTTACTGATGTGGAGGCTAAAAGGAAGTTTTGATTTCAGAGTTCAGATGTATATTTTCTTCTTTGAAAGTCTTGTTTCTGCAGCTAATTTTCACTTTCTATGTTAAAATTTAACTGTTTTCACTTCTGACAATGGCATAAATTCATTATCCATTGAGCAGTTATCAATGTTTCTTGTGTTTGGTGGACAGATGCTCTTCTAAGAATGGCATAAATTTGGAGCTCCATTTTGATTCCAAAGATCGCCTCATTGGACATAAAAATGTAACTTTTCATTCATCTTGATGCATACATGTTCGTCGTAAATTTTTCTTTTTTATATTATTTTTATTATTATACTCTTAAAGAGTTTTACATTTGAACATTTTGATCATATGGGTTTTTATTACCTACTCCTTTAGAGAAAGAAAGTTCAATCGCTCCCAAGTTTTGGGAAAGTATGGAAAACACCCCCGAAACCCAATTCTCATTAAAACATTGGGGGGTAGAATACAAAATCCCCTTCGCAAAAATCAATTCCTTGTCTTTCATGAACTATCGAGTTTTGCTTTTACAAATTCTTTTATATTTTAAAGGAATCGGTTAATAGGTATTTAAAACGTATAATAGAAGAAATAAAAAACGAAACATATTTTTTTCAAGTTTATGTATTTTATAATTTTTCCTTTTATTAATGTATGTTAATTATTGTTGATTAATTTTAGGATGAATGTCATGGGGGGCGAATGAAATTCCTATATATTAATAATCATTTTTTAATATTATATAGTTAATTATATTAAGATTTTACAATTCTTAATACCAATAACAGTGATAGACTTAAAAATTTATGTAGAGAGGATAAAATAAATATTTAAATAACATTGCGTATAATATAGTTATTAGTTTATTAATGCTTATAAGGTATACAACTAAATAATCAGTTCATATTGTGGAATTTAGGGATTGCACAAGAATTGAGAGCAAATTCATGTTGAAAATTTTATCAAGTTTCGATAACTACAAAGAATATTAGAGCAACCGTTTTATAACTGTTTTCAGAGCTCCAAAACGATAGCACTTTAAGCTTGTTGACTTAGTTGAAACGACAGCACTTTGAGCTTCTTGATTTAGTTGAAACGACATCACTTTAAGTTCCAGAGTAAAAGATCATTCAACAGCCCCCTTTAGGCCTTCAAGCTAAACTGTGCTTACAGTTTTAGCTTGCTTGACAATTCCTAAAAATGACTCACCATCCCCCTTCAAGCCAAACTATGCTTATCGTTTCAGCTTGACATTTTTTCTGAGACCAGTCAGTAACAGTAACAGTTGTAACATTATCTTCTTCAATACATTTTAAAACTTAATTATCTTTTTGCTACATTAACACAATTTAGATAATTATTTTTCGTGTTTTGTATAATGATTTCACAAATAATTTAGACGTGAGTAATTCAATTTATACATGGAGAAGAAAACGATGTCCAATTAGTGTCTATATGGGTTAATTTAAAGTGATTTTATTGTTAATGGCTTCATGCTTTTTATAATTTAGAATTGAGTAATTCAATTAATACATTAGAAGACAAAGATGTCTAAATATGGTCTAATTTGGATTCATTTAAATTATTCAATTAATATGAACACAATGTCTAATTACATCAACCACTCAACTTGGGACCCGGTCGGCTGACTGGATCATATCCTGGGTCGTGTTTCAGAACATTGCTCATGTTCAATCTTTTGATTATTTTTTCAGTTCTTACTAATAATAAATGATACAGATTATGGCAACCTGATAAAGAGACACAAGATTTAAAAAATACAGAAAACACTGTCTTTTATAAAATGATTAAAAGACATAAATACCTACACTAATATTTAAAGAAATTAAAAAAAAAAAAAAAAAAGACACTGTCACAAGAATCGATTGTCAGTAAAGCTTCCAGTAACACCACCAGCGTGTGTGAGATGGTTAGAAGGCAAACTAGCCGCTAATGCTAGCACCAGCAGCAGAAAAAGGCCAACGTGGCAACAACGTTTTTGTGGGTGAGATGGCCAGAAGGCAAACTAGCCGCTGATGCCAACACCAGCAGCAAAAAAGCCGCAATGTGGCAACACCGCTGGCGTGAGTGAGATGGCCAGAAGGCGAACTAGCCATCTATGCTAACACCAGCAGCAAAAAAGCTGGTGTACATCGCAAAAACGTAGGGGAAGATTGGACCATCCAAACTTAATTAAGTGCAGACCAAACCACTGACTAAGCTTTTGGTCTGTACGAATGTCTACACTATATGCATATAGATATGTATACTGGCATGCAAATTCTTTTCAAATTTAAATAATAATTCAACAAGAAGTTGCCATGTCATTCATAAAAAGGATGGCATGAAATTTGATTAAACTTAATCTATGCTAGTCATTAAACACATTCAGCACAAGTGTGTAATTGCTTATCCATTTTCAACAAGAATCAGGAAACCAAGTAGTTGCATCAGCCATATATACTGGCTAGTTTTTGAAAGTACAAGATGAGTACCAGAAAAAAATAATTATCATCTACTTCGATTAGTTGTCTTATGGTTGAAAGCTATAACGCAAAATGAACGTACTGCAATCAAAATACTTAAAACTATTACCTTACATTAGCTGTGCCTTCTGTTAATGTATACATAACCCACAAACACAAGATGCGAAAAACCACCCACAACTTCGTATTTAAAAGTCTGCCGCAAGTAAGTTGCTAGAGAGCAATACCTGCATTGATACATTGACTCACATTTCATGAAACAAGCAGGAGAAAAAGAGAAGAAAACAGAGCACTTAAATATTTTCCATACCTCCTCTCCCAGTTTGAATGGCGGAAGACCCTTGTAAGGGCATGTGCTGCATCGAAAAGCATCCCCTAATCCACACTGCAAAGTTTATAATCAGTCGAAGAGAATGATTTGATCAAACACAAGCTACTAAAACAAGACTCATTATGTTGAGGCCATCATAGAAGTAATTTGTTTATTATCTTGGTTTCTTCCTTCTTGTTTTCCAGAAGTTTAAGACACTTGCATTGATAGCATATATATATACTTAAACTCTTAAATCTAAGCACCAAGGGAAGCCAGGACAATCAGTTATTAAACCAAAGTTTAGAAGGCATACATTTCCACATGCTAGACTGAGGATTGTCCAGCTGATCCATAGTCAGACCTAACTTCTCTACTTTCTCCCAGCCCCAGCCCTTCCGCAAGTGCAGCTTTCGCAAGCTTTCCTTGTGCTTCCCTTTTTTAGAATGACTCTGCGCTCTAAAGGGAAATGCGAGACATAAAAAACTTCAATCTCTGCTGTACTTTTGAAATCTGATAAAAAAAAAAAAATCTATCTTAAGTTCCTCTTATATATATTTTTTTAATTGAATTTATATTTATCTACGTTGAAGTCAAATCTAACATCGGTCAATAACAAATTTCTAATAAAAAGAACAAAAAAATCTCAGACCAGTGACCCACCGAGCCCAAAACCCATATTAACCCAGACCAATGACCCTTCAAGCCCATCTAAGCATGGCCCAAGCCTAACAACACTCACATAAAAGAAAGTTGAACTGAATCGTCCCAAGCCCATTCTGAATTTGCAACTTTGGGAAATCGTTTTTGAGTTTAATGGAGCTACTGAATTTTAAAGAAATAATCCTTTAATGTTAAGCTAGCATAGAATTTAATTATTTAATGCGTTGCGAGAAACGTGGAAAGTGGAAACTAAGGCCCCTCCATCATTCAATCAGGACTCACCCTTCCGACAATAAAGAGAAAAAGATAATAAACTCATTGATTTTAAAGAATTATTTATTGGAGATGATGAAACAAGGCAGACTTCCGCTACTTTTATAGAAGTATATATTGGTTCCACCATTGCAATAATTCTCGCCCAAAGAGCCAAAAGCTAAAGCTAAAGTTATAAATTTATAATTGCATTTCTTGACTAATTATCATCAACTGAACTTCTCTAAGTTGATCAGTTAAGGTTCTTTAAATTCCCTTTGGGTTCATAAAAAACGGGAGATTATCACCAACCCCCCCATATTTTCATTAATAAATGGATATATGCTAGCTTATGTAGATTTAATCAAACAATACTCCTCGATTTTCAAAAAACTCATCACTAACATCCCATAAGTTAACATTTATCAAACTTCAATTTACCACCTAAGGTTAAAATTGTCTTTTTTTTTTCTTTGTGTAAATCCTATATATAAAATTATAAACTAAAAAGTTATACATGAACAAAATTACAAAATAAAAGTTAAAAATCCATTGATACTATCAAGGTCGCAAAAATTGACGTGAGACAATCTAAAGGTAGCCGGTGAAATGAGGATAACAAAGAAGCCAGATTTACGGATAAAGATCTGGCTGTTAATGGCCAGATTTGGCCATATCTATCTGGCTATTGATAACTACCAGAAATTTGGTTATCAACGACTGTCAAATTCTGGCTGTAGATCTAGTTGAAAAATGTCAGATTAGTGCATGACAATCTACATGTACCTGGTGAAATGAGGATAACAAACCATTCCAGCCAAATCCATATATTTTAAAATTTCTTCTTAATTAGTTGTTGTAATAATGCCTCAATTATTATTTGAAATTTAGGGATTGAATGAGAAAAAGTGTTATAAATAGGTGAACAATATGGAAGAAAAAGCAGTTACATGTATAAAGTGATAAACATTTAACAGAAAAATTAAAATGATTTGAGGTACTAAATTTTTTATTTAAGTAATATTACATATACAAACTATTGATATAATATATTCTTTACAAACTGATGTAAAGACCATACATATTTGACATATAGTTTCCTTTAATTTATTTAATTTCTCTTTAATTTAAAGTCATTTATTTATTTCCAAAACACATAAGAGAGTTTGTAAAATAAATTTGTACATAAAGCATTATTCGATTTGTTTAATTATAGTATTGTAGTACAATTACGCTTGCCATAATAAGCTTAATTTCTTTTTTTCCTTTTTTTTTTTCACAGCTTCTCAATTTTTATATCATCTCTATATGCATTTATATATTATTTAAGTTTATATTTCACAACAGAATTACTATTAATCTTTAAAAGTTTTATTTCTAATATTGGTAAATTACAGCTTGTTTTTTTATTTATTTTTATGTAAAATTGCTTGTCTTTCGGAAAACTATTTAAAAAAGAAATATAATTGTGAATATGAATAAAAGTATGAGAGTCTTATTAAAAATAAAATAAGATTCTTATTAGGAATAAAATAATATTTAGGAATATAATATCTCATGTATTACTTATAAATATAGATATGGTGAGAACTAATTTAAGGTGATGAACGAATAATTGGGTTACACAAAGTATGTGATTGCAAAGGGTTGGTTAAACACCATGGATCCATCGGTTGAGTGTAGACAATGGGATTAAATTTGCATTGTTAATTATGTATAAGGTTTATTATGGGTGTACTTTTGCATATCCGTGCTTTGTTAATTATGTACTAGATTATAGTGTGGGTATTTTTGTATATCCTTGTTGACATAACTACAATGGATTTCTCTATCATTTGTGGATGTAGAAGAGTTATATCGAACCATATTAAATAATGTATCTCTTTATATGATTTATATTATTACTTATCAATCTTGATTTTTTCCGTTACACGATCTTATAACATCTAATTCTTTTAATTTGACATAAAATAAAAACAATAAACCTTGATTAACATATTATTCCATAACTATAATTCAATTTTCTCTTCATATTCTTTTTATTAGCATTACTCTCCGTAGAACTAATTAATTGACATGTTAATTGTTATATGAAAAACCAAATTCAAAGAATTTATCCTTTAAACATAGTAATTATTGTCTCTTTGTATAAATTTTTAGTTGCTATGCCTTTAGTATAGAAAATTCTAGTAATTAGTGATATGATAAGATAATATATAACTAGGGATGAAAACTTTGTGTGTGATGCCATTTGCGATGTGTGATGTTATTCTTTATTTAATATTAAGGAAATTATGTTTTCCAAGAGATAAATTTGAAGAAGAAAATTTAACTACATATGCTAATGTTTATTTTCTTTTAACTTGGTCACTGAGAAGGTACTCAGTTACTCATTTAGCCATGTTACCATTAGTAACATATTATGCTGGCACATGTTATGCATGGTAAGATCATAGGTTAATGAAATGAGTCATAAGAATTCAGCAGTTTTACCGATTCTTTAACTAACTTCAACATAAATGCTTATCAATAATTGAAGGAATAGGATCCTATGCGTTTTCCAATTGACCGACCAGAAGGAAAGTAAGAGAGGGCATCAATGATAGAAGAGTGATAAATATCTATATGCTTTTACCAACTCGTCAGAAGAAAAGTAAAAGAAGACTTACAGGTAGTAAGTATGCAAAGCATCCTATGCGTTTTCCAATTGACGGACCAGAAGGAAAGTAAGAGTGGGCATCAATAATTGAAGAGTGATAAATATCTATGCTTTTACGAACTCGTCAGAAGAAAAGTAAAAGAAGACTTACAGGTAGTAAGTATGCAACAGACAACTTTTGATCTGTATACTAAAGCATTTAACACAGTATAGTCACTACATCTTCTTGAGAATTCTATCTTCTTTTGCCTCTTACTATTTCATATTGTTCATCCATGGCTTTGCCATCTTCTTCTTCGATTAACCGACAAGCCAAATATGATGTCTTCCTTAGTTTTAGGGGTGAGGATACCCGAGATAACTTTACAAGCCATCTCTATGCTGCTCTACGTCGAAAACAAATCAAAACATTCATTGATTATGATGGACTTAAGAGGGGAGATGAAATTTCACCTGTTCTCTTGAAAGCAATTGAAGAATCAAAGATTTCAGTCATTATTTTGTCAAAAGACTATGCTGATTCCAAATGGTGCTTGGATGAACTTGCAAAGATTATTGAATGCAAGAAAATGAATGGCCAAATGGTTGTACCGATTTTCTACCATGTAAATCCATCAGATGTGCGAAAGCAAACCGGATGTTTTAAGAATGCTTTTGTCAAACATGAAAAATGTTTCAAGGAGTTGACGGAAAAAGTTCAGAGGTGGAAGGATGCTTTGACTGAAGCATCTAATATATCCGGATGGGATTCGATGGTGATTAGGTAAGTTTTTCATTTCAATATACTAGAGTCTTTTATTTATGTATTCCTTTTATAGAAACAATGGTATATATTTAGTAGTGATGACAGAGCTCAAATATATATTTTTATAGTACTTGTTTTTATATTATATTATTTGCTTATGTTGTGTTAACTTTAACATAATATTTCTTTTTGGGTTCATGTATGGTAGGCCTGAGTCCAAACTAGTAGACGAAATTGTCAAAGATGTTTTGAAGAAATTGAATTATATATCGCCCTCAAGTCATTGGAAAGATCTAGTGGGAATAGATTCACGTATCGAGGAAGTTGTATCATTATTATGCATTGGGTCATTAGATTTTCGAGTTATAGGAATTTGGGGAATGGGCGGTATAGGTAAAACAACCATTGCTGAAGCTGTTTTTAGAGAAATTTCTAGTCATTTTGAAGGTTGCTCTTTCATTGCAAATGTTAGGGAAGAATCAGAAAAATGTGGTGGACTAGTTCGATTACGAGAACAAATTCTTTCTTCAATTTTAGAAGGAGAAGATCTTCAGATGGGCATCGCCTATAATATACCTCAATTTATGAAGCACAGAATTCAGTGCAAAAAGGTTTTCATTATTCTTGATGACGTTAATGATATTGAGCATTTAGAAGTTTTAACCAGAGGGCTTGATGGATTTGGTCTAGGCAGTAGAGTCATTATAACCACTAGAGATAAACAAGTGCTTCGTAATTATGGAGTTGAACACATATATGAAGTCAAGGGATATTATGACTATGAAGCTCTTCAAATCTTTTGTAATTGTGCATTTAAACAAAACCATCCGCTTGAAGATTTCATGGTGCTCTCAAAGGAGATAATTGATTATTGCAAAGGCAGTCCGTTAGCTCTTAAAGTGTTGGGCTCCTCACTGTATCGAAGGAGTAAACGAGATTGGCAAAGTTCTTTGGGTAAATTGAGAAGAATTTCTAATCCAAAAATTCACAATGTGTTGAAAATCAGCTATGATGGACTAGATGATGAAGAAAAAAACATATTTCTAGACATTGCTTGTTTTTTTAAAAGGTGGGACATCAATTATGTAATAGATATACTAGGCAGATATTACATATCTCCTTATTTTGGACTAAGTGTTCTCCTTGATAAGTCACTTGTAACAACATCAGGCAATCTATTAGAAATACATGATTTACTTCAAGAAATGGGTTGGGAAATTGTACGCCAAGAATCGTTGAAAGAGCCTGGCAAACGTAGTAGGTTATGGTATCACAAGGATGTCTTCCATGTATTGAAGAACAATACAGTAAGCCAAATTATAATATTAAGTTTGTTTTCCGAATAAGAATAAGGCCACAAAAATTATCTTCGCTTCAAAAATCAAAATTAAGATTTTAGGAATGCTCTATATTTTGTACTAACATATCTTATCTTTTGGTTTGAAGGGAACCCATACGATCGAAGGAATGTGCTTAGATATGAATAAAATCAGAGATGTGAATCTAAGTTCCAAAGCTTTTGCAAATATGCAAAATCTTAGATTTCTTAAATTCTACGACTCTCGATTTTCTGAAAAGCTTGTAAATATATCTAAAGTGCGTCTTCCGGAAGGCCTGGATTATCTTTCTGAAGAGTTGACGTATCTCCGATGGGATGGATATCCTTTCGAAACTTTGCCGTCAAATTTTAATCCAACAAACCTTCATGAACTTCACTTGCCTTATAGCAATCTTGAGCGACTCTGGGAAGGAACCACGGTACGTATAAATTACTATTCAGTTATTTGAATATGAATATAATATTGTGTTCTTTAGAGATTAATTTATTTTGGTCACTTTTTGCGTTACAGCATGCCTTCAAGTTAGAGTTGATTGATCTTCATCACTCCCAACGCCTAATAGGGATCCCAGATCTCTTAGACGCCCCATTGCTTGAGATTATAAATCTTGCATGTTGCAAAAGCTTGCTTGATGTTCCTTCATCTATCCAATATCTCGACAATCTTCATGTCCTAAATCTTCATGGCTGTGAAAGTCTGAGGAACTTTCCGATGAACATTCACTTTAAATCTCTCAAAACTCTCTGTCTCTCAGATTGCATTAATCTCACAAAGTTTCCACAGATTTCAGGGGATCGTATAGAACAATTAGATTTCGAAGGATCTGCAATAGAAGCAGTGCCATCATCTATCCAGTATATCAAAAGCCTACGCGTCGTAAAATTGAGGAAGTGTGAAAATCTTAGGACTTTTGAAAGCAACATTCACTTCGAATCTCGTGTACTGCTAAATCTCTCGTACTGCATTAATCTCACAAAGTTCCCACAGATTTCTGGAAATGTGGTGGTTTTAGATTTGTCTGGAACTGCAATAGAAGAGATTCCCTCATCGATCGATTGTCTAACTGAGCTCCATTCATTATATCTATTAGATTGTACCAGGCTCAAGAGTATTTCAAGTAGCATTTGCAAATTGAAATCTCTTTCCAAACTAGATCTAGGCGGTTGCAAAAAACTACAGAGTTTCCCAGAAATCCTTGAGAAAATGGAACATTTAGAATATCTTTCTTTATGTGGAGCTACAGCAATTAAGGAGCTGCCATCTTCGATTGAAGGTTTAAATGGGCTTTGTCGATTGAGAATGCGAGATTGCAAAAATCTTGAGACGATTCCAAGTAGCATTTGCAATTTGACATCTCTAATTGAGATTGATGCTTGTGGCTGCTTAAAACTCAACAAATTGCCAGAGAACTTAATACATTTGAAAACACTCAACTTAAGAGAAACTGCCATAAGTCAACTGCCATCCTGTTTTCCAAGTTGGAAGGGAATTGAATTTTTGGATTGCTCTAATTGTCGCGGTTTGATGTTGCCTACATTATCATATTTATGCTCCTTAGCGACGTTATATTTACCTTTCTGCAATCTAACAGAAATCCCTGATGATCTTTGCAATTTGACCTCATTGGAAACATTAGATCTAAGCGGAAACAATTTCAAGAATCTACCATCAGGTATCAAACAACTTTCCCGCTTGAATGCCCTATATTTAAGCAATTGCAATATGCTTCAATCAGTACCAGAGCTTCCATTCTCTCTGATATTTTTAGAAGCAAACAATTGCAAGATGCTCTACTCATTACCAGAGCCTCCCTCAAGTCTTAATGAATTAGATGCATCGGAATCGGAAATTTCAAGGCTGACAATTGAATTTATATTCACAAACTGTCTGAGTCTGAATCAGAAAGTATACAATAACATTTTAGAGAATATAGCATCACTGAGACTTTGTTATGAAAAGGTTATTCTCTCTCACACTACTCTCTCTCTCTCTCTCTTTACTTATCTGTCTTATAAAAAATAACGAATTTCATGTTACAGTTATATAAACAAACGCCTAAAATCGGCTATTGTATACCTGGGAGTGAAATTCCCAACTGGTTCAGTTTTCAAAGCTCGGGATCTTCAATAATTATTGAACTTCCACAGCATTTGAGTAACGAAAGCTTCATGGGAGTTGCTGTATGTGCTGTTATTGCTTTTGAGGAACCATACTATGGAGATGATCTTGAAGTAATTTGCGTTTACCATTGTGACACTGATTATGCTTATGAGAATTACTTCTACTGGCATTTGAGCGCTAGGGGCATGAATAAGATGCTGATTGAGTCAGATCACATGGTAGTAGGGTATATACCTTATTCTAGGCTGATTAATGGTCGCCACACAGCCTCATTTAGGTTCAGTGCAATAAATTATTTCAGGGACATTTCCATGGAAGGCTGTAAGGTGAAATGTTGTGGGGTTTATCCACTATACATGCAGCCAAACATGTTGCAACCCTACATTTCGGAGGAGAAATCTGCTGCCACCAGTGAATGTTCAGCGGAAATGAGTGGAAGAGCGATATCCGATGAAGAGGAAGTGCAACCACATCTTAAGAGAATTTGCAGAAAGCAAATCAACACTCCTTAATAACAGATTTCCTTTCTTCCGTATCCTTCTTGTTTGGCTGTTTGTTTCTTCACTGGACTTGTTGCTTTTCAGCTACTGGAGCTATTCATGGTTTCTTTGTCAAATTTAATGGTAATTTGCTTGTCACGGCCTTCAAGTTCTGTTTTTGACATATGATTATGATTATTGACATTTGTTTTGCCCTCTATAATTAAGATATGTATTTTGCATTGTCGTAATCATTTCAGCTCACTACTGTTTTGTTCTCTTCACTTTGTTCGGCCTGTGCCAAGAGTTGCGATTGAAATTGTCAGAGAGAATTTTGAAGGAGTTGAATGATACATCGCCTTGGTAACCATTTTGTCAATCGCCTTGGATTTCATGGTAAAAATAAATGGGAACGTTTGATGTCCCTTAGTTTGTATAATATTTGGTCTATTAATATGTTGAAATATTAGCAAAAATTTGAGTATAATTAATCCATAGTTAAGTTCAATTTCACAATAGAAATTTTAGATGGTAACTTGATTAGTGTAAATTAGTTCTTGTTATTGATTGCACAATTTTCTCTTTTATAATTTAATGTTTTTGTGTTGGCATTTTGTAGTTATTTATGGGTTTTTCTTTAACATAAGGTTGTCAACAGCAGCAGTTGATCTTTTGTCGATTGATCATATGAATTTGCTTCTAAGTTGAAAGTGTGAACAACAACCATGGACATAAGAGAGGTTGTGACAAATTAAGATCTTTGTATCATAATTGTTCTCTTTATCTAGTGAAACCTAATCTCCTATTAATGTAGTTATTTTTAGGTTAACCGTGTAATATCAATTGTGTATAGAGTAGTAGTTTACTGTTTTGTGTTAGTTTAACCTTTATTATCTGACATTGGATTGCTACCTCTGCTTTCAGTGTAGTTGTAATATGTAAAGCAGTTGCATTCTCTTTGATTTCCTTTCCTCTTATTTTATTTTATTTTTATTTTCATATACATTCCTATAATCATCATATTGTGATGAATATCCCGGCATATAAATTGGACAATAGTCAATAAATATATATACAGATGGATTAGCTGTGAGAATTATTTGATTGTTGCGCGAATAATTATTAAATTTTAGAAACTTGTATATATTGTATCAAAATTATTCTCATATGTTGTTAGTAAATGCCTTCGGAATGTTTGGGTAGCATGACCATATACTTGAAGAGGGAGAAGGGGGTTTATGACATCATAAGCTATGAAAAAAATTAATACCCCCGTAATTTAAAGTTTAGGTTTTTGAAATCTTTTTTTACAGTTGTGAAATATTAAAGATAGGCCAATACTATTGATATAGTATTGTTTCTGATAAATAAAGCTTTATTTCATATACACTCTTGTAAGATTGATTGGTATTATACTCATTTGTTTTGTTAAAAAAGAACTATAAACATCCATGTCGTTAATAATATGTTAGGATTTTATCCAAATTTAAATTCAAAGGTCAATTTTACCCCTCCCATCATTTTTTATTCCTCATTATTTTTGTAAATCATTTGAAAACTATTAAAATACTAGAATAGTTTTCACATAATTTATTATTCATTTATCAAATTAATTTTAATTATTTTGGAGAAAAAAACTTATTACTCAAATATAGTTATTTTGATTTTGACTTAATTATAATCATTCTAAGACTGTTGTAAATTTTAACCTTTGTTTATCTCATAATAAAAATTTCAAAACATTTGACTTCAAAAAAATTGCTTTAAATAAACATTTAACTTTGTCTATTTTATTAAATTCATTTATCTTAACCAAATTCATTTTTTTATTTGAAATATTTTTTTTCTAATTTTTTTATTAGATCTTTGTTTCGTTTTGTTATGCAAATGTGTAACCGTGTAAAGTAAAATGATAAGTTCAAGGTTGATTTTGTGGATTTAAGGAATAAAGGATTTAAGATATTCATTTAAGTTGGTTAGTGATGGGAAGGGCAAAAGAGAAGGGTAAAACAGACTTTTGAATATCATTTGCCTCCAAGAGAGATCGGAGATTATCAAATAGAGTAATGCTATGCTTACTCACAATCTTACTAACTATCTTACAATCTTGGAAAATATAACGGCATAGTACGGGTACTATACGCATAGTACCCGTACTATACCGTTATATTTATCGAGATATAAGATAGTTAATAATATATAAGTATAGTTTTATTGTATCAAACACAGCGGTTTTCTAAAAGTATGAAAAAAAAAAAAAACCTGCCGTTAAGAAAAAATTTGTTAAGTTAGCAGATAAAGGGCATAATGATCTTTTTATACCTTCCCTCTCTTTTGCGCCCATTATCAAATGAATAATACTTTGGGTACTAATGGATGGGTACTAATAAAGCATAGTACTGGTACTATGCACATAGTACGGGTACTATGCTTTAGTTAGTACACAGATTAGTACCCATTCATCATACCCATAGCATCACTCTTATCAAATTAATTTTTAATTTGATTTTGTTTTTCTTTTTTTTTCTTTCATACTGGGAATTTTCTCTCGGAAAATGAAAATTCTCTCCCTAAATTTCTTCTGCACTCTCTACATTTTCTTCAGAAAATTCCATCTCTATATTTCTTCCACACAAACAATTTAATTCAAGAACAATGTAATATTTTTATTTTGCAGAAATAATTAACTCAAACTAAATCAATTTGATTTCTCCTCTTTGTCTCCCCTCTGTTGCTCAATCCTCTTCTTTTACAGTTGCTCTTCTCTAACAATCGACAAATATCTTTTTGATTTCTAGATCTAAGAATTAAAATGGTAAAGCATTAGTTACAGGCTTTAGCCAGGGTGGTTGGCCCCGACCGGAGACGCATAGATGTGCCTCTTGGTCCTGGTGATGATCCGTGCCAGGGGTGAACTTATCCATTGGGTGAAGCAAATGTGTGCTGGGAAATCATTTTGGGAACCAACATTTGGGATATTTTGTAAATAGTTTCCGGCAATGAGATTGCTTTCTTGTTTTTGTAATGGGATTCGAGTAAACCGCTGCCTTGGGTTTGCTTTGTGGCGGATTCTGGTAAATTTGTGGTGGATTATGGTGGATTGTGGTAGATTTGTTGCGGATTATGGCGGATTACGATGGATTGTGGCGGATTGTGGCGCTGTCAGGCCTTGGGCCTTTAGCCATGGTGCTAGGGTTTCATCTAAGAAGATGAAGAAACCCAGATCACAGGGTTGTGTTTATCAGGTTTTAAAATCTGCAAGTGATAGCAGGGGCGTGTTTATCAAGTTTTCTAACCTGCAGGATGCTTTATGTTTAGGGTCTGATCGGATTTTTTTGAATTTGGTAATAAAGTCATTTACTATTTTTAAGTTGACTTAAGCAAACAGCATCTTAATGGCAGGAGTGTTTTTAATAGTTTTCAATAATCGAAATTTTCATAATAGTACAAGGGTAATAAAGTCATTCATTATTTTTAAGTTGACTTAAGCAAAGGCAGAATCACTTACACATACCCAAGGTTTGACAAAACAACAAGTTGGTACCCAAAAGGTTTTGAAACAACAAATAAGTACCTTTCGTCATGTTCTCTTAGTGATTTTCATTTGATAATAGTGAAAAGACTAAAATGCACTTGAAAGTTTGATATTTTAGTTTTTTATAAATATAAAAATTTCTAAAAAACCCCATAGGTTTGCTAATTTGACTAAATACCCTAATATATAAAATTTTTATAAAATAACAAAAACACCCCCACCACCCGCAGTGCCAGATTCCAATAACCACTGCCGAAATCTGGCCAAAAAATTGCGTTACGACACAGACACGTCGAATCTATGTCGTAACGCGTCGATCTGGCCTTTTCAACCTATTTTTGAAATTAAGATTTGAATAGATTATATAAGTGTCAATCTATTTTGTTTTTGTAAATAAAAAAAAAATAAGGGTTTTGAGTTCATGAGATGCAATTTATATTGCAGTACTGCTTCCCCCTAACCTCAACCCTACCATCTCTTTCCTCCATCTTTTTTTCTTTCAATTAATTATTTTCCTGGCTATGTATTTCTTGTATGAATGAATTTTATTGATTTTGATATATTTGGGGGTTTGTAGGTGCTTGTGATAATAGATGTTTTGTGGTGTTTCAAGTTACTGGGTTGGTGGTTTGGAGTTGGTTCTTGGATAATGGTGAATGGGTTTTGTTTAATGTTGATAGTGGATTGACAGTGGTACTTTTATGGTGGTGGGGATAGGTTTCACATACAATGTGTGGGTAAGGTGTTTATGTTAGACTTTTTACATTATGGTCCTACACTTCTCATATATTTACATTTTGGTCCCTGTTGATGTGGTCATACGGTTGTGTCTCTTGAGCAGTTGTCTTTGATGGAAAGACAAGCGCATAAAAGACTTTCTGAGGTCCCCATTAGACGCAATTTTATATTGATTCCCAAAAACCATCAACCAAAATTGCAGTCAGTGGAAGATCTTGTAATTTATAAAGGAGCAAGAAGATCAAAGAACAATTGCTATGGCTGGAGGTTTGTCATTTACTTCCGCATATATTCCATAGAGGTTTTATATTGAAATTGATTGTATTTTCAATGAATATTGGAATATAAATGTGTTTAACATTTGGTATCAGAGCTTTACATGAATCTCTGCCTAGCATGAAGTTGTTTGTTGCAAATCTGAAAAATATTGCATAAAATTAGGATTTTTTCCATTAAAATCCGTACTGTAAATCAAGCATAACTTTTATTATAAATAGAATTTGTTTTCGATTTTGATGTCATTGGAATCCTTGTTGAAAAAGCTTTCCAACGGTATATTATTTGTCAAAAACGGAGTTCTGGATGCAAAGTTATGCTAGTTTAAAGTTTTGGTTAGTAGTTATTGTTTAGGTGTTTTCGGAAGCCATTTATGGCATCGATTTAGGACGAAATTATCATTTGGGATGTCACTGATATATGTTATATGTCCACATTTGAGTTTCCCATCAGCGCCGGAAAAATGGCGGAAAGCACATTGAAATCTGGAAAAAAAAATTGGGTAAAAGTTGCAGAAAACGGGTCAAGAAGAACCGACTCAATAGGAAAAACGGGTCAAACTGACCCAGTCAAAGTTAAAAGTCAAACGGGTCAAACGACCTGGTCAACCAACCCAAAACCTGTTACCCTGACCCGGCAAGGAAGTTATGATTGAGCCGGTGTTAGCCAAGGTCAGCGGGTCAAGCAAGGTCACAGAGCGGTCAAGCGGTCTAGACCGGTCAACTAACCGGATACAATAGGGTGGGTAGGTGGCTAGAGCCACATCAAGACCCAGCGTCTTTGGCGCATGAAGGGCTCGTGCTTGCGTCAGGCGCGTGAGGGCGCATGAGCGTGTGTGCTGCCTTCTGGTGGCGCGTGGGAGCGCGTCCTTTGGTCACGGTGGCGCGTGGAAGTCGGCTATCATGGTTTT
This sequence comes from Pistacia atlantica, assembly GCA_026229545.1. Classification (NCBI taxonomy): domain Eukaryota; kingdom Viridiplantae; phylum Streptophyta; class Magnoliopsida; order Sapindales; family Anacardiaceae; genus Pistacia; species Pistacia atlantica. Next base: position 3,352,983 of record CM047906.1, read on the forward strand.
TTATGTTATCATAGGTTGACAGCATCTCTAAATAATATATTATTCTTGTATTGATTTGTGTTACATTATACAATTCATGTTATAAATTATTTGATGTTTTATGATCGTATATATTTTTGATTAATTTAGAGTAGCCGCAGCATTTAAATTATGATAATATATGCATTAAGAAATATTAGTTGTGATCATATTAAGGTTAATAACATCGTTTGTAGTTAATCATATTAGTATAATCATTTTACCCACAGGGAATGTTATATTTTTATGATTAATTAGGGATGAAATAGAAATTATTCTTATTTCTTAATTAGCCCACAGGTATTATGAAATATTAATAATTTCTAGTTTCATCATTAAAGGATAATGAATCATAATATGTAATGTCTTTACCCACAGGGAGATTTTATGATATGTCGATTCATTTATGATTTATTATTTGTTTTACATTGGTAAACTTATAATTGTTATTGATGGTTTGTGCCTCATAATTTATTTAGTAAGCATGTCTATTGAATTACTTACAGTTGATCAAACTTTGATGATGGTTGAGGATAAGGTTCCTAATTTAAATGGTGATAACTACAAATCCTGGAGAGAGGCTGTCCTCCTTCATTTAGGGTGCATAGATCTTGACTATGCTCTTCGTAAGGAAGAGCCACCAACACCTACAGATACTAGCTCTAAAGCTGAGATTGCTTTGTATGAACGGTGGGAGCAATCCAACCGTTTAAGCATGATGTTTATCAAATCTCACATTACAACTAGTATCCGTGGGTCGATACCGGAGTGTGAAAATGTCAAGGATCTTATGGAGGCAATTCATGCACAGTTTGAAAAATCAGACAAGGCATTAGGAAGCATCCTAATGAGTAGATTAACATCCATGAAGTTGAGTGGTATTAAAGGAGTCCATGAGCATATTATGAAAATGAGGGACATATGCTCGGAATTGAAATCCCTTCAGATGGTGATTAATGATGACTTCTGGTGCATTATGTCTGAACTCTCTCTCGTCTCATTATACTCCTTTCAAGATATCTTATAACACAGAAGGATAAATGGTCAATCAATGAGCTTTTGACCATGTGTGTTCGGGAGGAGGAGGAGAGCAGGGAAGTGAATGCCGCACATCCGGTGATAGGAAATGTCAAGTACACTTCAAACAAGAATAAGAAGTGGAAGGGAAAAGGCAAGCTGCATGAGGTTATGAGCGAAGGTAATAAGGACAATATCAAGTGTTTCTTCTGTAAAAAGATGGGACACATGAAAAAGGATTGTCCTAAGAGGAAGGCCTGGCTTGACAAGAAAGGTAACCTCTCATCTCTTGTGTGTTATGAATCTAATATGATTTGTGTTTCACATAATGATTGGTGGATTGATTCTGGTTCTACAATCCATGTTTCTAATACCATACAGGGTTTTCTGGATCAAAGGAAGCCATTAGGAAGTGAATGCAGCATCTATTCAGGAAACAGGATGCCTTCACGTGTTGAAGCTGTTGGAACTTTTAGACTTATTTTAAGTACTAATTATGTTTTGGATTTGGAACGAACCTTTTATTCCTAATTTTTCTAGGAATTTAATTTCAGTTTCTAAACTTGTACCATGTGGATACTCTTTCAACTTTTATGATAGTTCTTTTAATTTAATTAAGAACTCATCTATTGTTGGAAATGGTACTTTGGTTGATGGTTTGTTTAAAATTCATTTAAGTGATACTGTTCCTTATAGTCTTATGACTTCACATGCTAACTGGTATGAAACGTACTATTATGTATGAAAACTCTTCCTTTTTGTGGCATAGGAGATTAGGACACATCTCCATTGATAGGATTAAAAGGTTGGTAAATCTTTGGAGTTCTTGAAACTCTTGACTTTCTTGACTTTGATACTTGTGTAGAGCATTAAGGGAAAGTAGACTAACAAATCCAAGAAGGGTGCCAGGGAAGAGTTCGAGCTTTTAGAAATCATACACAGATATTTGTTGCCACGACATGAGCTCTAATGGTGAAATATTTCATCACCTTTATTGATGATTACTCACGATATATGTATCTCTATATGCTTTATCACAAGGATGAAGCGTTGGATGCTTTCAAAATATATAAAGCAGAAGTAGAGAAACAATGTGGAAAACAAATTAAGATCGTGAGATCGATAGAGGTGGTGAATATTATGGTAGATACTTTGGTATAGGACAAGCACTTGGTCCATTTGCTAAATTTCTTCAAGAGCAAGGTATTGTGGCTCAGTACACCTTGCCTGGCACACCATCTCAGAATGGTGTAGCGAACGGAGAAATAGAACATTAATGGATATGGTACGGAGTATGCTAAGTAACTCCAAACTTCCTCATTCTTTGTGGATTGAAGCTCTAAAAACTGCAGCGTATATATTAAACCGAGTTCCAACTAAGGCGGTTCCCAAAACGCCATTCGAATTATGGAAAGGTTGGAAACCAAGTTTAAGTCATTTACGCATATGGGGTTGCCCAGTTGAGGTTAGAGTTTATAATCCACAAGAACGGAAGTTAGATCCTAGGACTATTAGTGCATATTTTATTGGATATGCAGAAAAATCCAAGGGATATAAGTTTTATTGTCCTAACCATTCCAGTAGAATTGTTGAATCAAGAAATGCCAAATTTTTTGAAAATGATGTGGTCAGTGGGAGTGATCAAATCAGAGACTCAGTCTTTGAGAAAATTGATGTTTCAGACAATGCTCCTATATCAAGTAAAAGATTGGTTGTTCATCCAAACAGGGTGAATAATGAGGAACCACTCAATCAAAATCCACATTCTGATGCGATTGTTTTAGAAGATCATTTTGAACAACCTCCAATACAAGTGGAACAACCAGTTGTGCAACAGTCTCAAGAGACTGCTGATACAACATTAAGGAGATCTACTAGAACAAAGAAATCAGCAATTCCTACTGATTATGAAGTGTATATGCAAGAGTCTGACTGTGACATAGGCATTGAGGATGATCTAGACACGTTTTTACAAGCTATGAACAGCAGTAAATCTGAATTGTGGTATAATGCCATGATTGACGAGATGAATTCTATGGCGGATAATAAAGTTTGGGACCTTGTTGACTTGCCTACTGGAAAGAAACCTATTGGTTGTAAATGGGTATTTAAAACCAAAAAGGATTCATTAGGCAACATTGAGAGATACAAGGCTAGACTTGTTGCCAAGGGGTTCACGCAAAAGGAAGGAATAGATTACAAAGAAACATTTTCTCCAGTTTCTAAAAAGGATTCCTTTTGTATCATAATGGCATTAGTTGCCCATTTCAATTTAGATTTACATCAAATGGATGTTAAAACAGCTTTTCTCAATGGAGATTTGGAGGAAGAGGTTTATATGAAACAGCCTGATGGGTTCATTTCAAGTGATGGTGAGCATTTGTTTTGCAAGCTTAAGAAGTCCATTTATGGACTTAAGCAAGCCTCCCGACAATGGTATTTAAGATTTCACACTGTTATCTCTTCATTTGGTTTTGTAGAGAATGTCATGGATTAGTGTATATACCACAAGGTCAGTGGGAGTAAAATCATCTTTCTTGTGTTATATGTAGATGATATTCTCCTTGCAACCAATGATTTGGGTTTGCTACATGAGGTGAAACAATTTCTCTCTAAACATTTTAGTATGAAGGATATGGGTGAGGCGTCTTATGTCATTGGCATTAAGATTCATAGGGATAGGTCTCGACATGTTTTGGGACTATCTCATGAAGCCTATATTAATAAAATTCTTGAGAGATTTAGAATGAAAGATTGTTCACCCAGTGTTGCACCCATTGTTAAGGGTGACAGGTTCAATCTGAACCAATGTCCTACACTTGAGATTGAAAAGGAACAAATGAAAACTATTCCTTATGCTTCAGTTGTTGGAAGCCTAATGTATGCTCAAGTCGTACTAGACTGACATCGCTTTTGCGGTTGGCATGTTAGGAAGATATCAAAGTAATCCGAGGTTTGGATCATTGGAGAGCGCAAAGAAGGTCATGAGGTATCTTCAAGGAACTAAAGGTTTCATGCTTACTTATAAACGTTCCGACATTTTAGAAGTCGTCGGATATTCAGACTTAGACTTCGCTGGATGCATTGATTCTCGAAAATCAACATCCGGATATGTTTTTATGCTCGCCAGAGGTGCTATATCTTGGAGAAGTGCCAAACAATCTTTAGTTGCCACTTCTACCATGGAAGCTGAGTTTGTTTCCTGTTTTGAGGCAACTACACAGGGTATTTGGTTGAGAAGTTTCATTTCTGGGCTTGGAGTTGTTGAGTCTATCTCTAGGCCAATAAAGTTATATTGTGACAATTCAGCTTCTTGTATTCTTTGCTAAGAATAATAAGAGTGGAAGTCGAAGTAAACACATCGACATTAAGTACTTAGCAATAAGGGAGCACGTTAAAGCCAAAGAAGTGTTCATTGAACACATACATACTAAGCAGATGATTGCTGATCCTCTAACGAAAGACATGCCACCAAAGACGTTCAAGGATCATGTTGTTCAAATGGGACTATGTCCCGCTTTGTCACTATGAGAGGTAATACTTTCATTGTCTGAAACTTTGTAATTTAGTTTGTTTTCTCTTTTAAGTTGTATACATTTTGGTTGGAGACAAACAAACATTCTAGAGGACCTAGAACAAACATTTGAGGTTTGTTCATAAAGTGGTATTCCACATTTAAGCGTTTATTTAGAAAGAGTAAAATTGCATTGTAATACATGGAAGGTAATACTTGTTTAAAAGGGACTTACCGCTATGATTCATGTACTTTTTCCTATTTCTAATTGAACATACCGCATATACATCTCTTGTGTTCTGGATTATATTATACAAGTTTGGACCAAGTGGGAGAATGTTAGACTTTTTACATTATGGTCCTACACTTCTCATATATTTATATTTTGGTCCCTATTGATGTGGTCATATGGTTGTGTCTCTTGAGCAGTTGTCTTTGATGGAAAGACAACTGCATAAGAAAGAGACTTTACAGGTCCCCATTAGACGCAATTTTATATTGATTCCCAAAAACCATCACCCAAAATTGCAGTCAGTGGAAGATCTTGTAATTTATAAAGGAGCAAGAAGATCAAAGAACAATTGCTATGGCTGGAGGTTTGTCATTTACTTCCGCATATATTCCATAGAGGTTTTATATTGAAATTGATTGTATTTTCAATGAATATTGGAATATAAATGTGTTTAACAGTTTATGGTGGGATCAAAGGTCTGTCGAAGAGGTTGGGCTTGGCACAACCTTGCGTTGGGCAATGTGGTTTTTTTTTTTGAGGGGGTTGTGTTGTGGTGGTTGTGGGAAGGAGGAGGAGGGGGCAAAATGGTATTTGATTGCCTTTGCTAGTATCGAATGCAAAAATTATAACTTTGACAAACAGCAGGGGGTTAGGAGTTATTTCCGAAACAACAAGGGGTTAATGAATTACGGTATACCTCAAGGGTTTAAACAATTTTCTCAATTAATAATTATTAGAGAAGTCCAAAATTTGTTCCCCTTCTTTCTTTTTTAATATTTTTTTCTAAATTAAATAAAAATAAAATGGATAACTAGTTATTCAATCTTAATTATAATTTTTTCAACTAATTTGATAATATAAACAAATGATTATTATAATTAATATCATGAGTAACAATTATATTTTTTATACTTACAAAAATAAAAGTTTTCTAAGAATTATAATAATCATGAAAACAATACTACATCTTATTTTATTTGTCATAACTCAATTCTTTTTAACTACTACTATTTTAAGATGGCATTCTATTAAATCTGTTTCATTGTATTTGGGATTTGATTCTATAATTCTCTTCAACTTTTTGATCTTGTCATTTCACTCTAAAAATCCATACTCTAAACAATACTACAAAAACTAAATATTTCAACTTTTTAATTAGCTATTGGAAAAAATTTTGTTTAATTTTCATATCTAGCAGATACTTAAACTCTTTGAACGTGGAAGACAATGGTATGGTCACAATGGGGGAGCCTTAATTATAAGATTTTTAGACTATATATGTTTGACCTCGAATGAGGAATTCCTAGAGTTATATTTTGCACAGTTTAACTTCAGAAGTTATTATGTAGTAAGAGAAGTGAGCATAATTCTTTTATTGTATTTGAAGATTTTAGTTTGCATTCTATCACCAAATGTTGTGACGACTCTTTGTTGTTGGCTAATTCCTACATTTGCAATATATATTAAGATTTTTGTCATTAGTTTCTAAAATTTTTAGAGAGATGAAAACTTCTATTAATTAAAGCCTTTTGCAATATTTTACCATAGTGATGTGAGACCACTAACATTAATTAGGTTGTCACAGTTCACGACACTTTCTCAATTGTATAGTGAAGTGGGATTCGGTCCACTTTGAAAATAACATCCATGATGCCTGAGTTTAGTGATATGACTCAATTGGGTTACTACAATTCAACATGCTTTTGAAATCACCTTTCATGGAAACTTTATGTTTTGGAAACTTTATGAAACATCAACTGGTACATACAACTAATTTCGACTTTGCATATTAAGTCTGTTGAGGTAAGTTCTACCATACAACACCATGAATATATCAAGTTTTATAATTGAAATTATATATAACATAAAAATAGAGAAAAAAAAAATGCAAAAATCGAAATTCCTAAACTTCTCACAAGTTCTCCAAATAGCAAAGTCAAAACAAAAAATCAACGAGTTAATGAGTGATTATTGAATAGAGGCAGGTGGTGCCAGTAATTTGCAATAGTCTTTGATCGGCGAGGTGGTCTAACATCACACAATAGGCCGCATATGGCTTTAACACCAAATCACGATGAATCGAAGCAAATCTCAACCAAACGCAATCAACTACAATTGGTCCTAGGAATGGGGAGCCCATATTGTCTGCAATTGGGCACCACTAAGGGAAATCTTGTCCTCGCCGATCTTTGATAGCTATCGAGCTACTTGATCATTTGTATAATACAAGGTACATTAGATTTGCTTTCATTGTTGTTGCATTTGGAGAGAATTATGACCATGATTATACCTGTTTAGTATCTCACGAGTTACCGTTTTAAGGACAATTACGGCAACAAAGTTTACTATGGTTGGCAGTGTGGTCTCCCCAGGCTTCAGAAGAAGTATGATAACATAGATCACATGGAAGTAGAGTATAAGTCCCTGTATGGATACTAGGCTACTTAAGGGTGACTAAGCAAATATCAGATTTAAGTTCAAGGCATCAAAAGTTCACCCGACCCAAAAATATTTTTGCACAGTGAAATATTGTGGTGTTCATCCACTATATCTAGTACCCAAGATAGCCCAGCCCAGCACCAGTGGAAGTAGCAGATCTAATGATGTAAAGCTAAAGCTACCACCTCCCAAGAGAATTTGCATGGACCAAACCCATTCTGCTTCACTTTAGAATTTCAGATATAGTTAGCATTTCCTAATCCTAAAGCCTTGTAGAAGATTTTAGAAGGACAAATTCAATTCTTTTATTATTCTCTTTTCTAATTATTTTATTCTACTACAATAATCGCATGGTAATTAAATTTATGTTTATCACAAATTCTACCATTTTATCCTTTCTTGAACTGCTATAAATGTGTTGAAATTTCAGGGTTATGAAGTTATTTTGGAGTGAAGTTATGGACCACTCCGGGGCGGAGCAAAGATAAAAACAATATTTGGGAGCTGGACAGGGTAAAGACAGAATTTTAAATTTCAATACAAATTTTTTTTTTAACATATTATATTAAATTACTTATAAAAGAATAAAAATAACTTAATTAAGTCTTGATAATGCGTATAAAAAAGACAAAATAATAGCTTAAGACAGTGATGCTAAATGACTCCCATTGATTCTTTATTCAGCCCCCATCTTATAATAGATCTACATTAATTCCGAAATGTGGGGTTAAATTATCTAATTTCCCATTTATTTTACAACAAATAAAATGTATTTTTAACCCATGATTTTTAGTGCACCAGTAGTAGCCTTTGAAATTTACCTTGTTTGCAAGAATCTAGAATTGTTGTCATATTTTAATATCCATTCATTATACTTTTATTTATTTTGTAAAGTATTAAAGCTTCAAATATATATATAATTTTCTTTGTTCCCAGTTTTTGTATTTTATAACATTATGTGAATATGTTTGCTTTGCTTTCTTTCGATATTTAAAACTAATATCTTAATTTCAGTTTATTTTTAAAGAAAACAATAACGTCTTAAATTTTTTACATATGAAAAAAAAAAAAATCAGATTCGTATCTTTTAAACTTAATTAATAAAATGAATGCTATTTATATTATAATTCAATATATATAATTTTATTTTAGTAAAACATGTTGGAAATTAAATTTAAAATGTTTCTTTTTAAACTTAAAAGAAAAAAAAAAAAAAAAGATATTTAAGTTTAATGTATTAAACTGAAAATTATTATATTTTTCAAGAGTAAGGTGTCTCTATTTTATCAAAAGTCATTAATGTGTTAAAATGTAGATACAATTTTATTTTTTTTAAATCTTATTAATTACAGTCATAATATTTTCTTGGTATTGAGCATATTTTCTTTACATATTTATTATCTTCCAATAATTATGATCACTAAAAGAATTACAATGGAAATAGTGAATAGAATTGATACACGAATGGTAGAAATATCATGAATCACAAGAAATTACTAGTTGGAGTAATCATATTTAGAGCAACTGCAGATACCAATCGAGTATTCATCTCTTCTCACTTGGTTTTGTAATACAATTTCCGACTTAAAATGAGATTGAACTTGCAGAATCTAATATAACTAAAATTAGAATCACCACGAGCTTTGAGGGTACGTAAAAATATTAATTTATCATATTTTTTAAGAGGTTTTATCCCATTTTCTTGGATTATCTACTAGTGGGATTACAATTTAACATTTTCAAACTAAGTTTTTGGTAATAAGAGGGAGTTATTCAGTAATTGAACGTCACTTGTTATTTTTCATTTTTGAAAAAATTAATTACGTTTCCAAGTTGGTTGAGCTTTACAATTTAGGAAAATCAATTTATGTTGAAAAGGCTTTTATATTCAAAGCTTTGTTTTCAAATTGTTCACTACTCAACGGTTTGATTAACAACTTCTGTTAAGTGGCGTTACTTAAATCCTTTTTAGTGAAACGGTGCAGTTTAGTATACAAATGAAACTCACAATCTCAACAGTTTCAGATTAAAGCTGCAGAATTTGTGGGTTTATATCAACTGTACCTCAGCAAGACTAGAGATAAAAGCTTTTTGAATCCAACAGTTAGATTAATGGTGGTTAACAGAGTTTGTTAACATTCCATTGACATGAAAATGGAGTTATCAAATATGTTAAAAGTTTAGTAACGCTACCGTTTTTCTGATCAGAGTGGTTGGGTTTTCATTTTTATTTCAACTGGAGTTCATCAAGCTGGAGAAGAGATTACCAGAGCCTCCCTCAAGTCTTAATGAATTAGATGCTGATCTGTTTATAAGTCTTAAAACATTTGTGAACTTGAGTGAAAATGAAATTGCAAGTCATAACACACATGCAAATTTGATTGAATCGAAAATAGCCAATCCAAGTCCTAAAACACTTGGTACATGTCATGTGGATCACAAGAATTGTAATTCAGCCCAAGCCAAGGAAGGAAGCTAGCCGAAGTTGTCCAAGAAAGCAAGTCAAATTCGGCCCAAGCTCAAGGAGAGGAATTAGCCCAAATTACGCAAGGAAACAACTCAGCCCATGTGCATAAAGGAGACATTTCAGCCCAAGTCCATTCAAGCACAAATTCTTTAAGTGAAGTCCAAGTCCAACAAAGAAAAGACCTAAGCATTCAAGAGGTCCAAAACAGCCCATTATCCAAGTCCAAAGAGCATTCCATGCTATTTCATTTTGGGGCCCCTTCAATGAATTCCAAGGCCCAAACTCATATACTATTATTAGTAGGATTTAATTAAGTATTGCTATGTTTAGTTAATTATCCTAGGTGGCATATTACTTAAGTAGTTAATTACCCTTGTAATGCTACTATAAAAACAAACCCTCTATCATTTTGTAAGGTTGAACAATGATATTGAAAATTAAACACTTGAGAGGAATGACTTTCCTTTTACTTTGAAATCTTTTTCTAAGTCTTGACAATGGATTTGGTGATGATTCAACTTCAAGTTAGTGGAGAAATCCTTTATGCTTGAAGTCATTTTCTTGTCTCTATCCTTTGATGAAGTTTGAAACATGGTTGTCAAATCGTGTATCGTATTGTATATCAAAAACCTAATTTTTTGAATCGTGCATCGTGTATCGAAAACCTAATTTTTTGAATCGTGTCTCGTGTATCGTATCGTATTGTATCGCAGGATACGCCTTTTTCAAAAAATTTAATAAAATAATAAATTTTTTTAAAAATTAATATCATCCTCATGATTAATTAACAAGTTTTGTGGTATTATTATTTTTAAATTATGGTATTACGTAATCAAAATTAATCACAAAATTAAGAATCTATGTCATTTCCTCTCAACCATTCATATCATTTTCAAGATCAATGTCAATATCTATAACTTCACTTGTGTTATTATCATCATGCGAAATGGGCAATGCAACTTTATTTTCACTTTCTCCATATAAAATAGGTAAATTTGGGTAGGTTTTAGTAAATCAGGTTGAGTGACCCGGATTCGACCTAAAATTTTTTTGGATCTTTGACCCAAATTAATAAAGTCGTATCGATTTATATTGATATTTTTAAGGATACAAAAGGATACGTATCGTATCGTAGGATACATATCAATGTATCGAAAGGTTTAGGATACACTCTCTGATACGTATCATTGGCGACTCGTATCGAATCGTATCATAGGATACGTATTGCGTATCTTAGGATACTAACAACCATGGTTTGAAAAATATTGACAGAAAATGTTATTGCTGTTGAAGGAAAGTTTTTCACACTTTTTACAATTGATTTGTATCAGACTATATACACGTATACAGAGTTTATTTTAGGAAGGAAAGCTAAAATTATGCCTACTATTATAGAGCATTTACTCGAGATTTTCCTAGCTATTACAGAGTAATTGTTAGCTGTTATGGATAGATTTGGAGCCTAATAATCAAGTTAATTGATCTTGAGCTTGAGGAATCTTCCTTTATATCCTTTACATTTAAGTAAGTTGTTTTGTGTTCTTTTCTATCTTGGCCGAAATCTCTTAGTGGTTGTTTATCCTTGTTCAAGTCTGGTTGTATGTGCTTTGTGTTGTGTTTGCATGATTTTGGAGTTGAAATACCCTTGGTAGTTGAAACGTTAATGAAGGTTGTGAAAAGTCCTGCTTGGCCGATTCTATGTATGTGATTTTGTGATATTTTGTTGAGTTTTTCATGGTGGTTTTGGATCAGATGCATCCGAGTCGGAAATGGCATATGAACAATTCAACATTTTTTCAAGGATGACAATTGAATTCATATTCAGAAACTATCTAAGTTTGGATGAGAAAGCATACAACAACATTTTAGAGAATATAGCATCACCGAGACTTTGTTATGAAAAGGTTATCTCACACCCTCCCTTTCTCCCATTACTTCTTTGTCTTATAAGAAATAACGAATTTCATGTTACAGGTATATAAACAAACGCCTAAAATCGGCTATTGTATACATGGGAGTGAAATTCCCAACTGGTTAAGTTTTCAAAGCTTGGAATCTTCAATAATTACTTAACTTCTACAACATTTGAGTAATGAAAGCTTCATGGGAGTTGTTGTATGTGCTGTTATTGCATTTGAGGAACCATATTATGGAGATGATCTTGAAGTAAGTTGCATTTACCATTTTAAAACTGATTATGCTGATAAGGATTGCTTCTACTGGCATTTGAGCGCTAGGGGCATGAATAAGATGCCGATTGAATCAAATCACATGGTAGTGGGGTATATACCTTATTCTAGGTTAATTAATGGTCGCCATACAACCTCATTTAAGTTCAGTGCAAGTAATTATTTCAGGGATATTTCCATGGAAGGCTTCAAGGTGAAATGTTGTGGGGTTTATCCACTATACATACGGCCAAACATGTTGCAACCCTACATTTGTAAGGAGAAATTTGCTGCCACCAGTGAATGTTCAACATAAATAAGTGGAAGAAGCGATATCCGATGGAGAGGAAGTGCAACCAAATCTTAAGAGAATTTGCGAAAGCAAATCAACACTTCTTAATAACAAATTTCCTTTCTTTCGTATCATTCGACTTTGTTTGGTGTTTGTTTCTTCTTGGACTTATTGCTTTTCAGCTACGATGCTATTCATGGTTTCTCTGTCAAATATAATGGTAATTTGCTGGTCACGACTTTCAAGTTTTTGACATATGATAATATAACCATAGGTTCAAGAATGATTATTAATGTTGATGCTAGTTTTTGACACCAACTAATTGTCACGTGCATATTGCTGATTGGTGGATTAACACACGTGATAATGAATATACAAAGTGAACTAAATGCAGAGAAAGCTTTTAAAGTGGTTCGGATGCTAAGGTAGCAAGTCCTACGTCCACTGATTTGTATTGATAGTAGTGTGGGTCAGGTCGCCAAGCGGACTGGCTTACAGAGGAATTATGAAAAGTAGATATGTTTACAGGAGAGAGAGAATCCTTTGTAAAAAAATGGCCGAATCCCCTTAATGAAGGGGTCTTCCTCATTTTATACCAAGCTGAAGCGTGTAATTATCATTAAATCCATGGGTTGGTGTGATTGTCAGGATATAATCCGGCTTTATGTCCCATTGCTCTCTTCCCAAGCTGATTTCGCATGATTTATTGCAGGGGAAAGGGACGCGTGTGAGCCCCATATCATGTAGCAGGTCTGACGTGTGCGTGTTGCCCTGACGGGAGCAGGTCACTCTTCACGTGACTTTCCCACGTCAGCCCTTATTTCCCCAGGCATAACAGAAGCCCCTAGTTTCTAAGGTTTGAGGATCGAACCTTGGGAACTAAGTCACATCGAGCTTCTGGTCGCCCCGAGCTGAATAGGATGAGCTCAACACAGGACTCTTGGCGAACACGATCTCGCGCAATTCCTTGCCTAAGCGACCTGACAATCCTCAACCTTGCGACCTGGATCTGATGGACGCTCCTTTCCGTACCTTAGAGATTCAATGAACCTGGTTCTGCGCTGTCAGGCGCTCTGCACGCGTTAAAGCGTTTGTCAGACACATTAAATGCGTTGCGTCTTTGGCCAGCCGACCCGTTTGATGGCATTGGTTATAGCACGCACAAACGACTCTTATCATGGCATTTAATGCGACGTGGGCGCATTTAATGCGGGGAGAGAGAGAGTTGTAGTTTCGGTTCGAGGGGTGGTAACCGTCCGTTCGCAATCCATATAAAAGCTTGTATTTTTCAGATGAGGTCACCGAAATTTCTTTCGATTCGAGTGACAAACCTTTGCAAACCAAGAACCATTCTCTTCCGATCGGCGCTTTTCAGGCAACCGAAACGAATTTCGGCCTCAGCTTCGCATCCCAAAGAGTAAGGTTCTCCTTTCCCTCTTTTTTTATTTTGCACTGGTTTGGATGGACCATGGCGTTGGGTCTCCCGGTGTTTCACTGGGGACGTGACGCCGTCATTGGATTCGAGCCGTGGATGGCGGCTCGGGTCACTGCTAGGTTTTAAGAATTTGTCCCCTGCCGTCGCACGACACGAGCACGAAGGCCTAAATGACCGTGTCTGTCGATGTTGCAACGGAATGGAACCGTCAACATCCAGACCCGAGGAAGGAGCCAGCTCGTCCTCGCGGGAAGTTCCCGAGGACGCAGCCCTCGATGTCTACTCGGTTCTTACCTCCGAGGAATATAATAGAATAAAGAGGCAGTTTGACATCCGCGCGGAGGTGTTCCTCGACCACACCAGACCGTCACGGCGCCGGCCGATGGCCTTGCCGCGATCTCTGAAGAGATCTTCAAGGGTGGAGGGAGGATTCCCTTTCATCCTTTCATCAGGTCGGTCCTGGATCATTTTGGGATCGCACCAATGCAATTGACGCCAAACGCGTACGTCATCGCTATCGCGATGTACATCGCGTGCCGCGAGAGCGGCTTGGGAGAGCCAACGGCGGTGGAGCTCGGCGTCGCCTACTACCTTAAGAAGAGTAGGGACAAGGACTCGTACTATTTGTCTCGGCGACCTACCATTGCCGCGGGGATATACAGCTATCCCAGCAATGCGGGGGCCTACGAGACAAAGTTCTTCTTTTTCTTTTATAACGGCTACTGCCGTTTTCAGGATCCAAGTAGGTTTTTCTTTCGCTGGGTTCATTATCTGCTCGCCTGATCCATAATAACGACCTGTTTTCTTTTGCAGTTAATAGAACGATCGAGCAGGCGCTACTCGCCGACCCAGACAGGCTTGTATCATTTGGAATACTGGACAAGGAGAGCCGTGACGCGAGGAAGCTTGTGACAACCGCAAACTTGCGGAAATACGGTTTTTTCAGCGACAAGGCGTCGTTAGAACCCCCAGAAGGTAAGTTATACTGGTTCCTTTCTGGTCGTAGAATAAGTTTGCTTACTAACGAACTTAAATGCAGAAACCATGCCCCCAAAGAGTCCGGGCAGCCCCGCCGAGCACCATTTGTCTTCCCTCGATCGAGGAGAGAGCGGCCGAAGCTGCCCATCCCATTCCGGCACAGTCGCTGCGAACTTCTGCGGCTTCGCAACCCCTTCCTATGCAAGAAGCGACCAGGGCGGAGCAGGTCGCTCAGCCACCATCTGTTCGCCTAAGGCGGAACGCTCCGGTCCAAAGGTCCAAGAAGAGGAAACAGGTCCAGGCCGAAGAGTCTGAGACTGAATCCGAGGAGGAGCCTCTGAGGACGAGCCAGGGATCCAGGAGGTCGGGGAAGGAGCCCGTAAGCGAGGCGGCCGCTGCCGACAAGGCAAAGGACGCACCAGTTCTAGACTCATTAGGAAGTCTGCCCGAGTACTTGCAACCGATAGTCTATGGCCTACTCGAGTGCGAGCTATCGGAATCATACGACGAGTTTGCTGACACGGGCGACGACTATGACCAGTCGTTCCAAAGATCGAGCAAGGTAAATGAGCTGGACTTGAAACTTCATTCTGATTTATTTCTAACTCATATCTTGCTCGCAGGCGTTACTTGCGATGAGGATGGCCATGGAAAAGACGCGGCTGGGGGTCGCAAAGGGGACAAGCGACCTAGAGGAGGAGGTCGCGAAGCTGAAGCAGAGCTTGGAGTCCGTCAAAGCGGAAAGAACACAAGCGTTCAAGCGCGCAATGTATCGAACCAAAAGGATGCCGCTTTACGAACGGTGGATTTCCAAAAGACGGAACTCGACCGACGTGCGGAGGAAATTAAAGAACTTCAAAGGACAACCGCCCGGCTCTCCAAGGAGGTCGGAGAAAAGGACCAAGAGATGCGGGCGACCTTCGAATGGGCTCAGCGAGCTGAACAAGATAGTGAGGCCTCCGAACAAGAAAGGCGAGCTCTTGAGGCCGAACTCCAGGAGAGTTGGGAGAAAATCACTTCCCTGACTAAAGAAATGCAGAATCAGTCAGAGGAGATGGAAGAAAAGGCCGTAGACTGGGCAATCGGGTCTATTTACTCCCTGCGAGCAAAAAACCCAGATCTGGACATGTCCAATCTCCCGAAGAGTTGGCAAGCGACTTTGCGGATCATGGTCGAGGAGGATGAACAGGAAGCCGCGGCCGTCCAACGACCCGACCAGGCAGGGGGTTCTGGATCAAAGGATCCCCCCGACCAGCCTTAGCGTAATGAGTTGTCCCCATTGTAATCGGGTCTTTTGACTTTTTTGTTTGTACATGAATGGAGACTATCTTTACAATTGTAGTTCGCTTTTTCATATATATATGTACAATTTACAATTGTGATTTACATAAGCAATTGCCTACAAATTCTTACACGCGAACAGGAAACATGCGAACTGTTTCGAACAAAGTAATACTTGAAAGAAATAAACAAAAACTGAGAGCTGAGTTCGGGACTACTGATAGTATGACCGAAGGTGCTCGACATTCCAAGCTCGGGGTACTTTGGAGCCGTTTAACCTTTTGAGGTGGTAAGTCCCCGGTTTGATTACTTTGTCGATCCGATACGGACCTTCCCAGTTAGGCCCTAACACCCCTGCACTTGGCTCTCTGGTCCCGAGGAGAACTTCCTTTAGCACAAGATCTCCGACCTGGAAGTCTCTTCGCTTGACCTTTGAGTCGAAGAACCTTTTTGCTCGCTGCTGGTAGGCTTCTACCCTTAGCGAAGCCTTGTTGCGGTGCTCTTCGATCAGGTCCAAACTCGCTTTCATAAGAACTTCGTTTTCGACCTCATTGTACAAGTCCCTCCGAAGAGAACCAATCCCGACCTCTACAGGGATCATCGCTCCGCAGCCATAGGCTAGCGAAAAAGGGGTTTCCGAGGTGGAGGTTCTTGGAGTTGTCCTGTAGCCCATAAGACTTCGGGGAGATCGTCAGCCCAATTTCCTTTGGCTACCCCGAGCTTGGCCTTCAGAGTGTGCTTGATGGTCTTGTTGACTTCTTCAACTTGGCCATTCGCTTGCGGTCTGGCGACTGAGGCAAACTTTTTATGGATGCCCAGCTTGTCGCAGAATTGCTTGAACTCTTCATTATCGAATTGCTTCCCATTATCCGACATAAGGGTGTGAGGGATTCCATAGCGGCACACTATGTTCTTGAAAACGAAATCTTTTAGCTTTCTGGTCGTGATCGTGGCTAGCGGCTCGGCTTCAACCCATTTTGTGAAATAGTCTACCGCGACCACGGCATACTTGACCCCTCCCTTTCCAACTGGCATGGGGCCGATAAGGTCGATCCCCCACATGGAAAATGGCCAGGGGCTAGACATAGTAATCAACTCGTGAGACGGGGCTCACGGAATGTTCGCGAACCGCTGGCACTTGTCACATTTCTTGACAAAGTTGTGTGCATCTTCTTGGATCCGGGGCCAATATATCCCTGACGAACAACCTTGTTCGCAAGAGATCGAGCTGCTGTGTGGTTACCGCAGATCCCTTCATGAATTTCCCTCATGATGTAGTCTGCTTCTTCACTGGTTACACATCGGAGGAGAGGGGTATTGAATCCTCTCCTGTACAACTGATCCTCGATGAGTGTGAAACGAGCAAACCTTACTCGCAGAATCCCTTGCCTCGACTTTGTCGCTCGGCAAAGTCCCATCCTTGAGGTACTAGGCAATGGGAGTCATCCAGGAATCCTGTTGAGCCACATTTAAGACCTGTTCGGTCGATCTGATAGTAGGAGCATCGACGAAGCGAACAGGAATGTTATCAGGAGCCTCAGAATCTAACGATGAAGCTATCTTTGCCAAGGCGTCCGCTATAGAATTGCCCTCTCTGGGGATCTGAGCGATTTCAAAATGCTTAAACGACCCTAGAGGCCTTAGCCTCTTTTAGGTAGCAGACCATGTTCTCTTCCTTGGCTTGGTATTCCCTAGGATTTGGTTGACGACCAGCATAGAGTCGCTGTAAATGCTGATCGCGGTGGCACCCATTTCTTTGGCAAGTCGCAACCCGGTGAACAGGGCTTCGTACTCGGCCTCATTGTTGGTCGCTTTAAACCCGAATCGGAGGATACCGTGAATCGAGCCCCCTCGGGGCTCACAAGGAGAAGACCCGCGCCGGCTCTTTTCCTGTTTGATGACCCGTCGACGTAGAGGTTCCAGGTCGACAGGTTCTGAATACTTTCTTGCCCGACTTCGTTAGGCTGTTGCTCGCTTGGGAGATAAGAAAATTCCGAGATGAAGTCTGCAACAGCCTGCCCTTTGATGGTCGACCTGGGCTTATACTTTAGGTCGAACTGGCTTAACTCCATGGCCCATTTGAGCAATTTACCCGAGGCCTCTGGTTTCTGGAGGACCTGCCTGAGGGGGTAATTTGTCATTACATTGATCGTATGGGCATGGAAGTAAGGTCGCAGCTTTCTGGACGCGACCAGCAGAGCAAAAGCTAGTCGCTCCATCTCCGGGTACCGCATCTCGGCATCCGATAGACGCTTACTTGCATAATATACTGGCCATTGAGCCTTTTCCTCTTCCCTGTATTAAAGCTGCACTGACCGCGAATTGAGACACGGACAGGTAGACGAGCAGGGTCTCCTGTGGAAGAGGCTTAGAGAGGAGAGGTGGCTTCCCAAGGTGTTCTTTTATATTCTGGAATGTCTGCTCTTCGGGAGTCCACTCAAATTTCTTATTGGCCTTTAGGACGTTGAAGAATGGTAAACAAGGTCTGTTAGCCTTGATATGAAGCGACTAAGTGCCGCTATTCGCCCGTTCAGACTCATGACTTGCTTTTTGCTGGTCGGGCTTTCCATATCGAGCAGAGCTGAATCTTTTCGGGGTTTACCTCTATGCCCCGCTGATTGACCATATATCCCAGGAACTTTCCTGACGATACCCCGAACGAACATTTGAGGGTTCAGCTTCATTCTGTAGAGCGAGTATGTCAAACATCTCAGCGAGGTGCGCAATATGCTTTGAGGCGACCTGGGATTTGACCAGCATGTCGTCCACATAGACCTCCATTGTTCCCCCAATCTAGTCGGAGAACATTCGATTGACCAACCTCTGATAGGTCGCGCCCGCGTTCTTGAGGCCGAAAGGCATGACTTTGTAACAGTATAGCCCCCGATCCGTAATGAAGGTCGTATGTTCTTCATCTGGGCCATACATCGGGATCTGATTGTATCCCGAGTAAGCATCCATGAAACTTAACAGCTCATGCCCCGAGGTGGCGTCAACGAGCTGATCCATTCTTGGCAGGGGGAAGCTGTCTTTCGGGCAAGCTTTGTTGAGGTCGCTGAAGTCTACACAGGTCCGCCACTTGCCATTTGGCTTCTTTACCAGGACCGGGTTAGCAACCCAGGTCGGGTAGAGAACCTCGCGAACGGATCCATTTCGGAGAAGGTTCTCCACTTCTGATTTTAGTGCGGCATACCGCTCTGGATCCATCGTCTTTCTTTTTTGGCGAACTGGCTTGGCTTCACTGCTGACATTCAGTGAATGGCAAATAATGTCCGGCGATTCCCGACCATGTACAGCGACCGGCGAACACGTCAATGTTCTCCTTCAAGAAGCTTACCAGCTCGGAAGCGAGCTGGGGGTTGAGACAGCTTCCGATCTTTAGCACTCGCTGGCTCGGCTCTTGGATCAATCGAAACTTCGGACAGATCCTCAACCGGGCCGCTCGGGGATTTCCTGAATTCGCGGATCTATGTTATCCTCCGCCGGACCAGGCTGTGGCTCGATCCGGCTGATCGCCATAGCCTGGCGGGGCGCACATCGCGAAATGCCCTTCCCCTTGTCGGCCATTTGGACCGCTTTTACATAGCATTCGCGAGATGCGCTTTGCGAGCCGCTTACCTCCCCTTATCCCCGATGGAGTGGGGAACTTCATCTTAAGGTGATAAATGGAAGTGACCGCCCTGAAGGTTCTAGCAGAGGTCGCCCCAAGATTCCATTAAAGGCCGACGGGCAGTCCACAACCAAAAATTCAGTAACCCTAGTCACCTCGTCGTAGTCGCCGAGCGTGACTAGTAGCTGGATCGTCCCTTTGGGGATCAGGTGATCCCCCGTAAAACCGTACAGAGGCATCGAGGCTGGCTTCAGGTCGGCCTCGACTAGGTTCATTCTATCGAAGCTGATTTGAACAGGATGTTCACAGCGCTTCCGTTGTCTACAAACATTCTGTAGACATTATAACACCCTATCAGGGGTGTGATCACCAGAGCATCCTCGTGAGGATGGTGCAAGCGAGCTGCCTCCTTCTCGCTGAAGGTGATTGGTTCCTCCTTCCTGGCTTTTTGAGGTCGCTGTGAAGTGCTCATTACCCTGATCGGGTCATGATGCGCTTCACGAGCATACATTTCCTGCGCTCCTCGTGTGTTTCCAGCGAGGTGCGACCTCCGAAAATTAGGTTCACATTGCTGTACCCGCTGCGATCACGGCGCTTTTTCTTTTGCTCCCCTTGGTTTTCTTTTGGGGAGTCATCAATGTACTCCTTGAAGTGCCCTTTCTTGATGAGCTCTTCGATAGCCTGCTTTAGGGCTCGGCATTCATCAGTGTGATGCCCGTTATCCCGATGGTAACGGCAGTATTTTTTGCTGTTTCTGGCCGTAGTAGGAGTTTTCATTGGTTCGGGCTCACCGAGCAAGCTGGCCTCCTCGGATTTGTCGAGGATCGCAGATATGGACATGTTTAACGGAGTGTATTGAGTCCTGTCGCGTTCGCGACGAGGAACAGGAGCATAGGATTTTTTCTGCTCGTAGCGGGGTTTCTTCCCTTTTCGCTGATCGTCAATGTCTTCTTTGCGATCAGCTCTCCTATTATCTCCTCCCCGACCTGACATACTGGAAGTGTCGTGATCGCGACGGCGGAGTGCCGCCAATGAATTCTCTATTCGGAGATACTTTTCTGCCAGGTTGTAGAATCTGGTGAGGGAAATATCATCCTCACCTGCAGTTCTTTCCACAGGTCGGTTTGTGGGCGAACTCCACCTATTATAAGAGTTCGGATGGACTCTTCTGGGGCATGAGCCACCTTGTTGAGTTCCCTGTGGAAGCGGTCAATATAAGACTGCAGGGATTCGTCTCTTTCTTGCCTTATGTTGCTAAAGTAGCTCAAAGGCATCGAGAATTTTCGGTTGGCTTGGAAATGCCGCAGGAACGTCGCGCTCATCTGAGGCCACGAACTAATCGATCCCTGCTGGGAGCGACCTTAACCACCGTTTGGCATGAGAAGTCAGCGTCACGGCCAAACAACGACATTTCGCAAGGTCCGAAACCTGGTGGAGCTCCATCAGGTCGTTGAACTCATATAAATGATCCTGCGGATCATAGTTCCCAGCAAACGGCCGCATATATGGCATTCTGAACCCTGGTGGAAGGGGAGCAGCTAGCACTTCGGGAGAGAAAAGGGATGTAGAGGCGACCTGCGCCTGTTCGTTTTGCTGCTCTCGTAACCTGTCCAGAGCTCGCTGCAGCTCTTCTATTTGTGGTAACGGAGCCAATTGGGGATTGCTTTCACCCGTGCGAGTCCGGCCTTCTCGATTGCGGTTCAGGAAGGTCCGGAGGTCGGATTCCTCCTCGCCTCGGCCGGCATTTTCGGTCCGCACTCGACACACGCTGACTAGAGGCGCGTGAAGGCGGTGGATTGTGCGGGGCATTTTCACGACCCTCGCGGTGGTACGAACCACCCCGCAAGGTGTGGGAGCCACCCGCTTGAGAACGATCGGGGTCGTTCTGCTGGTGGTGATAAGAATCATCATGCCCACTATTCTTGCTTGGGTTTGCCTGCGACGTGGCATGGGACGGCTCGGGATCCACTCTTTCGCCGAGTCTCAGCTTTGCCGATACCCTGCTTGGGGCACCTTTTGCGTTCGCTGGTCCTTGGGAGCCCGTAGGCTTACTTTTTGCCACTTGCTTACCCTTGCGCCTACGCGCTGCAGTGCTCGCGGCACGGGCTATTGCCCTTTGCCGCGCTTTCGCGCGACCTGCAGGTGTCTTTGGCGGTTGCACCGCCCTAGCTGTGTTAGATGACATGCCTTGGTCCAAACGGTCCAACCTTTGGTTGACCGTCTGGAGAGTATTGTCGAACCTCTCCAGGTAGTTTCTGATGGCAGGGTCGAGTTGTGGAGCTGCCGGGACATCCCCGTAGCATTTTGTGAAACTGGAACTTCTTCAGTACGCTGATTAGCTTGCCCTGGCTTAGATTGGCGGGCCATCTGCTGTAGGACCAGTAGGTCAAAGATTCTCCTGATGAAGGGTAGACACTAAATCGGGGCCCTCCTTCTAGCGCCAAACTCTTGATGCTAGTTTTTGACACCAACTAATTGTCACGTGCGTATTGCTGATTGGTGGATTAACACACGTGATAATGAATATATGAAAGAAATAAATGCAGAGAAAGCTTTTAAAGTGGTTCGGATGCTAAGGTAGCAAGTCCTACGTCCACTGATTTGTATTGATATTAGTGTGGGTCAGGTCGCCAAGCGGACTGGCTTACAGAGGAATTATGAAAAGTAGATATGTTTACAGGAGAGAGAGAATCCTTTGTAAAAAAATGGCCGAATCCCCTTGATGAAGGGGTCTTCCTCATTTTATACCAAGCTGAAGCGTGTAATTATCATTAAATCCATGGGTTGGTGTGATTGTCAGGATATAATCCGGCTTTATGTCCCATTGCTCTCTTCCCAAGCTGATTTCGCATGATTTATTGCAGGGGAAAGGGACGCGTGTGAGCCCCATATCATGTAGCAGGTCTGACGTGTGCGTGTTGCTCTGACGGGAGCAGGTCACTCTTCACGTGACTTTCCCACGTCAGCCCTTATTTCCTCAGGCATAACAATTAACATAATTTTGACATTCGTTTTTGCCTCTACAAGATTTGTATTTTGCTCACTACTGTTTTTTTCTCTTCACTTTGTTAGGCCTGTGTCAAGAGTTATGGTCGAAATTGTCAGAGAGAATTTTGAAGGAATTGAATGATACATCGCCTTGGTAATGATTTTGTCAACCGCCTTGGATTTCATGGTAAAAATAAATGGGAAGGTTTGATGTCCCTTAGTTTGTATAATATTTGGTCTATTAATGGTTTAACATGTTGAAATATTAGAACAAATTTGAGTATAACTAATCCATAGTTAAGTTTAATTTCACAATAGAAATGTTAGATGGTAACTTGATTAGTGTAGATTACTACAAAATTAGTTCTTGTTATTGATTGCACAATTTTCTCTTTTATAATTTAATGTTTTTGTGCTGGCATTTTGTAGTTTTTTATGAGTTTGTCTTTAACATAAGGTTGTCAACAACAACAGTTGATTTTTTGTCGATTGATTTGTGGCTACTATATTAGTAATCAAATGTCATAGATCTCTGAATACTCTTACCAGAGCAAATTGAACTTGCTAGTTAATTCACTATTCGGACTATTTGAAGTTTGGAGCTTGTTATGTTGTTGGAAATAATCTGGAAATGATGAGATATTTAAAGTGAAAGCTCTATGCTTTCTCTGGAATTAAGATCTTTGTATCATAATTCTCCTACATCCTATCATTAGGTTAAAGTTTGTGCTCCTCGAATTGAAGAAGGCGTAGGGTTTCGTTACTTAGAGTTTTCATGTATAATTTAGTATTATTTTCAATCAATCTGGAGATTACCAACATCATTTTCTCATATAGTCCCAGATATTAGTTATAGAATCTGACATTGGATTGCTACCTCTGTTTTCATTGTAGTTGTAATATATATAGCAATTACATTCTCTTTGATTTCCTTTCCTCTTATTTTATTTTTTCTTCACATAAATTCCTATAATCATCATATTGTGATGAATATTCGAGTACATAAATTGCACAATAGATATATACACAAATGCATTAGCTGTGAGAATTAATTGATTGTTGTGCGAGACTAAGCGAGCAAATGGGATTAGATACCCTGTAGTCTTAGCCGTAAACGATGGATACTAGGCATTGTGTGTATCGACCCGTGTAATGTTGTAGCTAACACATTAAGGAACTCGCCTAAAGAATACATTTGCAAGAATGAAACTCAAAGGAATTGACAGGGGCGTGCACAAGTGGTGCAACATGTGGTTTAATTCGATGCAAAGTGAAGAACCTTGTTAGGGCTTGACATGCGGCAAATCCTCTTGAAAGAACCTTGTTAGGGGTGCCTTTTTGAACGCAGACACAAGTGGTGCATACTGCATAGCTGTCGTTAGCTCGTGTCGTTAGGTGTTGAGTTAATAAATATTAAATTTTAGAAACTTGTATATATTATTTCAAAATTATTCTCGCATATTATTCAGTGAATGGTTTTGGAATTTTTGTATGCTACCTATCAGTTGTGAGAATAATTAATTTTAATATATTATTTCTGATTGTCAATAACGGCGTTTAGGGGGATAAAGCCTACATTTTTATCTTCAGGTAAAGTCATTTTCTTTATGAACAAAATATGTTTGGTCAAGCATAACCATATTGTCAAAGTGAGATAAGAGAGCTTATGACAAAATGGCATCATAAGCTATGAAACAATTAATAACTGTCGTAGTTTATAAACTCCAGCCATTACGATACCATTACACGCAGATTCTGACACCATATAGCCAAAGTGAGAGAAGAGAGTTTATGACAAAATGACAAAATGGCACCATTACGATAGATTACGGCCACCTTCTAGCGGTGGTGATCAGTTATCGGCAATACGTGAGTGGGTGAGAGTGTTTTTGTCCATTTATAAACTTTTATTGTTGGGAATGTTTAGTTAAATTAACAAACTTAGGAGCTAAAAATAATTTAAATATTTTGAGTTGAATAGAATAGAATTGGATTTTGAAAATATTAAAACAAATGTAATTTTGGGTTTTCAGGATAGGATTGTGAAATAGGCTAGGACAAGAAAAGTGTTCCAAATAATAACTGTTATAATTTAAATTTAGGTTTTAAATTTTATTTCTTTTTCGGTAGTGAAATATTAAAGATAGACTAATACTATTTTGTAGTATTCTTTTAACTTATATAAATGCAAATACTTTTGATAATTTACTAATTAGAACCTTTTATATAAACACTAGAAGACGATATATTTACGATTCTGAAGAAATTTATTAATAAACAATTTTAACATTATACAAAAGTTCAAAATATTTATAATAAACTGAAAATGATATATGTTCATACTGTTATACAAATGTAGTAGTAAAAAAGTGCGTATATAATTTGGAATTTGCCATGTTCCAAGAACCAGGCCATTGATTAGGCATTTGAAATTATTATTATTATTATTATTATTTTTTATTATTATTTTTTTTTTTTTTTTACAGTTGTGAAATATTAAAGATAGGCTAATACTATTTTATAATATTGTTTTATCTTATATGCATGCAAACACTTTTTGATAAATAATGGTTTACTGTAAGATCGATTATTATTATACTCATCTGCTTCATTTAAAAAGTATTAAAAATGTCTATATCGTTAATGATCATTTAAAAAGTATTAAAAATGTCTATATCGTTAATGATATGTTAAGGTTCCATCCATTTTAAATTCAAAAGTCAATTTTACCCTTCTTATCACTTGCCAACTTAACATAATTTCTTTTTTGTTCCTTATTATTTTTATAAATCATTTAAAAACAATTAAAATACTAGAATAATTTTTACATAATTTATTATTCATCTATAAATTTTATTTTAATTATTTTGGAGAAAAAAACTTATTACCAAAATACCGTTATTTTGATTTTGTCTTAATTATAATCATTTTAAGGTTGTTGTAATTTTCAACCTTTGTTTATGTCATAAGAGTAATGCTACAGCTACCGACTGGTGTGTACCGATTTTGTGTACCGAATGATGTGGCACAATCCTGACCATTTATTTATTATCAGTTAATATTAATCAACAGAGGGATTTTGCCACGTCGATTCTGCACTCGACACACTGCGTCGATACTATGCATTTTCCATGTCATAATATAAATTCCAAAACATTTGACTGCAAAAAAATTGTTTTGAATAAAAATTTAACTTTATATATTTTATTAAATTCATTTTTTAATTTAAAATGTCTTTTTCCTAATTTTTTATTAGATCTTTGTTTGGATTTGTTATGGAAATCACAGGAAATGTGTAATCGTGAAAAGTAAAGTGGTAAGTTCAAGGTTGATTTTGTGGATTAAAATATATGAAGGATTTAAGAAATTGATTTAAGACTTTTGGATTAATATTATCGGTCCCCGTGAGAGATTGGAACGTATCAAGTGACACAGTAATTTTCTGAAAGTATGAAAAAACCCCTGTCGTTAATTAAAATTTCGTTAAAGCTAACAGATAAAGGGCATAATGGTGATTTTAGGCCTTTCCCCTCTCTTTGCACCCATTATCAAATTAATTTTTAATTTGATTTTCTTTTTTCTTCGTTCATTTTCCCTTGGAATTTCTCCGGGAAAATTCTCTCTCTAAATTTCCTGCACTTTCTAAATTTTCTTCAGAAAATTCCATCTCTAAATTTCTTCAACACGAACAATTTAACTCAAGAACAAAATAATATTTTTATTTTGTACAAACAGTTTAACTCAAACTAAAAAACCTATAAAAGATGGTCAACCTACCTTAGGACAATCCCTCTTGGGTTGGGATCCAAAAATAAAATAGCTTTTACAAGACTATGTATATAGTAGGACATTCCAGGAATAAAACCAAAGAAAGTTAGAATACAATACCCAAATAACCGGTTTGTACTGGAGTTCCACCACCACTAAGACCATAAAACCCAAATAGATCACCCATAAAAATTAGAAATTAGACATGGGTAACCCCCAAATTTGTGCAAGGCTTCTATTTCCCGTGGTCCTCTTCATCTTCCTTAGCTCTATGGTCGTATCCCTTAGACCCTTACCACTAACCTAATGATATTCTAGATGGTTAGTGCATCTTTACACTCCTCTCCACTAATCTTCTCTTTTACAGTTTCTCTTCTCTAACAATCGGCGAATCTTTTTTATTTCTGGATCTGAGAATTAAAATGGTAAAGCATTAGTTACGGTCGCTTTAGCTATGGTGGTTGGCCGCAACGGAAGACGCGTAAATGTGCCTCGTGGTGATGATCCATGCCAGGGGTGAACTTATCCATTGGGTGAAGCAAATGTGTGCTGGGAAATCATTTTGGGAACTAACTGCTGGGATATTTTGTAAATAGTTTCCAGGAATGAGACTGCTTTCTTGTTTTGTAATGGGATTTGAGTAAAGTGCTGCCTTGGGTTTGCTTCGTGGCGGATTGTTGTAAATTTGTGGTGGATTAATGTAGATTAAGATGGATTTGTTGCAGATTGTGGTGGATTGTGGCGGATTGTGCCGGATTGTGGCGCTTTCAGGCCTTGAGGCTTTAGCCATGGCTCTAGGGTTTCATCCAAGAAGATGAAGAAACCCAGATCACAGGTGTGTTTGTCAGGTATTCAAACCTGCAAATGACAGCATAGCAGGGGTGTGTTTATCAAGTTTTCTAACCTGCAGGAACTTTTAGTCCCATCGGATTTTTTTGTTTGAGCTTCAATTTTATTGAATTTTCAGAATAGATAAGGTAATAAAGTCATTTAAAATTTTTAAGTCGATTTAAGCAAACAATGTCTTAATGGCAGGATCTCAAGAAAAATATAAATTGAATAGAGAACATATCAAAAATCTCAATAAAATTTTATAATCTGACATCTATGAATAAACTGAGTCAAACATTTGAAAAAGATTAATATAACCATTAAACATAATACCACCGAGAAAACAAAATTATAAATTTACCAGAAACCCAAATACCTGATTCGAAAAACAACCATTATGACAAACTAAACAAATAACCTCAATGAGAAAAACACAATTATTAGTTTACAGAGACAGTTGGAGTTATTGATTTTTGTGGTGGTTTGATGATATTTTAAAAAAGGCTCATTTGGTCTTTCTCTTTTATGTAAGTCTGATTCAAGACCAAAGTAAAGTATCTTATTGTCTTTTAAGGCGTTTGGTTCAGGGTATGTTAGATTACTGAAAATGTTGGATTGCTAAAAAGATAGATTACCTTGAAGATTACTAAGAATATTTAAGAAAATGTGTTTGGTTAGTTAATGGGTATGTTATATTAATATGTTTAGTTATGGGGAATAAATTGGTGGGTATGTTATTTAAATTACTAAATTATCCCCTTTTAAATATTAATATAATTTATTTTTATTATTAATTTTTGAATAATTTTTTTAAACCCCAATATTTTAGATTTAGCTAAAAGACCCCCGCTTATATAAAACTTTAATTTATGATGAAATCACCCCCACCTACTGCCGCCACCTACAGCCACTGCAAACCACCTTTGGAAGTCTCTGAAAGTCCCGTGAGTAGCTCACCGTGACCAAGAGGCTCCGATATGGCGTTTTTTGGCCATATTGATGGCCGAAAACGGCCATATCATGCTAGATCTAGCCGAAAATGGTCAAATCTATTCTGGCCATTTTCGGCCACATTCGTGGCCATTATCGGCCAGATCTATTCCAGCCAGATCTGGCCGTTAACGGCCAATTCCATCGATCTGGTCGGAAATGGCCAGAATAGGCCAGATCTGGCCTGATATGGCTGTTTTTGGCCATCAATATGGCCACAAACAGCCATATCGAAACCTCCCGGAGCCTCCCAGTGAATCTCGTTCTTTTTTAGGGACTCCGTTGACTTTTCGGGGGCGGCTCGTTGTGGTTGGCCGGCTGTCGACGGTGGTGGCTGGGTGGTAGTGGTGGTGGTGGCTGGGTGGCAGTGGTGGTCTGTAAATTGTTTTAAATGTAAGGGCATTATTGTCCAAAATTTTAATTAAACAAGGGTAAAATTGAAATAGAATATTAATGTAAATTTCTTTTAAAATAGGGGATTATTGTCCAAAATTTTTATTACTAAGGGATAACATTCTAAAAAAAAATAATCTCGATAATCTTAGAATACCTAAGAAAATGGAGATAATCAGATTACCTCCAATATTACCAATAGTAATCACTATTGGTATTTGAAGATTACTGATATTTTATATGACTTGACAACCAAACATAGTAATCAAGTGATTCTAGTAATATAAGATCACTTAACCCTAGTAATGTCAAATAACCCCTAACCAAACGCCCTCTTAGGGGTATATAGAAATTTTCTTGCTTTATGATAACAACCATCTACCGTCAGTTTCTTTTGTTATTTCCAATATCTCGGAGGGGATGTTTGTCATTTGCTAAAACCTCAGGGGGGGTAGAACTTGTCAGCATCCCCCTGGGTCAACTTGGGAATCTGATTCACTTTGACATAAAAAGGACTATCCCTGAAGCATCCAGTCTTGGTGTAACATTAGACACTTTAAATTCTTTGAAAATATTTTTCGAATCAAATTGACAACATAATTTATTTTAATCTGTGTCGTTTCTTGAAAATTATCTTTTCTAAAGCATCTCGAGAATTATGTATTCTTAGTAATTTAAATACATGTTGGGAAATTGGTAAGACAACTTTAGAAACAACATAAATATATTTTCAACATATATTTTGAAGTTTAAAGTCAAGTTTATATCTTCATGTCAACATTAAAAACTAAAATGCACACAAAAATTTGAAATTTAGAAAAACAAGTTAGAACTTTTGCACTTCTAGAATCGCATATTTTCTTTATTTTTTTAATTTTAACCAACTAAATATGGAAATTTTATGAAAATTTTGAAGAGTTTATTTTCATTCATCTTTCTTGTAGTGTAATGTGTGAAGTTTTAATTTAAAGCAACTAAGGTGAAGTGAGATGTCTTAGCTTCCTATATTTGACATCAGAGATACTTTGCAGTTTGGAGTTTGGTTGCTTTCCTATCATTTAGAAACTAGTTTTTTCACTTGTATATCTTTTTCTTTTAAGAGTAATTTTTGTATTTTTTTTTTTTTTTCAACACAGGAAGCATGTGGACTATTTGAATCTTGAAGTACATCCTTCTATGAGGATCTGAGACTCGAGCATTTCATGTAATTATACTTGAAAATGAAGTTTCCAAGATATGATGGAAAAATAAACTTGAGGAATGAGTCAAATTTTGATATTTCCTAATATTAGATACATGTAATTTCCACATAAAGTGAAGTTTTGTTATAGTAGGGTGGCCAAATTTGGATTTCCTTTCAGATGATTAATTCATGTTAACTTTAATGTGAGGATTCTTTGGAGACACCATAAGCAGTTTAGTATATCCTTTGGGAGTTCATCTTGCATAGGCTCTAGATTTATCCTTATTGTACAAAACTTTTTAGTACTTTGGTGGATATCAACATTGGATGATGCAATATGTAACAGAACAAAAGAAAGTGCAGAAAATGCACCAAGAAGAATGAAACCACAGTACAGAGGCCAAGAGCGATGGAGAAGATGAAATACTGTTATTCCCCTCTTTGAATATTCGACAGATAGCCCAAGGCTGTGCTATCAGACTAACAAATGTAACAAACTAACCGTCTATACAAATCAATGAATGCCATCATAAAGTAAAGAAATATATAAAGGAAAAGAAAATAAAGCGACTTATATACAAATTAAACTACAGCTATACTACATGTCGTTTTATATTTGTCCAGTGTCCTCTAACACCCCCCCGCAAGATGGAGAATAGAGATTAACTATGCCCATCTTGGAGAGGTGTGTTGCAAGCACATGAGAAGGTAGAGCTTTAGTAAAGATGTCCGCCAACTGGTTATTGGAAGATACATGAGCAGTAGAGACAATTCCAGCTTGTATGTTGTCTCGGATTAGGTGGCAATCAAGCTCAATATGCTTGGTCCTTTCATGAAAGACCGGGTTCGCATCAATGTGAAGAGCGGCTTGATTGTCACAATAGAGGAGGGCAGCTTGTGGGTGTGCAATCCCGAGATCCCGAAGTAAATACTTAAGCCAAATAATTTCAGTGCAAGTGATGGCCATGGCCCTATATTCCGCTTCAGCTGAAGAACGAGAAACCACACTTTGTTTCTTGGATTTCCATGAGACCAAAGAATGTCCAAAAAAGATGCAATAGCCGGTTGTGGACCGACGAGTGTCCGGGCAAGAAGCCCAATCAGAGTCACAAAAGGCTCTAATCTGAAAACTGGAAGAGGAAGATAATAGAATCCCTTGTCTCGGAGCAGATTTAATATACCTCAAAACTTTGTAAACAGCTGCTAAGTGGGTAGATGAGGGGTTGTCCATGAACTAACTTAGTAATTGGATAGCAAAAGACAAGTCTGGTATGGAAATAGTGAGGTATAAAAGTCTACCAATGAGACGTCGATAAGTAGATGGGTCAAGGAGAGGTTCTCCCACATCCTTGCTTAACTTGAAATTCTGATCAAGGGGGAGTTTGAGGGGCTTACAGCCAAGCATGCCGGAATCTGCCAATATGTCTAAGGCATATTTCCTTTGAGAAACATGGATCCCTTTAGAGGATCTAGCAATTTCAAAACCAAGAAAATACCGAAGACAGCCAAGGTCCTTAATTTTAAACTGATGATTGAGAAAAATCCGGATGGAATCTATAGAAGCTTGAGAATTGCTAGCAAGTAAAAGGTCATCCACATAAACAAGCAAAACAGTGAATGAACAGCCATCTTGCTTGGTGAATAAGCTGTAATCAGCTTTGGATTGAATGAAACCAAACTCAAGAAGAGAAGAGGTAAGTTTAAAATTCCATTGTCTTGAAGCTTGCTTGAGGCCATAAAGACTTATAAGCAATTTACAGACATGGTTGGGTGGGCCTTTAGTGTAGCCGGGTGGTTTCTTCATATAAATTTCCTCTTGTAAGTCACCATTAAGGAAGGCATTGTTGACATCAAAATGATGCAACTGCCAACCCTTAATGGCAGCAACAGTAAGAAGGCCCCTCACAGTAACAAGTTTAGCCACAGGGGAAAAAGTCTCATGAAAATCAATTCCCGCTTGTTGGGTGAATCCCTTGGCAACTAATCGAGCCTTAAGTCTGTCCACAGTACCATCAGACTTAAATTTAATTTTGTAAACATACTTACAATCAATAGCTTCCTTCCCATGAGGTAAGGCAGTAAGTGTCCAGGTCTTGTTGTGTTCTAGTGCCTCAAGCTCAGCTTCTATTGCCTTGCACCAACCCGGATCCTTCAATGCTTGTCTGTAAGAAGTGGGCTCGGTATGGACAGAAATGGAAGAAGTAAAAGCTTGAAAAGAGGGACTGAATTTATGATAAGAAAGGCATTTATTAAGAGGGAAAGACTTACCATGTAGAGGAGATGCTTCCTTGGAAAAAGAAAGTGCAGGGGCAGCAAGCATGGTTTGATGACAGAGAAAATCTTTGAGGTATTGGCGGGCGGTTCTAGTTCTGGTGGACCGTTGAGGGAGGAGTATGGAATGATTTGATGGTGGTGGGGGTGGAGGTGGAGAGGAAGTGGGAGGAAAGGTTGGAGGTGTAATAGAAGGAGTAGGAGGGTTCGGATTAGGAGAACGTGATGTGGAAAGAGAGTTAAAAAATTCTGAGTTATGATCAGGAGTGGGAAATGTTGCAGCAGGGTGTTGTATGGGGTATAAGGAGGGGTAGAACACGGGTAAGTCTGAATGTGCAGGAGAATGATGTGCAGATTGATGAAAGGGGAAAATGTTTTCATGAAAAATAACATCACGTGAAATGAATGTTGTGTGAGTGGAAAGGTCTAAAAGCTTGTAACCTTTGATACCAAAAGGATAGCCTAGAAAGACACAACGACGACCTCTAGGATCAAATTTCTTTCTAGCATGTGAAAGGGTAGCGGCAAAACATAAAGAACCAAAACTTCTCAAGTGAGCATATGAAGGTTTTTTGTTGAAAAGGAGTTCAAAAGGGGTTTTGTTGTTTAAAAAAGGAGAAGGAAGTCTGTTGATGATATAAGTGGCTGTTAAAATGCAGTCATTCCAGTATTGAATAGGCACATTTGATTGAAATCGAAGTGCTCTAGCCACATTAAGCAAATGTTGGTGCTTCCTCTCAACAATGCCATTTTGTTGAGGGGTTTACACACAAGATTTATGGTGGAAGATGCCTTTGTTATTAAAAAAATCTGTCATAGCGAACTCAGCACCATTATCACTTCTTAATGTTTTAATTTTCAGGCCAAATTGAGTTTCTACTAAATTGTAGAAAGCTTCAATACAAGGTCGGGTTTGAGCTTTGGAAGTAAGCAAATACAACCAAGTGGATCGAGAAAAGTCATCTACAATGGTTAAAAAAAATCTTGAACCATCATGAGCAATGGTGGGACTAGGACCCCATAAATCACAGTGAATAAGTTCAAAAATGCTGGATGATTGATGCATGCTGTTAGGAAAAGGTAATTTATGAAATTTGGCAAGTGGACAAACATTGCAAGGAATTTCATTCATTGACTTAATCTCTGTGCTTACAATGGGATCAGAAATCATCCTTAGTCTAGGAAAAGATAAATGACCGAGGCGACAATGCCATAGGTCAGGTGGAGTAACAGTATAAGCACTAGGGGAAGTATGTAAAACAGGGGAAGTATGGTGTGTGTGATCAGAAAGTGATTGAACAAGGGCTGAAGGTGAGACCGAGGAGCAGATGAGGTGATATAAGCCATGTTGAAGCTCACCCTTCCCAATCGTTTTCCAAGAAAGCAAGTCCTGTATGAAACAAGAATTAGAGAAAAATAACAAACAACAAGTTAGAGATTGTGTTAGCTTGGTTGCTGAAATTAAATTGAAAGAGAAAGAAGGAACACAGAGAACATCCCTTAAAAAAATGGTATCGGTCAATTGAATATGACCAATATGTGTAACAGAAACAAGACTCCCATTTGGGAGCTTCACAGAATAAGCAACAGCGGAACAAATGGTGGTAAAAAAAGTAGTGCTACAAACCATATGGTATGTAGCACCTGTGTCCAAGATCCAATGTGAAGAACAATTTTGGAGAGTGGCGTGTGTGTGTGTATGGAAAAGCATGATGCTATACCAGAGATTTTAGAGGCCGAGAGAGCAGAATTAGGAGGTTTGGAGGTGATGTCCGAACGAAGAACAGAAGCTGCTGTTGAAGGATCCTGAGGTTGAAGCAGAGATATTAGCTACTGATATTGAAGCTTGGTCAAACTGATCCGGTCATCACTGGAGACTTCCAAGTTATGGTCAACAGATAGGGAAGCTTGATTTGCAAGTGGGACAGAAGAGGAATTCTGCTTGGTGTGGAATTTGTGCCCGGGAGGATAGCCAATCAATTTGTAGCACTTTTCAACAGAGTGGCCAGTGAGGTTACAATGAGAGCACAGAGGGGCAATGGCATTACCAAGCTTGAAACAGTTTTCCATAGAGTGGCCAGTAATTTTGCAATGAGTGCAATAGGGGCGGTCATTTTTGGATTTATGGTTAGATTTGGGTGGAAAAGATTTTTGGGTGGCAAGGGCAAGTGTTTCAGTAGGGGAAAAGCTAGGGATCAATTGATGGTGTTTCTCTTGTTGTTGAATTAGAGAAAACACCTTAGTGACCGGAGGAATGGGATCCATCAACATTATTTGATCTCTGATGGGGGAATAGGAATCGTTCAACCCCATCAGAAATTGAAGGATAGAGTCCCTCTGGTGTCGATCCGTGAAGGTTTTTGAGGTGCCACAGGTACAAATTGGTAAAGGATCATAAATGGAAAGTTCATCCCAAATGGACTTTAGCTTACCATAGTAAACACTGACCGGATCATGTTCTTGAAGAAGACTAGCCAACGCCTTCTTCAACTGGAAAATCCAGGGACCATTTTGTTGAGAGAAACGGTCTTGGAGATCTTGCCAAATATCGGTAGCATTATCAACAAACACCACGCTGGATTTGAGGGAAGAGGTGATGGAATTTTGAAGCCAAGAAACCACCATGTCGTTGCATCTCTCCCACAAATCGAGTAGAGGATCGGTGGGGGAAGAAGGTTTGACAAGAGCACCAGAAATGAAACCAAGTTTATTCTTGGCTCGAAGGGCTCGGCGCATGGCTCTAGACCAGGTGGGATAGTTATCGGTGGTGAGTAAATCAGGAACCAAAGTGACGGCGGGAGTGTCGCCATGGTCAAGCCGGAAAGGATTGGTGGGATCGGCAAGGTTAAGGTATGGATTAGAGGTGTTGAGGTTTAGGGATTTGGGCGAATCAGGATGGGTTGAAAGTCCAAAGTTTTCCATCAATGATTCCTCTCAAGGCGCTCTGATACCATGTAACAGAAAAAAAGAAAGTGTAGAAAATGCACCAAGAAGAATGAAACCAGAGTACAGAGGCCAAGAGCGATGGAGAAGATGAAATACTGTTATTCCCCTCTTTGAATATTCAGTACAGTAGCCCAAGGCTGTGCTATATACAGCTAACAAATGTAACAAACTAACCGTCTATACAAATCAATGAATGTCATCTGTAAAGTAAAGAAATATATAAAGGAAAAGAAAATAAAGCAGCAGCTTATATACAAATTAAACTACAGCTATACTACATGTCGTTTTATATTTGTCCAGTGTCCTCTAACACAATAAGCTGAGGAGGCACAAAACACAGTATCCGTAGATTGGATATTTGATGCAATGGCAGGTGAGAAAGTGTAGTGTTCTGTGGTACTCTGGCATTGGTATATTTGCATGAGGTTTACATTTTATGCAAGATGTTCCTCCGGCTAGACGAATAGTTTTCCGAGCTATTCACGCCTATCCATGGTGAGAGCTTCTTCCCTTGATAAGGTTTTGAACATGTATTGTTTACTCATCTTGAATGAATTTATTTTAATGATAGGAAGAACCAAGCAGATATGCAACTAACCCATTATATACCAAATTAAAAATAATATAGAAGATGAATACTTTGGAAAAGCTTCAGGTTCATGAAGTCTCCTAGCATTATTGTAGAAATGCAAGGACTTCTTCATGCACTGACATGAAGCAAGTTATTCTAATAATTCAAACCCAAAGCAATCAAATAAAACAGAACTAAGATCTCCCAATTAGTATGGAAAAGTGACACAAAAATTTGAATTATGATTCCTAATTTGTTATTTATCATGCAATTTCATGGATTAGGTATTAGCGTATATCTTGGAAAACGAGAGGTGAACACTCATTTTGGGTTGGGCTTGGGACGATTCAACTTTCATTTATGTGGGTGTTGTTAGGCTTGGGCCATTCTTAGATGGGCTTGAAGGGTCTTGGCTTTGGGTTGATATGGGTGTTGGGCTCGGTGGGTCAATGGTCTGGCTCGATGAGTAAAAGCTTTTATATATTTCAAATCATGAACAGGCAAGACCATAAAAAAGCAGCTAAAGCCTAAAGCTTTTGGCTCTTTGCATTTCATTTGGGCGGGAATTATTCCAATGGTGGAGCCAATACTTTTATAAGAGTCGCAAAGTCTGTCTTCTCTCACTCTCACTCTCACTCTCATCATCTTCTATCAGTATTTCAATAAACCAAAGCCTTTTGTTTTTAATACAGTATTACAATCTCATTATTTGATTGAGAAAAGTATTAATTTTAACTAGTTATTGTAATAGTGTATCCAAGTACTTTAACAAAAGTTGCAGATAGTCTGCCTTCTCAGCTTCTCATGTCTGACAGTAGGATATAAGCATTTTCCGAGCTCCCGGCATTGATTCGTACACCAAGTTTTCTGCATAATCCGTATTATCATTAATGGAAAAGAAGGAAAAGAAAGACAGAGACAGAGGAAAGGTTTTTCAATCATAAATCAGACAATGAGGTAAACACTTAGCAGCAAACAAATGAAGAATACTATTAGATGGCATGATATAATTTAAACGAAAACCTTAAAATCAGTCTCTGACTGCTACCACAGGTTGCGGCCAAATGAAGCATCTATCTTATTTGGCCGACATATAATCATCCGGGGAAAAAAT
The DNA here is from genome assembly GCA_026229545.1 of Pistacia atlantica. NCBI lineage: Eukaryota > Viridiplantae > Streptophyta > Magnoliopsida > Sapindales > Anacardiaceae > Pistacia > Pistacia atlantica. Next base: position 3,389,489 of record CM047906.1, read on the forward strand.
AGAAGGAATGATAAACTATCATACATTGCTTTTAATAAGAATATTTGACATGGCGGTAACCAGGAGATAATTTTTACACATATCTTCAAGTTAAATAACCAATGAGTTTTTCAAAGCAAATCCCAAAATCACCATTGCACAAATCAACAAGACAACAACAGACTACAGAAGTCTTTCAGTTTGATACGAACATCCACCACTTGTATAATGCAAACCCATAGATAATGGTGTAATGTAAGCCACCAGTCTGAGAGGATAGAATCTATACCTGCACAATTCAAGGCGATTTTGAAGCCAAATAACTATAAAATATATATTTAATGTTCTAATCAGCTTAATTTTTTTTTTTTTTTTCATTCACAAGAAAATATTATCGTTAATGGAGAACCCAAAAACATATATTTTTTACGCTGATCCAGAAACAACACAGACATACAATAAGTCTATCCAAGCTTTGGATAAGAAATAGAACAATGCACGCATTGGCCAAAAACTGAAGAGGAGGACCCAGCTACTCCATGAGAATCAAAACCCACCGAGAATACAGTAAATCAAACAACCCCTTGATACCTAATGGACTTGCAAATATGTATTCAAGTTGTAGTTTTGGAGCACCAAAATGCCAGCCTTTAAAGTACGCCGAAATTTCAAAAACCACAGAGAGCCAAAGGAACAATTTTATGCAGGAATAAAACCTGCTCTTCAAAGCTCGGTTCTCGTTCTCTCTGCCCCTCTCATTGTCGACGTCGGTGTGGCCGGATAACTTTACTCGAGCATTTTACTGATGAGTTAACCTTATTCATGAACTGTTCGATTCTGGATTTTTTCCAAAGTAATCAAGATATAATTTAGGGTATAACATATATCATATTTTGACGATCACAATTTAATTTCTAACTTGCTGAAATCCAAGATTGGTGCGATCAATTTTTTTATTTCTGGCATGGTATGAAATTTGTTTGGTTGTAACTTCATGTTTTTAGTTTAATTGCAGCAATCTCAAGACACTGTCCTAATAAATTGGCATACTCAAAGTAACTATTGGTAAGTTTGTAATTGAACCTAATAATGAAGCAAAAATTGTATGTTAATTTCTGTATTTCTTCTATTTTGTGACTTCAATATGCTATGTTTATAATATTACAGAATGTGCAGAGTTCGAAGGCAGATTGAGGTCATTCTTGGTATGCAAGCTAGGGTACGTATGACTAGTTCTTTATATTGTTTCCCGAAGATGAAGGACTTTGTTTCTGCTATCTTCATTGATGTTGTCCTGAAATTTGGTTGAGTTATTTTAATAAACATTTATGGAAATTTTAATTTGTAATAAATTTGTGTAGAATATGAGTATAATAGTAATATATATAACAGAATAATTATATACATAGTCGTGAGAAAATAATGCGATCCATTACTATATAGTGTAGAGACATGACAGTTGTAGGGCCCTTCTATTGACTGATACTTGGGTACTGTTTAAGTTTCAATTTTCATTTGGGATGTAGAAACATAACAAGTGTTAATCTCCCTAATTAACTGGTTGCCTTTTGACTGCTAGGTTTGAATTGTGGCTAGATAGCCCTCACACCAGAGAAGAAAAATTCCACAAGAGTAGCTAGGTGTAGGCCAGCATGTTGCAACTAAAACAAATCTTTTTTTTAACACTTTAATTATATATGTAGTTGCTTTGTTGCGTTTTCTCTCCGCTTCGTGATTTTGAAAAGAAATTCCTGACCATGAAAGATAGCATTGTTATCTATCCTTCTCCAGGAAGAGGCCACCTGGTTTCCATGATAGAGCTTGCTAAACTCATACTAACTCACTATCCTTCCTTCTCCATCACAGTCATTATCCCTGAAGCGCCTTTCGAAACTGGCTCCACCGATGAATATGTTGAATCCATCTCCGCCACCGTCCCCTCCATCACTTTCCACCACCTTCCCACCATTCCCACCACCACCACCACCACCACTACTTCTGCCACCACCAGCTCCTCCTCACTTGACATTCAAACTCAAACCTTCGAGTTGTCTCTCCAAAACAACCACAACTTTCACCAAGCTCTCTTACTTATCTCCAAGTCCTCCAATATCAAGGCCTTGATATTGGATTTCTTTTGCAACCCTTCTTTTAAAATCTCAGCAATTCTCGAAATCCCCACCTACTATTACAAGCCTGGGGGCCTCAGCAGCCTTACTGTGTTTCTTAACCTTCCAACAATTCACAAGAACACCACAAAGAGTTTAAAAGAACTAGGCAACAAGGAAATTAACATCCCCGGCATGCCAGTTCCTTTGAGAGCAAAAGACATGCCCTATCCCATGCAAGATCGCACTCGAAAAGTTTACCACTACTTCCTTGAGACTGCCATTCAGATGCCCAAATCAGCTGGAATCATTGTAAACACAGTTGAAACACTTGAAAAAACAGCTCTTAACGCAATATTAGACGGACAGTGCACACCCAGACAGCCAGCTCCACGTATTTATTGCATAGGGCCGTTGATAGTGTCAAGTGATGGCAGTCGAAGTGGTGAAAGTAGGCATGAGTGCTTGAATTGGCTTGACATGCAACCGAAAGGAAGTGTTGTATTCTTGAGTTTTGGTAGTTTGGGGAAGTTCTCGGCCCCGCAATTGAAAGAAATGGCTTTAGGGTTGGAGAAAAGTGGAGTGAGGTTCTTGTGGGTGGTTCGTCCGCCTGAAGGTGCGGTTGATGCAATCTTGGAATCATTGTTGCCACAAGGGTTCTTGGAGAGAACAAAAGATAGAGGATACGTGGCAAAATCTTGGGCACCACAAGTTCAGGTACTGAGTCACGAGTCTGTAGGTGGATTTGTGTGTCACTGTGGGTGGAACTCGGTTCTAGAAGCGATCCGTGGTGGGGTACCAATGTTGGTTTGGCCTATTTATGCAGAAAACAAATTGAATAAGGTGAGTGTGGTGGAGGAGTTGAAGGTGGCTTTGGCTGTTGAAGCTGAAGATGATGGATTGGTGAGTGCAGAGGAGTTGGAGAAGCTAATTACTAAGTTGATAAACTCAAAGGAGGGAAAATTGATCAAAGAGCGGGTGATGGGTTTGAAAGAGGAAGTGTCGGTGGCACTCAAGGAAGGAGGTCCTTCTCGCGTTGCCTTGGCTAACTTGATCGAATCAATTCTAAAGAATTAGACGTTAAAGCTGTATGTTTTTTTTTTTTTTTTAATTTATAATGTTTATACGGTTTGAGATATAAAATTCAGGTTGTATTGGCTACTAAATATATGTGCGTGAAAATCAATCCAAGCCTCTCATATCAATCCAAATAATTGTAATGTATAAAGAATTGAAATCATTTACAATTAAATTATGACTAAAATTGGAGGGACGCACCAGGTCCATGCAGTAGTGCAACATTGGTAAGGGCGACGCTTGAGGACTCCAGACGAAAGCTACTTTGATGAGACTACATTAAACTGATAAGAACAAATACTAAACTGACTCTTCAACTTAATTATTTATCATATTGTGAAAGAAATTAGTATATACTTGGAAATGAGGTAGGAAAAGAGGAAAAAAAATAAGAAAGGGAAATTAATATTATAATAGAAATGAGAAGAGTAAGAATTATATAATTATAAATACAATTGAAGAAAATATATAATATATATGAGTAATTAAGTTTATAATAAGAAAATAAAATATATAATTATAATTCAACATCATTTTATAATTGTGATGATATAACTTTAAAACCATTGATGTTACTGGAAAGGTGTATTCTGTCGTGAGAAGTTCAAATTGCAATAGATTAAATAGTTTAATGAATCTTAATCATTTTCCGTTTCAGGTACAAAATCAATTAACTACTGTCTAGAACTAAATGAATTAGTTTAATAAATATTACTGGAAGCTGATAATGCAAAATGATTTTTTTTTTTTTTAATTTATAGAGTGGATATGTTTAATAAATATTTTTGTCTTGCCTAGTAATTAAATATTACTGGAATGTGTTCGATCAGACTCTGGATTTTAAGGTCATGATTAAGACTAGCCAGGCAGACAAGTGCTTTGGACACTACACTTTTGCCTTTGGATGGCTTCACCAAAGAGATGAACTCCATGGGCTCGATTCACCCATGACGTTTGATGAAATTGATACAATTCGCATATTCTAAAAAGTGACAGTTTGTACCCAAATATTTTCAAGAAGCCGCTCAATCGACGAGCCAATTAGAAGATGATGGGCTACTGGTGGAAGTATGGTTAGCCATTGGTTGTTGCATGAGTTTCTTTTCCGTGTAGCATTGCTTTGCTGTATGACTTTTCTTCTCACAGAATTGGCAAACAACAAGCCGCTGATTTTTTGCCAACTGGTTGAAGTATCCACCATTTTCCTTATATCCACAGTTAGTTGCCTTCTTGCCATTATTGAACTGATTATTTCCATTTTTTGATGAAACTTCTGATTTATGAAATTTAGGTGCTATTCACTATGATTGGAGGAGAGCCAGAGCGAGATTTCTCTCGTTTCAGAAAGGTTTCATGCTTCACAAGTTTATAGTGAAGTTCTTCGATGAATTTTGGATTGTCTCACGTCCGAATTGTAGCCGATATCTGAAAAGATGAGAAAAATATATGCTTTTTGAATTGTTTTTTATTGAATAAGGAGGCGTAGCTTTATACAAAAATTTTCCTACAATCATGCTAGTCTATTCTAGGTAGTCTAAATATAAAAGACAATAAAACAAATGTGTCTTACAATCATGCTAATCTATTCTAGGTAGTCTAAGTATGAAAGGCAATTAAATAAATATACAATTAATATAATATATTTGTCAATGAATGCCATTGACCTTTCCTTCTCAACAATATCTCCCTTAAATCCATTCCCAAGTCTATTAAGATCAAAAATAGTCAGACCATCATCATTCAATGGAGCATCAATGATAGCCAATTCATCAGCAATGCTTTTAATGGTTTGGAGATATACAGTGACTAGCCGAGTTCCACGAGTGATCATTGTGAGTCTCTTCTTCAGATTCATAACTCTTGATGTTGAGTTGTTAGCATAGAGTTTATGACGCCTACTCCAAGCACTATGAGAGGTTTTCGTAGATGCTACGAGCGGCACTATTGGGTCACAGAGTAAGGCCAAAATTGCATGGAGATGAAGCTTGTCCTGTTGATTACACAGAGCAAACTTTAGGCTTTGAATTGATTGCCCTTATTTAGCAACGTCTTGTGGTAGAGAAAGGTAAATTTGAAAGCAAGAGGTGGACTCTCATTTTGTGTTGGGCTTGGGGATGAATTTTTTGGCGGGTAAATTTTTTAGTGGTTTCTTTGATGTAGGGATTATTGAGCTTCAAGTGTTAGTGATATGGGTTGACATGGGTGTCCGGCTCTTCTTAATTGTGCTCAATGAGGCATTAAGACAAGCTAGTCACCCTGTAAAACAATAGAATGAAAAATAAAAACATTGGCTAAAACCATGTACCTCCCCTAAAGTATTCGAAATTATATTAGGTACAAAAGTTGGGCATATTTCACAAACATATCCCCTATTGCCAGTTGTTGTTTGCCCCCATAGATTGTGTAAAATAGCTACAATTTTTTAACCCATACACTTTAATGTTTCTTCTACTGTTCTACATGATCAAATTCTATTTCTATCTACATGTAAATAAAGTATCACAAATTTTCTTGAATTTTTTTAACCTATTTCGTATTAAATCAATTAATTTTTTCAACGAAATGCAGAGACAAGAGAGAACAAATCAATTACACCTCACCACCAGAGATGAAATCAGTCAGAACGCTTCTCTCCGTATTTTCTCTATAATTCTCAAATGATACCCAACTTTCTTTGTAAAGCTTGTGAAGAGAGGAGTTTTGCAGAAATTATGTGAATTGTTCGGATTACAGCAGAATTCATCTTCTTTCTTGAAGGAATAACTCAATCACAACTTCACTCACAAGTTTATAGAGGAAGAAAGGAAGAAGATTCAACGTAATTGAATAACACGTTTGTTGACTTGGAATTAAAATAGGTCAAGGGCCATGTCTCTCTTCCTGCTGTTACATCAAGATTTTTGGATAACATTTATATTAGATTATACACCACATGATAAAACCATAAAGTGAATAGCGTCAAAAGAAATAGTTTAATTTCAAGCATCTTCGTCAACATAGTCTCACATTGTTTCTCTATGGCTTCATCAACATGTTCATCTTCAATTACCCTTCAACATACATAGGACGTGTTCCTTAGTTTCAGAGGTGAGGGTACCCGTGAGAACTTTACTAGCCATCTCTATGCTGCTTTTTGTCATAAAAAATTACAAACCTTCATTGATGATGATGGACTTAAGAGAGGAGACGAAATTACAAACAAGTGCTTTGCAATTATAGAGTGGATTACATATATGAAGTTAAAGGATTCAAGTATCATGAAGCTCTTCAGCTTTTTTCCACTTATGCCTTTAAACAAAAATATTCCCCTAAAACTTTTTGGGAGTTGTCAAGCAAGGCAGTCGATTATGCCACAGGCAACCGTTAGCTCTTAAAACATTGGGTTCCTCATTATATGGATAGAGCATACAAGATTGGGAGAGTATATTGCAGAAACTCAAAAGCATTTCCAATCCGAAAATTCACCATGTTTTGAAGGTTAGTTATGATGGACTTGATAGTGCAGAGCAAGATATATTTCTTGACAGTGCATGCTTTTTTAAAGGGGATTGAGATAAATCACTTGTAACAATATCAAAAAACAAGATAGAAATGCATGATTTAGTACAAGAAATGGGTTGTGAAATTATTCGCAAAGAATCCTTCAAAAATCTTGGCAAACATAGTAGATTGTGGAAGCATAATGATGTATTTCGTGCATTAAAGAATAACACTGTAAGAGTTAAATAATTAGAATATCTTTCTTATACCAGATTTTCCTATAAGGAACGAAACCACATCTATTTTATATAAATTTTACAAAAAGATTATGTTTTATACATTAACTTAATCTTTTCTTTTTCATATGAAGGGGACTGAACGAAACCACATCTATTTTATATAAATTTTACAAAAAGATTATGTTTTATACATTAACTTAAATCTTTTCTTTTTCATATGAAGGGGACTGAAGCAATTCAAGGTTTGTTCTTATATATATCCAAAATATCAGACCTGCATCTACGTCCTGAAGCCTTTGAAAATATGCTAAATCTTAAATTTCTTAAATTCTATGTACCGGATCTAGTTTAAGAAACAAGGACTAAAATATCTTTCCAATGAATTGAGATATCTCCATTGGCATGGATATCCTTTGAAATCATTGCCATCGCATTTCAGTCCAAAAAGCCTTATTGTAGTCGATTTGCCGTTTAGTAATGTTGATGAACAACATTGGGTGGATGAAAAGGTGTGATTCAATAGTTAATTATGTATTTCCTCGTTAACATATAGAATGTTGCTTAATCATTCGGATGCTCCACAGCTGGAACATTGCCAAAGTTTGCTTGAAATTCCCTCTTCTTGCCAATAACCACCAACCTTCGTATCTCATTTCTCTATGGCTGCAAAAGTCTCAAGGACTTTTCCAAGCAACATACATTTCAAAACTCTTATCACTCTTAATCTCTCCTATTGTAGTAATCTCACAATGTTTCCGCAGATTTCAGGGAATATAAAAGAATTATATTTAACAGGTACTGCAACCGATGAAGTTCCCTCATCAATTGCGTGTCTAACTAAGTTAAATTCATTACAATTGTGGAAGTGCGAACGACTTAAGAGTATTTCAAGTAGCATTTATAACTTGAAATCTCTCCATAGCCTTTCTCTTTGGCGTCAGAATTTCCAAGAGCAAATTATCATCCACTATCGCATGTTGGAAGGAATTTAGAATTTTATCCTTAGGTTTCTGCAATATAAAAGAAATCACTGAAGATCTCTTTTGTTTATCTTTATTGGAAAAATTAAATCTAAGTGGAAACATATTTGAGAATCTTCCTACAAAGAAACTTTCCCAGCTGAGATGGCTATGGTTACGCTATTGCAAGGAGCTTCAATCAATACCAGAGCTTCCACAGGCACTAGAACATTTAGATTCAAGCAATCGCAGGCGACTCCAATCAATACCAGTGCCTCCATCATATCTAGAAAGATTGGATGAATCAGAACTGGAAATAGTATCTGAAAGCCTTTATTCATCTTCAGGCTGGCGTATAGGATTCAAATTACAAACTGCTTGAACCTGAATCGGAATGCAGACAACAACATTTTGACAAATTCACAGCAAAGAATTCAACATATGGCAACTGTAGCAATAAGATTTTGTTCTGCAAAGGTTATTACTCTCTTTTTCTTTCTTTCGTCCTCTTGCACACTCTATCACTCATCAGAATTATAATTGGTTTCAAATTGCAGGAGCACGATAAAATAAATAAAGGCAGCTTATATTTACCTGGGAGTGAAATTCCTGGGTGATTCACCCATCAAAGTTCAGGATCTTCAATTAGTATTAAGCTACCTCAACATTGGAGTAACATAAAGTTGATTGGTTTTGCTATATCCGTCGTTCTTGCATTTGAGATGAGTTATCATGGAGATGTTTTTGTAGTTAAAGTGCTCAATTTTGTAGGCCTGACTTTGAAGAGCACAAGTTGAAATTGAGCTCTCTGCTTATTTCTTTTCCTTTGAAGGGCCGGGTTTTAAAACAGTGATTGCAGGTATATGTCTAAATTCATTTTTTTTCCCCTTTGGAACGAGACTATACACCTCCTCCATCTTGAACTACAATGCAACACTTATGCTGACTTCTCTAGTTCTCTTACCAAAAATAACTTTTAAAGTGCAACTCTGCAAAATAACTCCAGGAATTCATCATTCAAGATCAAGCATGGTCTTTGTGGCATCTATCGGTATTGGACTTAATCTTCTACTTAAGTCTTCTCTGGGTAGAGTGTATCGTTGCCTTTCACATCCAAATCCTGCTCCATTTCTAAGTAGAAGAAGAGCTAACTGTCCAGCAAACACAAAAAGCCAACTAGAATTTTCAATAAAAAGATATCTGCTCAGTGTAGAAAGAGTATTTTTGGACACTAAGCCCAATGTAGCGTCACAAAACTTTTAGCCATTGCGAGCCTACCAATGTCCATAGAACTTAACACTACCATCACTGCATAAGTGAATCAATAAAACTCGTTTCAAACAATGATTCAATCCCACAAACAATGAATTGTAACTTAAGGTTAGGAAGAACCAAGCAGGTATGCAACTAACTAGGGGTGCTTAACAGGCCGAGCGGCTCGACTCGGCTCAAGTCTAGCTCGTTAATAGCTTGGCTCGTCAGATAACGAGCCAGCTCGGCTCGGTTCGTGAGCCAGACCGAGCCGAGTTCGAGCCATGCTTGGCTCGGCTTGGCTCGTGAGTCGAGCCTGGCTCGAAAAAAATAGATTTTTCTTTAAAAAATTGAATTTTTGAGAGCTGGCTCGAAATATTTTTAACTATTCCCCGAGCCAAGTCTAGCCATAAAATCTACGGCTTGGCTCGGCTCGATTAATAATCTTCTTTCACGAGCCGAGTTCATTAAGCCGAAAACTCGAGTTCATTAATCCGAAAACTCGGCTCGGCTCGGCTCGTTAACACCCCTACAGCTAACCCACCCAGCAACGCACCAAATTAATAGAATAATTTAGAAAATGTATAAATACTCATGATAGAAATTATTTAATTTTCAAATCCTCTTTGCTACTTTGTTCTATCTTTATTTATTGATTCATCTTCATCTTCATCATTGATATTGTTTTCCATTTCCTCAAAAGCATCTTCATCTTGATCACTCACATTATTTTCAATTTCCTCGAAAGTATATTCACCATCATCATTGGCACTGTTCATTTTCGCTTGTGATTGTTGCTTGTAAGTATAACAGAACTGGAATCTCCCAATTAGCACAAGGGAAACAAAAGTTTGGAATATGAATCCCAATTTGGAACTTGGAAAGCAAGAGGGGGACTCTCATTTTGGGCTGGGTTTGGGGGTCATTCAACTTAAGTTAATAAAGGTGGTGTTGGGCGTAGGCCTTTCTTAGGTGGGCTTGAAGGTTTAGTGATCTGGCTTGATGTGGGTGTTGTTGGGCTCTTCTTAAAACAAACTGAGGTCAATTTTTATTTTTTCATCTTCAACATGCTTTTAAGATTTTGATAAACGTTATATAAAAAAGCACAATTTAATTAAAGTTACTATCATGTAACAAGATAATATAGTGACTCTTAAGAAAATATTTTTATTCTATTTATTTTACTAATTTGTGGGACCTTTTATAATAACCTTTAATTTCTAAAAGCCAATTTCTTTTTTCTTGTTATGAATTTTAAATGAGCAATATTACAATTATAAAATCTTCTAACAAAGAGTTTAGATGAATATAAAGTGATGTGATATTATTATTTAAATGAAACATCAATTAATGAGTTGTCTTTGTATATTCAATCTACCGGTTATATTTTGTTACATCATCTTGTGTAATATTATTCATTTTAAAAGCTTAATTTATTAGTATTATATACTGATTGATTTAATACAACTCTCTTGTGGAATCACAAGATCCAAAATTATTTTTCCTTTTATTGCAACTTGGTATGGCAACCGAACATGTTCTCTTTAATTAATTTCTAAGAAATTTCCTTACAGTTAATCTGTAATTTCAGCAAAGTTAATTTGTTAATGAAGTTGCAGAATTCTCACATTAACTTGACCAAGACTTGCATATTATGGTCCACCATCACTTTAATTTGATTTTGATATTTATCGATCATTCTTGATATTATAAAATTAATTAAGGATCTAATTTATTAATAATTTGAATTGTTTAATTATGTAGTCTATTAAAGTAAATAGTTAACATGATATCTTTCTAAGAAATTTCGTGACACTTTGTCAATAATTTTAGCCAAATTGATAATTACTTTCATATCTAATGAGTTAAATTTAATCATAAATAAGTCATTTTATTAAGACTATTATTGCAATAATTGAACCGATTTGTGTTTTTATATGACTTTATAGGGAAGAGGAGATAATTTATGAGAAGATGGGTCCTTTTGTCTAATCATCTTTCATGGTGAGGTGCATCACCTGGGAAAATAAACCAGGAAAAGGTTTTGCGCATTAATTCTCCGCATGGACTAATTAATTGAATCTCTCAACAAGCCTAACTTTGAAAACAACTCAAATTAATGTTGTTTTCGTCCTCTTTGGATTTCTAATGCTAAGCTAAAAAGTGAAACTCATTATCTTTGTCCTCTTTTAAACCAGACAAAAACTGTGTTCCCACTGACGTGGAGTGAAATAATTTTCCCAGCAACCTCACAACTCATTCGTGTTCAATCTTAGAAAAAGTCCGCTGTCTCTTTGACATTTGGACACATAATCATCTTATTAATTAAGAAAAAATGGATGTATAGCAAATTGATTTAACTTTTTATTAGCCTTTAACATCTACTGAGCCACCACTAATTATAGACTTTCCTTAAATTCAAACTACTTTGCTGCCCACTAAAGAAGAATTAACCTTTCTTAAGTTTAGTTGTGTACGTTACCCATTTTTGTGCGTATGTTCACATGTATAAATTAATTTCTCTTTATATCATCGTGCCTCGACGTAGAATTTTTTGACCAATTTTATATATAAAGATTTAGGCTTTGACAAGATGAACGTTCATATTTAAAATAAGTTTTTTTTTTTGCCAAGAGCGGTAATTCCTAAGATTAATTAATTTGCATTTGGAATTGGGATAGAAGATGTCTTGATCAGGCCATATTATCAAAGATAATAAAATCATTTGCATGCTTATCCTCTTGGATTTAGAGATGTATTATAGATTTTGGCAATAATAACTAAGACAAAAAAAAAAAAAAAATTAACCATCTTTGGGTAATTGAATGATTCGATAAGGATTCATGGGTGTATTATTCAAAAGGTTCTGAGCTTAAGTCCCTCCTTGATTCCTAATAAAATTAGTCATTGAATTTCTTACCCGACCTATAGTTTCAATACCTCCAGTCATTAAAAAAAAAAAAAAAAACTTTTTGTGTGTATATTGTGGTAGTATAAGTAATTAAGCCTAATTTAAAATATTGCCTTAATCTCTCTTTTAAATAAGGTGTTGTTGGTACTCTTCATTTTGAAATAGAAGGCGTTTTGTCTTGAGTAGAGCTGGGCATTTGGGACCGGGCCCAAAAGCCCAGCCCGGCTCACCGATCCTAGGACCGGTCCTTGGGAAGGAGGTCCTAGGAGGCTCAGGTCCCAAAACGGGACCAGGCCTAAGGAGGAGGGCCGGGCCCTCCTCCAAGGCCCGGGCCTGGGCCCAAAAGTTTTTTCTCTTTTATCAATTTAATCCTTTGTAAAATTATATTAAACCCCCTAAAATAAGTATAAATTCAAGGACTAAAATAAAATTTTACAAAATTTATTAAAAAAAAAAAAAAAATAACCGTTGGCTGCCACGGTTATATTTTAATTTATAACCGTTGGCATGAGCAGTAGCATAAGTGCCAAGCGTTACATTTATTATTTATATAATATAAGTTTTTTTTCATTTTCCCCCACAACCACACTATAAATAACCCTAAAACCTTTTATTTTTTTCACACCAATCTCTCATTCTTTCATTCTCTCAAGTCTCAATCTCTCTACTCCAAATCTCCAATCAATTTCTCATTCAATTTATATTTATAATTTATTTATATTATTTATTTATATTATTCAAATTTTTTTCTATTTTTCAATATCATCATAATTTCATATTATTATTTAATTTCTTTTCATTTTAATTATTTATTATTTTATCATAAATTTATAATGTCTTCCCCAAATGAGTTTTACGTTCCATCCACGAAGAAATTGAAGCCTTCAATCCATTTTCACCATTTCCTCCAGGAGGATGCGTTTGTAACTCCACCACATTCGTAGGACGAGGTGTAGCCAAACACATGTGGCTGCGAGTCAGAGGGCACGGACATAGTTGACCCCCTACAGTTAAAGGGTCGGGTGTCGAGTGTACAGCGATACTTCACCAAATCAAAATGGCCAAAGACAAATGGGGAGGGGAAGAATCGTGTGGGATATGTAATTTATGTGGAACCATTATTGGGGGAGTGAGAAGGGGACTTCGGCGATGCGGCGACACGTAGAAGAAGCATCCCCAAATAAATGCATCTTCAAGCGGATCGGGTAGACAAATTCAAACTCAACTTAATTTTAATCCACAATCCTCAACTCTCTCAACATGGCGGTACAATACACATGTTGCACGAGAGAAATAGCAAGATATATAGTTGCTCAGGACTCTCCCATTTGTTTATCGAAAATCCTTTTTTTGTTAATATGATTAAAAGCGCATTTTGTCCAAGCATATACCCCTGTTAGTAGAACTACAAGTAGAAGAGATATACTAAAACTTTATAACAAAATAAATAATAAACTTAAAAAGCAATTTCAAAATTTTAAGAATATATCTATTGCACTTACATCGGACATATGGGCTTGTAGATCAAAAACCAATTTTTTAAGCTATTACGATACATTTCTTAGATCATAATTGGGGTTTACAACAAAAATTGATAGGTTTTAAACTATTATATGAAAAACATAGTCTTTGAAACTATTTATTTTACGATTCTTGAAGTTTTGCAAGAATATTTATTAAGCGATAGAGTTGTAGCGCTAACGCTTGATAATCATTTGCTAACACCACGGCAATATCTTTATTTGAAAAGAAATTGGATCCGCTTGGTGAAGGCAAATTTTATCACGAGAGATGTGCTTGTCACATCATCAATTTGATAGTTAAAGCGGGTTTAGATGCTATACATTCAAGGATTGAGAGGGTGCGTAGAGCTATCGGATTTATCATCGGCGGTAGCAATAAAGATGGCGAGTCGTCCAAATATTGTAAGCATCTAAACGTGTTTTTGACGTACTCCTGCCATCTTTTATTGCTATCGCCGACGATAAATCCGATAACTCTACGCACCCTCTCAATCCTTGAATGTATAACATCTAAACCTGCTTTAACTATCAAATTGATGATGTGACAAGCACATCTCTGTGATAAAATTTGCCTTCACAAGCGGATCCAATTTCTTTTCAAATAAAGATATTGTCGTGGTGTTAGCGTTGCATTATCAAGAGTTAGCGCTATAACTCTATCAGTTAATAAATATTCTTGCAAAACTTCAAGAATCGTAAAATAAATAGTTTCAGCACTATGTTTTTCATATAATGGTTTAAAACCTATCAATTTTTGTTGTGAACCCCAATTATGATCTAAGAAATGTATATACTGCTTAAAAAATCGGTTTTTGATCTACAAGCCGATATGTCTGATGTAAGTGCAATAGATATATTCTTAAAATTTTGAAATTCGTTTTTAAGTTTATTATTTATTTTTGTTATAAAGTTTTAGTATATCTCTTCTACTTGTAGTTCTACTAACAGGGGTATATCTTGGACAAAATGCGCTTTTAATCATATTAACAAAAAAAGGATTTTCAAATAAACAAATGGGAGTACGAGCAACTATATATCTTGCTATTTCCTCTCTATAATATGTATTATATGTTGCCATGAAGAGTTGTTATGGATTAGGATTAAAATTAAGCTTGAGTTTGAATTTGTCTACCTGATCCATTCAAGATGCATTTGATTTGGGGGATGCTTCTTCTCTGCGTGTCGCATCGTCAAGTCCCCCTTCTGTCCCCGAATAATGGTTCCACATAAATTACATATCCCACGATTCTTCCCCTCCCCATTTGTCTTTGGCCTGTTTGATTTGGTGAAGTATCGCCAGACATCGGACACGACCCTCTTTGACGGACGGGGGCCTTAGACATGTCCGTGCCCGATGACTGCTCATATGTGTTTGGCTACACCTCGTCCCGAATGTGGTTGTGGAGTTACATGCATCCTCTGGAGGAAATGGTGAAAATGGATTGAAGGCTTCAATTTCTTCTGGATGGAACGTAAAACTCATTTGGGGAAGACATTATAAATTTATGATAAAATAATAAATAATTAAAATGAAAAGAAATTAAATAATAATATGAAATTATGATGATATTGAAAAATAGAAAAAAATTTGAATAATATAAATAAATAATATAAATAAATTATAAATATAAATTGAATGAAAAATTGATTGGAGATTTGGAGTAGAGAGATTGAGACTTGAGAGAATGAAAGAATGAGAGATTGGTGTGAAAAAAATAAAAGGTTTTAGGGTTATTTATAGTGTGGTTGTGGGGGGAAAAATGAAAAAAAAAACTTATATTATATAAATAATAAATGTAACCGTTGGCACTTGGCAGTTACCGTTGGTTGCCAACGGTTATAAATTAAAATATAACCGGTGGCAGCCAACGGTTATTTTATTTTATTTTTAATAAATTTTATAAAATTTTATTTTAGTCCTTAAATTTATACTTATTTTAGGGGGTTTAATGTAATTTTACAAAGGATTAAATTGATAAAAGAGAAAAAACTTTTGGGCCCAGGCCCGGGCCTTGGAGGAGGGCCCGGACCCTCCTCCTTAGGCTTGGTCCCATTTTGGGATAAAACGGGACCAGACCTCCTAGGACCGGTTCTCCCAGGGAGGCAGTTTTTGGAGTCGGGCTTTGGGCCCGTCCCCAAATGCCCTGGCTACCTTAGGGGACTAAAAAATCCCCTAGCTTTAATCAAAGTTTAATTATCACATCAGAACATGATTCACGCCTCAGGTAAAGCTAAATAAATTACCGTTCATCATAAACTAGTCATAATCATCAGATTGACTTTTTTTATTAATAACCTACCACGTGGACCATGGAGGTGGGTCCACGTAGTAGAAAAACAGTGCCGACATTGTGTGGTGAATTAATGTCACGATCAGACGGTTGAGGTGAGAGAAACAGTCCAATCATGGCCCACAAAATGTGATTTTAAGCAGAGGATAAGGATGGCCAACTTTATAAAGCCTCAATCAGTTAATTAACCGGTCCACCGGTCATGACGTGGGACGCTCTGTCTTTTAATATTTATAATAATTATATTGTTAAAAAAATATAAAAAATTAAAAACAGAAGTTGATTGGATACAAATATTAAATTATAATAACACAAAATAAAAATTAATACTAATTTAAAAATATTAAAATTAAAAAAATACAATATATATCAAAATAATAATTTAATATTCAATGTAACTTTTGAAGTTGAAATTATCGTAAATAAAAATGTCAGATTTCAAATTTTTCGTGCTCAATATAGGTAAATCAAAGATATAGAGATTCATTATGTTCTTTGAAATGTATTGATTGATCATTTATAGAAACAATATATTAATTCACAAAATTAAATTATTATAAATATGAAACTCAGTAAACTTAGAATCCTCCCTGATGGTGTTCGGTACAAGATGTTTTTCCAATCCTGGACCACACAGCCTAATTTATTCCAGATTGTAGGCAATCCTATTGAGCAGATCAAGAACCAGCTTTCTTCTCGTTCTTGCGCAGATTCTCATGCTGATTTTCTCACTAAATGTGCTCATCCATTATGGAAGAATTCAGAATTCTTTATCCGTCTTCCATTCATCAAGAGCGAAGATATCAATCCCACTAAAGCTAGTCATTCCGGCATGTCACCGGAACATCTCAGTCTCGCCCAACAAGAATGTACTCAGCTTTTATCTCAAGGATTGCTTGAACCCACAGACTCTCAATGGGCATGTGAAGCTTTTTATGTCAATAAAGCGGGCGTAACGAGCCGGAGGAAAACTTCGACATACAATTATCAGCCCTTGAATTCCTTCCTTCATGATGATAAATTTCCTCTGCCTTCCAGATAAGTTCGTTTTGCAAATCTCCATAATGCAAAGATGTTTTCAAAATTTGACCTCAAAGCTGGCTTTTGGCAACTTGGAATTCATCCTAATGATCATCATAAGACTGCTTTCCGTATACCCAATCACCACTACCAATGGACAGTCATGCCCTTTGGACTAAAAGTCGCTCCTTCCCTGTTTCAAAAAGCCATGACGAAAATTTTTGCTCCCCTTCTGCATATATGTCTCATTTATATCGATGATATCCTTCTCTTTTCAAAAGACGAGGAATCTCATATACGTCTTCTTCGTGACTTTGCTGATATCATCCACACTTATAGTGTCATGCTATCTGAGAAGAAAATGCAATTGGGGCAAACAAAGATTGATTTTCTCGGTATGGTGATTGCTGATGGCAAGTATGATCTTCAACCTCATATTGCTAATGAATTGCAAAAATTCCCAGATGTTCTCACAACCAAGAAAGAAATACAACAATTCTTGGGAATTGCCAATTACATGCGTTGTTTCATCCCCAACATTTCTCGTTTCACTACTCCACTTTCCCAGATGCTTAAGAAGAATCCTCCAGAATGGTCTGAAAAGCAGACAAATGCAGGCAAGAGTCTCAAACGCTCATCCTTCCATACACAGCCATTGAAGATTCCTTCTACGGGGAAACACATTCTTCAGACGGATGCTAGTGACACTCATTGGGGTGCAGTGCTTTTGAAACAAGATGACGACAAGGTACGACATCTGTGCGGATACCAGAGTGGACAATTCAAACCACATCAGCAACATTATCATTCTACTTTCAAGGAAGTATTAGCAGTCAAAAATGCCATTGAAAGGTTTGAATTCCACCTTGTCGGACATCATTTCTTTGTTGAAACGGATATGAAGTCTTTTGATCAAATGCTTCGTTTCCATAAGAAAAAAGTTCCACATCAAGAGCAGTTACTTCGTTGGGCAGAATGGTTCAGTAAATATTCCTTCACCGTCCAGCATATCAAAGGTCACACCAACACCATTGCAGATTATTTATCCAGACCTAAAACTAAACAAGTTGGTTTCATGAACCCTATATCCAAACCTCTTCCATGTTTTATGTTCCAACCATTCACCCAGTCCAGTTCCTGTTCATCATCCTCTTCACCAAACCATATTCCAGATGTACCTTCTGAATTCGACAACCTTGTTCAAACACGTACCATTGATGAAAATGCTACCACCTTCATGTTTTCTTACCAACTTCAATGCATTGAAAAATGTGGTCAATCCATGTATGATATGTTAGGAGTCCATCCAAATTACCCTTTTTCAAAAATCTTTTGTTTACCTCCAGGTCTTGATATCATATTTCCAGAAGAATTATTATGGTTCTTTTGGTATATGTTACATCAATACCACATTGCTATTCAATTCCCGATCCATCATATGTTGAAAATAATTTCCCAATACCAGTCAACCTCAACCCCTGAATTACGCTCTTTGATGACTTTCCTCCGGTGGTTCAAAACCCTTGACAAATGGAAATCTGTGTTTGCTCACCAACTTGCCCGATACAAAGGTCCTATGTCTACCAAAATGGCATGGTCTATAATGTTTTTTCACAGACATCACTCTATTCGATCTGATGGCTTATATTTTTCTCACCATCAAGTCACCTTTCATCGGTCTTATCCATACGATCTTGTCCATAATATGTTTGATCATCCTGTTGAGACTAGATCAATTCAAAAAATCATTTTTGAAAAAATCAGATCATTCCAGATGCACTATGGCCATCCTTTCACGATGATGCTCCGTGGGAACTCTTTCCTCCAGATTATACTGAGAAATTGCTCCACGCCAAATAGACATGCATACGTTTCATCAATGCTCAATCCGATGACAATTCATCTTATCCAGAATGGTGGTACCCGAACTCACAGCCAGATACTATGCAGGAAGAAGAGCTTCAGCAGTCTCGTGATTACTATCTCCATAAATCCAGGTGACAACAACGCATGCATGCACCAAGTACGTCTGCCACACCAACACCTCAGATTCCAGACATTTCTTCGGATACTTATCCAGATACATCTCTCTGACAAACCCCTGCTGACTGGATTCAATCAATGGGTTGTCTCGACTTCCAGGATGAAGAATCGTGGCACGTTACCAACTTGTCAGACGATTAAAGATCTGCGTGTCTTGAAATAAATGGTAGTGTCCTTTATGTAAAATAGGAGTGGACTAAATGGCAATTTGCCATTTTATTGTAATATCTCCCGTAACCATTGTAAAAAAGTCAAGGTTTGTAAGCTTTAGCTTTGTTAACAATTGTAGGCTACTTAATTAAAAAAAAAAAAAAAAAAGTTAGCTTTGTAATTAATGTCTCATTTATGAGGGCTTGTCTCCTTTGTAAAGGTTTTTCCCTTCCCATGAAGGGGAGGAACTTGATTGTAAACTTTGCAAACACTTTTGTTTACTTCTCTCACTTTTCATTTCCATATTTCCTCTACACTTCCATACTTTCTCTACACATCTTTTCTATACTTCTTCCATGTTTCTTTCATATTTTTAAGTTTTCTTCAACCTCAAGGGTGTTGTAATACTCTGAAAATGTTATAGATAGCAAAAGATTCTATATATGTTTTAATTTATGTTCTTTAACATGTTTAATATTTATGTTTTCATTTATGTTCTTGTTCTTTATTTATATACATGTTCTTCATTTATATTCATGTTCTCTATTTATGTGGTTGTTTAATATTCACTAGCCCTTTTAGATGATGTTAGAATTTGTGTGGGTGTACGTGTGTGTTGGGATAAAAGGAGGGCCTTGATCATTTTTAGACCGATCGTTGTATTGATTGGTTCCACCTAGGTCGGCTATCATAGTTTCCCATATGCATAAACTCTATGATTTTCTGACAGCATCTTTAAGGTCTAGTACCACTTGTGGGGTGTACGTGTGTGTTAGGATAAAAGGAGGGTCTTGACCATTTTTAGACCGATCGTTGTGTTGATTGGTTCCGCTTAGATCGACTATCATAGTTTTTCATATGTATAAACTCCATGATTTTCTGACAGCATCTCTAAGGTCTAGTACCACTTATTATTTGATTAAATAAATATTTAATTTTATTACATGGGAATTAAAGCAAGAAGAAATGTGGTAAGAGTCAGAAGGAATTTACTCGACATTAGTTGCTCAATCAAAAGCTTGTATCCACTTTCCACTTTATTAAAGTATTTAATAAAGTAAAGATACTTTAATAAAGTTGAATGATGGAGGGCCAATGATGGAGGGCCTGAGTTCCCTTTCGTCTGTTGTTATACCGCACTAGTTAATTATATTGTCAGCAAGTTTAACGTTAACGGTTTATTTCTCCAAATTTATTTCAATTAGAGTTAAATAAAGTTAAAAACTTTAGATAATTTCTAAAGTAGGCCTTGAAACATATTTAGAGTAATTTTTGTGTAGGACTTACTTTACTCTTGGATATATGATTAACAAGTGCATTTATAAAACGTGTTTTAACCATATGTAGTGTATGATATTCAGCTACCATAAATCATGATAATTTCATCGGATACGTGCAGATTATTTCACGTCGATTGTGGTGACCTTAATAGTACACTGCAATTTTATCTTTTATTTTGTAATTGTGTTCGTTTATAATTTTTTAGTTTATAGTTTTATATTTAGGATTTACCACAAAAAGACAACTTTAACCTTAGGTGGTAAACTGAAGTTAGACAAAGTTAGCTTTTAAGGGATGTTAGTGATGAGTTTTTCAAAATCTAGGAGTATTGTTTGGTGAAATCTACAAAAAGGTGGCATATATCATTTATTAAGGAAACTATAGGGTGGTTGGTGATAATCTCCCGTTTTTTGTGAACCCAAATACGAGTCGAAGAAGCTTAACTCATCAACTTAGAGAAGTTCAGTTGACGATAATTAGTAAAGAAATGCACTTATAAATTTGTACCTTTAGCTTTAGCTTTTCTTCATCAAAGAAGTGGATTTTTTTGTTAGCTTTTCTTTTTTGCTAGCTTTCCAACAATCAATATCTGAAAGCATTTTTTTTATATAATAACTTTAATTCAAGCAAATATTATAGTATATATTTTTTTGTTTTGTTTTGTTATTTTATACATTTGTATTTTTAAGATAGAAAGAGTGATTTGAAAGAAAAAAACCTGAGTCTTAAATAATACTTTATAATTCTCTTATCTATAATTATCAATTATCATAACAAGATAATATAGAATATGGTCTAGTTGAATATAATTTTCTTATCTATATTACGACAATTTTATGATATAGTATTCTTTAAGAAAATGCACTAGATATATTAATCAAAGCAGTGGAATTTTTAATCATTATTGCAAAGTTAAATTTATAACTTCAGCTTTAGCTTTTCTTCATCAAAGCAATGGAAGTTTTCCTTAGCTTCCCAAAAATCAGTATGTGAAAGCATTTTTTATATAATAACTTTAAATCAAGCAAATATCATTAGTAAATAGTATTTTTTTTGTTTTGTTTTGTAAAAGCAGCTAAATTTTTTAGTAATCCACGTTTCATTTGGGATAGAATTATTGCAATGGTATAGCCGATACTTTAATAAAGTTGAATGATGGTGGGGCCTGAATTTCCACTTTCCTAGATTGTTACACCGCACTAACTAATTAAAGCGTCAGCAAGCTTAACGTTAAGGTCTATTTTTCCAATTTTATTTCAATTAGAGTTGAATAAAGTTTATTACTTTAGATCATTTCTAAAGTAGGCCATGAATCACATCCAGAGTAATATTGTGTTAACGACTTTTTGTCACCCAAAAAATAGCTCATTGATACTTTCCCACCCCCACACTTTTAAAATACCATTTTATCACCTCAAAAGTTATATACTCTTTTAACAATTTCTCTTAAATACATTATAATGATGAAAATACCCCCATCAAAGGTTAACTCCCAATCATTGGCGACCGCAACACAACTCAGCCAAATTTTGGCACGGAAAATCTGCGTAAAATCAACGCCACTTGCCCCATTTTCCTCTTTCTCCGCCTGATTCCACCCTATTTTACGCCAATCATCTCTAAGGTTCGCGCGACTTCTCTTGCCAAATTCTGGAGATTTTTGGCGACCAAAATCAAAATTGACACCACCCCTAGACTCATCATCAACCCCTTAACAAAACCCCCCCAACCTTTTGGTGTATGATCACTCACCATTCGTCAGCTATTGCTTATTTGGCTATCTCGTGATGTCATTGTTTGACGATTGGATTCTAGCCATTAAAACAAGGGCATTATTGTCCAAAATTTTTATTTAATAAGAGATAAAATTGTAACAAAAAAAAAAGATTATTTTGATAATCTTACAATATCTAGGAAAATTGAGGTAATTATATTACATCCAATATTACCAGCAGTGACCACTATTGGTAATGGAAGAATACCAGAATCTTATATTACTTTACAAGCAAGCGTGATAATCAAGTAATATAAGATGTCATAATCCTAATAATCTTATATTACCTCTAACCAAACACCCCTTAAAATCAATGAGTTTATTATCTTTTTCTCTTTATTGTCGGAAGAGTGAGTCATGATTAATGATGGAGGGGTCTAATATCCACTTTCCACGTTTTTCACTAAGGGTGTTCAAAAAAACCGATTGCAACCAAAACCGTTAGATACCCGGGGTTTGGTTTTAGTTCCTACCCAAAACCAGTTGTCAACGGGTAGGTTCCGATTCCAAATTTTTAGAACCGTCACTGTGTGATTCCGGTTCTAGTTTCTACAGTTAGGAACCATAATCGAGAATCGAGACTAATATAAAATAAAATTAAAGAGTAAGGGGGTTAATAAAAACTGTTATAGAAAAAGTAACGTGAATACATTCATATTTATATTTCATAACATTTAAAATAAGTTGGTTTGACTTTTTAGAATCTACCTTTACAAAGTAATAGAGTTTGTAATTTGTAATTTTATATTTGTTAACAAGTATCATGTGGGGGGTATTTGTAAGTTTTTAAGGATTTTTTTTTCATTTTAAAAACTTTTAAGGGTAATTATGATTTTATAAGGTATTTGAAATCGAAACCGTTGTTATAAGTTTCGATTCTGGGTATCCAGAGACTGGAACCGTTGGTATCAGTTTCAATTCCAAATTTAAAGAAACTATCAATTTTAGTTTTGATTCTAATTCTTTAAAAAAATTATAAAGTACCCATAACCGAACACCCATATTCCTCACAAAGCACTAAATAATAAAATTATCTGCTAAAGGTTAATATATATTTTATGAAGATAACAATGCTGAAGTGCATTTATAATGCCATTTGAAAAACCCTTTTTTAAGTGAAGGGACAAGAAATAATCTTTTCGACAGGAAACAAATAATTTGTTTTCAAAAACTAGTAAAGTAGAAACCAAACTGAAACAGTGGATGGAAATATATGACATTGACAAGACAGACATCAAGCCCACACTTCAACAAAGGAGCTGAAAAGAAGACTTAGTAATTGGCTGAAACAATCCGAGCAGATGATATGATACTACTGGATTATGAAAACTAATCGACGGCTGTGATTTGCATGTAACATTGTTCAAGCCTACAACAGCGATTTACATGTAACATTGTTCAAGCCTACAACAGCTTCTCATAACTTACATCATATCATCATTCACATCTATCAAAGAGCTTTTGCGTTTGGCTCCTTCCCTCCTTCAGCAGCTTTACTTTGCTTCTTAACCCCGACACGGTATCTTAATTTCCTGGTGTCATTTTTCTTTCTTAAGGTTTTTTCTTTTTTCCTTTGCAATTTTAAGTCTTGCTGAAATTTCTTTTTCCCAAGTTTTTGTTATTGTTGAGTTTGTTAATTATCTTATTAGTTTTTACTTCTGCTTATTTTATTTGCTTTGTTCAGCGCTATTTAACTGCAAATATTTTATAGCTCTTCAAAAATAAATCTAGTTTTTCTTTTTCAGAATCCCACAATATTCTTTTTTGATTTATTGTGTTGAAAACGAAATTTATCTGAGTTTATAATTATTTCCATATTATTCAAAATTAAATAAAAGTTTCCAGTTTTGTTTGTGTTAATTTTCGAATTATTTCTCAATCTTGTTTCTTTTTCTTCTTATTCTAAATATTTACATCTTTGAAAGACTGGCCAGGACTAAACTCGTCTTTTAAAAAAACTAACACTGCTTATTCAACAAGGCTTTGTTGATTGTTGTCTGCTTTTCCTTCCTTTTTGTTGTCTTTGGTCACACGGGTTCCGGTTCGCTTCGTTACAACCAAAAAAAAAAAGAAAAAAAGAAAAAAGAAAAAAGCAATGGCTGCTGAACTAGGTGGCGCTGCAGTTTCTGGCGTTGCATCAAAAGCTGCAGAGTCAGCGTTTGATTTCATTGGACAGCATATATCTTATTTGTTCAAGTACGGGAGCTACATCAATGATCTCAAGAATCAAGTTGAGGATCTGGGAAATGCAAGAGAGAGGGTGGAACATCAAGTTGATGAAGCTAGAAGACGAGGGGAAGTGGTTGAAAAGGATGTGGAACAATGGCTGAAAAGAGTAAATGACTTCACTGAAGGGGTTGTAAAACCCATAATTGGTGATGAAGATAAAGCAAAGAAGCGTTGTTTCATCGGGTTGTGTCCTAATTTGATTCAGCGTTACATGCTCGGCAAGAAGGCAGCGAAAGCGTTACCAGGTGGTGCCGATCTGTCGGGGAAGGGGAACTTCAGTAGTGTTTCCTACCGTCCTGCAATACAGAGGACAGAATCCATTTATATTACAGGCTATGAGGCCTTTGATTCTAGAATGCCAGTTTTACAGGGAATTATGGAAGCTTTGAAGGATGCTAATGTTAACAAGGTTGGGGTGTATGGGATGCCTGGTGTGGGCAAAACTACACTGGTGAAAAAAGTAGCTTGGCAGGCCAAGGAAGATGAGCTATTTGATGAGGTGGTCATTACGACTGTAACACAGACACCAGACATTAAAAAAATCCAAGGAGAAATTGCTGATCAATTAGGCCTAACATTTCATGAGGAGAGTGTATCCGGAAGATCTCATCGACTACGTGATAGGTTGAAAAGGGAGAAGAGTATTCTAGTAATATTAGATGATATATGGGCCAAACTTGACTTGGATGCTGTTGGAATTCCTTATGGAGACGTTCACAGGGGAATTGGCCAAAGAAAAGATGATGAGAGGCAATACAAGATATTGCTTACGTCTAGAGATCAACATGTATTATGCAATCATATGAATATTCAAAAAAACTTCTTGGTTGATCTTTTATCAGATGAAGAAGCATGGTATTTGTTTCTAAAGACTGCAGGTGATTCTGTTGAAACCTCTGATATTCGACCTATAGCAGTAGAGGTGGTCGGGAAATGTGCACGTTTGCCGATTGCTATTGAAACAGTAGCAAAGGCTCTTAAAAGTAAGAGTCTTCCAGTTTGGGAGGATGCCTTGCGTCAACTAAGAAGGTCTAATCCTAGACAAATTGAAGGAATGGATGAACGTGTGTGTTCTATTATAGAACTGAGCTACAATTTTTTGAAAAGCGAGGAAAAATCACTATTTCTTCTTTGTGGTTTGTTGAATGCAAGTCCTGGTATAGTCATTAGTGACTTATTAAAATATAGTATGGGTTTGCATTTGTTTAGGGATGTTTATACCTTGGAAGATGGAAGAAATAGATTGCTTACGTTGATCCATAATCTCAAAGCTTCGTCTTTGTTGTTGGATAGTATCATCAATTATTCCGTTAAAATGCATGACCTCATTCATGCTGTTGTTATATCAATTGCATCCTCAGAAGAGTTTATGTTTAATATTAAAAACGTTGGTGATTTGAAAGAAGTGCTAGAGGAAAAAATACCGAAAACTTCAACTGCTATAACTTTGCCCTATGGAGATATTGGTGATGAGCTTCCTCAGAGTTTGGAATATCCGAAACTCAAGTTCTTTTATCTATTAAGCCGAAATCACTATCTGCAAATCCCAGAACTCTTATTCCAAGGGATGAAAGAACTTGAAGTTTTGGATTTGACTGGAATTCGTCTTTTGCCACTACCTTCCTCACTTTGCTGCCTAAAAAACCTTCAAACACTGTGTTTGGACAGCTGCGTACTAGACGATATAGCAATAGTTGGTGAGCTTAAGAAGTTAGAAATTCTTAGCCTGCTATATTCTGACATAGAAAAGTTGCCTGAGGAAATTGGACAATTGACTCGATTGAAGATGTTAGATTTGAGCGAGTGCTCAAACTTGAAATTAATTCCACCAAATGTCATTTCAAGCTTGTCTCGATTAGAAGAGTTATACATGGGCAATGGCTTCCGTCATTGGGAGATTGAAGGTCTAATGAACAATCACGAACGAAAGAATGCTAGTATTCTTGAGTTGAAGCAATTGTCTCGCCTTACCACTCTTGAGATACGTGTTCACAATCTCGAGATTATACCTCAAGACTTCTTTTTTTTGGAGAAGTTGAAAAGATATAGAATACTTATAGGAGATGTGTGGGATTGGAGCTGGCATGCTACTTATGGTGAAACCTCGAGAATGTTGAAAATCAAGCTCAACAATAGCATTTCCTTGATCCATCGAGTTAAAATTTTGTTGAAGAGAACTGAAGAACTCCATTTAGAATTGAATGGTGTTAAAAATGCTATTGATGAACTTGATGAGGATGGTTTTGCACAATTAAAGCGTCTTCATGTGCGAAATGGTCATGAGCTCTTGTATATTTTGAACTTTGCTCCTAGCAAAACTGTCTTCCCAAAGTTAGAGTCATTGTTTCTTCATAATTTGATTAAATTAGAGAAGATATGTGGTGGCAAACTCTATGCGGAGTCTTTTAGCAAACTAAGAATTTTGAAAGTTGAAAAATGTGATATGCTGGTGCATCTCTTCTCGTTCTCTGATAATAAAAAGTTTTCACAGCTTCAAGAAATTGAAGTCATTGATTGTAAAAATCTAAAGGAGATTTTTGGTGAAAACGAAAGGAATAGTAAGTTTGAGTTCACTCAATTGCATTCCCTAGTACTACAATGCCTACCACAATTCATAAGTTTTGGTGTGAAGGTATATTTTCTCATTTTCTTCTTTTATTTTCTTTTCATGTATAAAAAGTGTTTTGTAATTAGTTTCTAAGTTATTTATGGAATGAGATTTGCTTTTGTAGGTTGTTTTCCCAAGGTTGGAGAACTTGAAACTATCGTCAATTAATATTGAGAACATATGGGTTGATCAACCTCAACCAATGTCTTCCTATATTCAATGCTTAAAAAGCTTAACCGTGGAGGAGTGTAATGGTTTAAAGTTTTTGTTTTCATCCTCTATAGTCAAAAGTCTCGTGCAACTCCAAAGGCTTGTGATATGCAACTGTAAGTTGATGGAAGCAGTAATTTTTGACTCAGAAAGCTTAGAAGGAGAAGATAAGATAATTGATTTGAGTTTTCCAAAGCTATTCTACCTAAAGCTTGTGGGTCTTCCAAAACTCACAAGATTTGGCATTGGAAATTCAATTGAATTCCCCACCTTGAATGAACTTCACATTCAGAATTGCTCTAATTTGAAGACATTCTTCCACAACTCTTTTGGTGCAGACACGCTAAGAAAGGAACCTGATGAAGTGAGCTTGGAAAAACATATTACTGATATAAATCCCCTCTTCAACGAAAAGGTAAAGTTATTTCTTATAATTGAAATTTTATGTTGTCTATTGGCCTCAAAATTTTAAAATTCTTTATAGCTATTAATGTCACTATTATCTGCAAATAATTAGTAGAAATTCACTTATAAATTCTTTAGTTTTCTCTTTTTCTTTTAAGAGAGACAAAATTTGTTTGATATGTTTTTATTTTATATATTATTTTAGTATCATTATCATTACCAAAACATTAACATGGGGATATATTTTTTGTAGGTTGCTTTTACAAGCTTGGAAAAGATGATATTCTTTCACTTGGATAACTTGCAGTTGATATGGCACAACCAATTCCATAAAGATTCTTTTTCCAAACTCAAAGAAGTGAGAGTCGAATACTGTGAAAATTTGTTGACTATTTTTCCTTCTAATTCTACTCAAGGATTTCTTACCTTTCACAATCTAGAAACATTAATTGTTGAGAACTGTTGGAATATGAAAAGTTTGTTTCCAGTTTCCATAGCTACTGGTCTTTTGCAACTTAACGAGCTTTGGATTTCCTTTTGTGGGTTGGAGGAAATTGTTGCCAAGGAGGAAGTAGAGGGGACCCCTACATTTTTGTTTCCTCAATTAACCTTCCTCAAACTTGAAAATTTAGCAGAACTGAGACATTTCTACCTGGGTTTGCATACAATAGAGTGCCCAATGCTAAAAAGGTTGGTGGTGCATAATTGTGGAAAGACAAAAGTAAATGCTTCAAATGGAGAGAGCCAACCTGCCCTGTTTTCGTTTGAAAAGGTATGACTTCGTCTATTGCAACTAAAAAATGCAACATAATCAATAAGGTTAATTTATGAAATTTCTTTCTTTTTGTTATTATTTCATTTTTCTCTTTAAATCAAGAATGAATTTATAGTAACCGACTAGTCATGTTTCAGAGTAAGACATAAATGTTGATTTAGCTACTTGAATATCTATTTTTGTTAATTTATATTTTGTACTTTAAAGTAGTTTATAATTAGAATGTCAGAATTATATTTATTTAAAAATATAATTACTATAATTAATTGGAAAGTCAAATGGTTATAAACAAAATTGCAACTTTCTTCTAAATTTAAAAACCTGACTCATGAATATTTTTGCTTGTTCTTCTTTTGCATTGTTGCTATTAATATGATTATATATATATGACCATCATCACTAATATTTTTATTGTCATTATTTTATTATTTAAAAATGAGTAAGAATACATGGACAGTTCCAAAATCATGAGGTGCAAGAGCTATTATCTTTGATAACTAGGCTGTTAAATTCTCAAACTCCTGTTCTTGCAACAATCCATGATCCCAGCCTCCACAACTATTGTAATGAAAAAATTTGTAATTGCAAGATTCCAAATATCTCAAATCATGGTGTGTATATATATATAAAAATTATTCTGTAAATTAACGAATGAGATTTCATTTTTGATAATCTAAGAACTCATTCAATATCGTATTCAGAGGAATTTCTTGAGAATAAAAAATTTTAGTTTACTGTTGTAGGACTTACTTGACTGGGTCTATTAGAACTACTTATAACTAAACAATATATATAAAACCTAACCAAATGAGAAAATAAAAACTAAGAAACAAAATCATATATATTTTTTTTCTTGTGAAAAATTGTGAAGATAAGATCATTTTTTTTACCTTATACAGTTATTATTTCCTTTTGCATTTTATAGAACTGGATATAATTTTTCATGTCTATTAAATAGCAAAAAATTATTGTTAAATTGTTTGACGTATTTTGTGCACAAGTTGTGGGTGATTTTAATTATTGGGTACATAAACATCATTAAAATATAACATTCCTATTACTATTTATTGGAAAGTGTGTTTTCTTTTTCGTTTTGTTAAAAAAAGACATATTAGTATGATAAAAGAATTGTCTTCTCGTGTCCTTGTCATTATTGGTCCTTAGGAACTAATCTTAAAATCACCCATTGTCAATGTTTTATAACAAAGAATAATAGTACAAGAAGGAAACCTTTTGTTAAAAATATAAAATGTTATAATTAGCAACTGCCCATGTTAAAATCTCAGTGACTTTGATATCAATCCACATTGTTATGCTTGAAATAATTTATTTTTAATTTTTTATATCTTTGGCCAGTTGTAAATGGTTTTAACCAAATATTTTGTGTTTTATAGGTTGGTTTTTCCAATTTAGAACATCTAGAGCTCTCTGAATTCCCTACATTAAAAGAAAGATTTTGGAACGCCAAAGTTCCTGCCAGCTCATTCTACAGTTTAAAGTTGTTGGTTTTGGACACGTGCTTGGACACATCAACTGCTATTCCATTCAATGTGTTGTGCAACTTAAAAAATCTTGAAAAATTGGAAATAAGAAATTGTGATACACTGAAAGAAGTGTTTGATATGGAAGGACAATTAAATGTTGACAGACATACATTGAAGAAAAGTAATCTAGAAGTTTTGGACTTCAACAACCTGAAATCCTTTAAAGTTCACAATTGTTGTAGCTTGAGATGTATATTCACTCCATCTCTCATTTTGGGTCTTGCTCAGCTAGAAGAGATAGGAGTAAAAAATTGTGCTTTGATAGAAGAAATTATCTCGAAAGAAGAAGAAAAGGAAGCAGACATTGAGAAAATTATGGTACCCCAATTGAACTCCATTATTCTTGAGTCATTGCCTAACTTGACAAGCTTCTATTCAGGAATGAATACTTTGGAATGTCCTGCCTTGAAAGCTATTACACTAGCCAAGTGTCCACAGATTGAGACATTTGTTTTCACTGATACAAAGCACCAATCTGACCATATTATGCCCCTTCTCAGTGAAAAGGTTTGTATGATTGAAATTTTTTATCACTGTTTTAATTTTATTATCTTTATAATTATCTATGTTATTATCATCATCCACAGTTATTAGCAATTCGATTGTTATGCATAGTTGAAATTAATATACTGTTTAATTTCAATATACTTTTCTTCAATGGTTTTTAAGAAGACAAAATCTTTTTGTTGAATTTAATAACATTGAAACTATTATTTCCAATATATTTGGAAAGCTTACCGCGAGATGCTTTTTGTAGGTTGTATTTCCAAGCTTGGAGGAGATGTTTCTCTCACACTTGGATAACTTACAGTTGATATGGCATAGCCAACACTATGAAGATTCCTTTGGAAAACTAAAACAAGTGACAATCGAATTTTGTGAAAAAATAATGACTATTGTTTCAGCTAATAATAGTCAAGGACTTCTTACCTTGCACAATCTAGAATGGTTACATATTGAGAAGTGTTGGAGTATGAAAAGTTTGTTTCCAGTTTCCATAGCTGCTGGTCTAGTGAAACTTACACAGTTGGGGATATACTCTTGTGAGTTGGAGGAAATAGTTGCCAATGAAGAAGTAGATGGGGCCCCTTCCATTGATTTGTCTGGAAAGGTATGAATTTATCTGTACTTTTTATAAAATGTAACGTAATCATTTTGATTAATATGGCATGTTCATGATACGAATTCTGGGGCATTGCTACTAATTATCTTACAATTGAGGTGATATATGTATTTTGTGTTGCATACTTGCCTGTAAAAGATAGTCACCAACTGAAGGTTTTTTCCCTTTTCAAACCGAATGGCAGTAAACTAAGTGGTTGGTCTTTTTTCATTGATTAGATATTATTGATTTTTGTGAATTAAGAATTTCATTTTTGTTAACTTATGTATTTTTTTATTATTTAAAGTATATTTATTTAAAACATATAATTAATTTAATTAATTCGGGAAGTTAAAAATTTCACCAATTTTGTATTGATTATAAGATACTTTTTCAAATTTGTCTCTTCCTAATACAGTTAGCTTTTTTTTTTTTTGGGTAAAGCAAAAAAATTTGGTCACGCAGTTTTGCTTGCTAAAAATTAATCAAAAGAACTGTCTTCTTGTTGGTCAATAACATCACACTGATACCGTATGTAAAAATCTTATTATATGCATTTACCATATGGTCATTAAAACTTTCTTGCTTGTTCATCCATTTTGAATTACAGGTCATGCCCAATTTGGAATCATTGTATTTAAATGTCGATGCCTTTAGACTGCAAACTAAAAGACCATTGGAGGGATTCTGCAAACTAAAAGAACTTCAGTTGGGTGAATTAAATGATGAATCAATTCCATTTTTCTATGGCTTCCTCAAAAGGTTATATAGTTTGGAAATCCTTACTCTATGTGATAGTAGGTCCAAAGAGCTATTCCTATATGAAAGAGACGCAACCAAAGAAGATTCTCAAGTGGATCAATTTCTTCCAAATCTCACAACTCTTAATGTATGGTATTGCCAGCATTTGACACATTTATCCTCACCATCTTTAATGACAAATCTCACAACTCTGTATGTATGGGGTTGCGATGGATTGGTAAACATATTTACAAGCTCAACTGTCAAATCTCTTGTCCAACTCACAAAAATGAGAATAGAAGGCTGCGAGTTATTGAGAGAAGTAGTAATAGTAGGTGAATTTGACGAGATAGAAGAAGAGATCGTTTTTTGCCAATTGAAAACTTTGGAGCTTCTTTATTTATCAAGCCTCACATGCTTTTGCTCAACAACTTGTGCCTTCAAATTCCCATGCTTGGAACAAGTAACTGTGAGTGAATGCCCAAAATTGAAGATCTTTACTCAAGGAAGTTTAAGCACACCAAATTTAAACAAGGTGGAAAGAGAAGAAATGAGTGAAGAATATGTTTGGAAGCATGATCTGAATTCCACTATCCAACGAATGTATGATTTTAGAGATGGTATGTACTCATTTACAAAATCTTCTTATTTTCTTTACCACCTTTGCTATTAATATTGGTATACGTGTCTTTACTACTATTACATTGGAGTAGATTAGATATGATTGTATAATTTATAATACTGTTTCATATTTGTAGTATAATTAGACTAAATTATAAACACTGTTGAATTGATATTGATAATAATATAAATATATATTAATTAAAAATTCCAGTTCCCCTTAATAAATATGTGTTAAATTAAATAAAACCAACCCTCTTATCTTTATTACGCTAAAAGCCGCCACATTTCATCTTGTTCAACTCTCCACTGCTACAGTCACAAGAAGACAGCTCAAGCGGCACTAGTGTTTCTAGCTAACGACGTCACAAGCTACGGAGCCACTGTCACCGGCGTCACTGATTCTAGCGCTCTCCGTGACAAGCAGCAGGTAAGCAAAATCATTCTACTCGACTTTTAAACTAGATTTTAAGAGTGAATGCTTTGTGTAATCGTGGTTTGGTATTTGTGTTTTAGAACTTAAGCTTCGTTTACTTGTGACTTTGATAATTATATTAACTGAAGCTTCAGTTTGATGTTTGGCATTTTTGTATATAAGACCTGTAGATGTTTTTGATTGATCAAGTTAAGTGATGCTGCAGAGTTGTTTGATAAAATGTTTGAAAGAGATGCATTTTTATTTCAATACAATGTTACACGGAAGATTTCTTAATTAAATTCATATAATTATGACATGAATTGAAATTACTTAATAAAACAAAATTATTTCTTTGCACTCCAACACAGAATCGATCACCAATTTCATTTTATTTGTTAAATAAGGCTCTGAATGGGGATTAAGTTTTTCAATTCTAGTGTAAGACATGGGCGCCTACTTTTACTTTATTTAAATTCCTTGATAAAGTTTGATAACCAAATTAATGTCATCAGTTTGATTTATTTCTTTACTGTTTCATTGGTGTAAAACTTGCATTCTTGCTTTTGACTATATCAGAGCTACCGTTGTTGCCTGCATAGTCAGGATGATGATATACAAATGAACAAGATCCAAATGGGAGTGGGAGGCAACGAGACAGCTATGATTGTGTTGGGGTTCCAGCAGGAAGGCTATCCCCAGAGAGGGCTAACCATTCTAGTGCTGTTCCAAGTCAGGAGGTATGAGCTAATGTACTTTTTAGATTTTTTTTTTTTTCTTTTTTTGCCTTAAGTTTCTCCAGATTTCCTCATTTACCCTTTTTTTTTTTTTTTAATATATTTCAGGATGGCTTCAACAAGCTTCATGATTTGGAGAGTTCACTTGGTTCATTTCTTCAGTTGCTAACAACTTCATCAATATCATTAACTGTCTTCAAGGGTAGTGGAATGTATTTTCCAGAAGTTTTCAGTTTGAAATTGTTTGTGAATTTAGTGGAATGGAAAAACAAATGCTGACTCAAGAAACTTTTGTTCCTCTATTCATTTTTGTTACTTTCTAATCATTACTATTGTTATGCATTTGTGAAATAAAATTGCAGATGAGAAAAACCTGTAATTATTTTTTTCCCTTTATTGATGCAGAGTAGTTTTGATATTGCTGAGGATGATGAGGGTACAACTAGTACTAGTTGGAAGGTTACTGCTCAATTAGATACTGAGCAACAGTTTCTTACAAAGACTTACCAGGGGCCTTGGACGAAGACACTCGAAGGAGTGACGGTGAGAATTCAGGGAAAACTATCTCTTTACCACATCATGCCATTTCTGAGGATAAAAAGTTTTTGTGTTATTCACTAATACTCGTTAATGCTTTTTCTCTTAAAAAAGTTACATGTGAAGGGGACAGGTAATCTTGATTGTAATTGTAGCTATATTTTCTCCCTTTTTTGTTTGTTTGTTTTTTTTTTTGGCAACTGTAAATATGAATTTAGGATTTGGTTATTTCTTCCTTCTTTGTTCAGTTATAAAAAAATAGCTATTATACTGTTCAATATATACCATATAACTTTTCCCAGTTTACCTGAAAATTAAATTTTGACATGTTCTGCTTGCTTTTTTGGAAGTTGATCTAAATTCTTAGATATATTGTTTAGCTTATAATTATTCTGGAAATAGTAGAGTAAAAGCACCTAAAAGTTATCGCATGCTACTTGTTCAAATAATGCAATTCTTAGATTCAAGTATTCAAAAGGAATTAGTCTTTCAGCGTTCTTCCATATTGCACATCTTTATTTGTGAATGGGCTCTGTAAATTTGCACATGTAGATGCATATATAGTTGTATGGAGACACATTAAACCTTTTGACCTATATGCTGCCTTCAATTTTTGACCCTGTAGAAAGAATCATGTAAAGTTGTACAGAATTATTTTTGGATTGCTTTGAACCTATGTTCTGCGAAATGCCAGTTTAAAAATTCTAGGACACAAATGTTAAAATTAGAATAAGATTTTGTTTTTGGTGGTGACACATAATACACCATATCAAAATGTTTTCTTTGTATCAAAAGTCTGCCCTCTGCACAAAGCTATACATTGAATTTATATATTTATATATATGTTTCTTGTTTTGACAATATCAAAAGTACTGTGTTGCCTGCATATTCAGGATGATGATATACAGCAAATGGACAAGATCCAGATGGAAGTGGGGGACAAAGAGACAGCTAAGATTGTTTGGGGTTCCAGCAGGAAGGCTATCCCCACAGAGGTCTAACCACTCAAGTGTGCTCTAA
Source organism: Pistacia atlantica (assembly GCA_026229545.1). Taxonomy (NCBI): domain Eukaryota; kingdom Viridiplantae; phylum Streptophyta; class Magnoliopsida; order Sapindales; family Anacardiaceae; genus Pistacia; species Pistacia atlantica. The sequence continues at coordinate 3,424,519 of CM047906.1, forward strand.
GTCAGGAGGTAGTATTTTCTAGATTTTTTTTTTGTCCCTTAAGTATTCATCATATTTCCTCATTTTCCTTTTGCCTGTTTTAGGATGGCTTCAAGGAGCTTCATGATTTGGAGAGTTCATTTGCTTCATTTCCTATCAAATCATTGCAAGAACTTAAGTAAGGATTATTTCTGTCTCATCTTTTCATCAATATCATTAAGTGTCTTCCAGGGTATCGGAATGTATTTTCCAGAAATTTTCAGTTTGAAATTGTTTGTAAAATTGAGTTGAATGAGAAACAAATGCTGACATAAGAAACTTTTTTTCCCCAATCCATTCTTCTTATTTTCTAATCATTACTTTTCTTATGCATTTGTGTAATATAAATGCAAATTAGAAAAAAAAGACAGCATTTTCTTCATTGTAATTATTTTTTTCCGTTTATTGGTGTAGAGGTTTTTTTGATATTGGTGAAGATGATGAAGGTTCAAGTAATCCTACGTTAGTTTCTTTTAAGGCCAAGAAAGTGGAAGGAGTGAGAGTGGGAATTCAGGGAAAACTAGCTCTTTACCTTATCATCCCATTTCTGAGCATAAAAAGTTTTTGAGTGGTTCAGTAATACTCGATAATTGTTTTTCTCCTACGGAAGTTACACGTGAAGGAGACAGGTAATTTTGATCATAATTGTAGTTGTACTTTCTCCTAATTTATTTGCTACCAAGAGGTTGTAAATAAGAATTTATGATTAGCTAATTTTTCCTACTTAGTTCACTTAAAGAAAAATAGATATTATACTGTCCATGTATAGCTTTTTCTCAATTTATCTGAAAATTAAACTGTGACATATTCTGCAAGCTTTTTCCAAAGTTAATCGGAATTCTTAGATATATTATTTAGCTTCTTAGATAATTGTTCTGGAAAATTAGAGTAAAACCTCCTAAAAAAATATTGGCTGCTTGTTCTTGACTAATGCAATTCTTAGACGCAATGATTCATAAGGAATTCGTCTTTCAGTGTTCTTTGACGTGTCACATCTTTATTTGTGAATGTGCTCTGTAAATTTGCTCATGTGAGTTGTGCAACTCACTCTTCTTTATTATGGATGCATAATATAGTTGTACAGAGATACATTAGGTGCTTTGACCTATGCTGCCTTCAATTTTTGAACCTATTGAAAGGATGATGTAAACTTGGGACAGAATTATTATTGGGTTGCTTTGAACCTATGTTGCACGAAATGCCAGCTTATAAACTCCAGAACGGAAATATTAACATTAGAACAAGATATGGTTTTTGGGGGTTACACATGATACACCACATCAAAATGTCTTCTTTATATCAAAAGCCTGCCTGCTGTTGTGATGTCCACACAAAGTTATACACTGATTGATTGTTTCTTTTTTTTTTATTATATATATATATATATATATATATATATATCTTTTCTTTCCATATACATGAGTGAAAAGGGTTGACTATGTCTACTAAATAAGTTTGGTCTCTTGAAATTATTTTGAGTGAATTCTCTACAGCCAAAAAATAAGCCGAGAGGAACTATGGTGGTTCATTGTTTTATTGCAACAGGACTGATGCAAGTAACTGTCAGGTATTTTTGTTGTGATTTATTTGCTTTATAAAGTCTTACTATCTAAATTAGAGGCATTATTACTTGCTTTATACTTGAGTACGAATCTTGTATTATTGTGTTACATCTGTTTATGCAGCAGAGGATACATCAGGAGCAGTGGTCCAACACAAGGGAAGCTTTAAAGTTATTTAACCAATCTGAGCCCCAATGTATATTTGCATTAGGGGGAGTTGATTTTGAAGTGATCCATTAATGTTGTGTTGTTTCCTAAAGAAACTCAAGGTGATCTTAACATATACAATTTATACAATTATCAGTTATACTAGCTGGTACATGTTATTTTATGGTCATCAATCTGAAGAGGATAATAACAGAAGTAATATATATAAATGGTTAATTTTATCCTATTAGCTATCAAATTGCAAGGCTGTCCATGAAAATGAGAAATGATGATTAATTTTACAGATCAGAAATTCTGGGGTTGGCAAGAGTACTCTGCTCTTGAGTTTTTCTTCTGAGCTTGAGTAGTTTAGCTTCTGAGGCTTATGAGGAGTTGGCAATTTCTTTTTAATTTTGTGGCAAGAGTATTTGGTTGAGATTCACTTTTGGCAATAATATTTTTATTTTGTGATACAGTATTAACTATTAAAATCATAGTGTAATATATATTAGCTAATTATAAATGCCTATTGATGAAATCTAATTTTAGCTTTATTAATGTTGATGGAGTTAAATCCTTTGAATGCTTAATAGAGCTAAGACCTACTTGCCTAGATACTGCGATTTTAGCTAGCCTTGGTTGTCTTTATTCTATAATATTAATTATCTCTCTTTTGTCTCATTCTCCAATTAACAACTGACTCTCATGAACCAATTTCTTAAACTTAAATCACTGGGATTTTCAAGGTCAATCTCCCAACGACCCTAGCTATTCAGTAACCAGAAAATTCATTTTATTTCTGACTCTTTAGGTATCTCGTGAAATTTTGATGTGTAATTTCATTTTACACAATTGTACAAATATATTGTTGATGGTAGTTTTTCTATGCGGGGTGAGAACACGTGCTTCCATTGTAAACGGCTGCTTAGAGCTTGGTAATGTCATCTTAGAGAAAATCTCTGCTGTCCTTTGAGTGTGGTCTTCAGAGGAGATTGCCAGTCACCTTTGATATGGTATCCATTAGGTAAGGAATCCAAAAATAATTCAGAATCCTATTATTTATATAGGACTCATTTAGGAAATATCCTCTTTTTTCTTGATTCATGATCTAATAAGGATTTTCTCTTTAATGCACTAGATTTTATTTTCTGAGCACACATTTGTACTCTTATCGACTCATGACTTTCTGATGAGATCCTGACCTGCAACTTAATGAAACACACTACAATCTAGATACAGACCCAATCCCAACACAATAAACACAAGGAATCTCTATATTAATGGCAAGAAACAAGACATCCGAAATATGACATCCAGACTGCTTCAATCAACAATCAACAATTGAGAATCCAAGCAAATAAAGCTAAGAACAAAAGATAAACAAAATGATAAGACTGAACTTCGAGGGTCAGCCAACTCCCTTCCCAATCCTTAACTACTTTCTCAATGCCTCTCTCTTTTCCCTTCCTCCCCTTTTATTCCCTCCTGACCCTAAGTTTATTCATAACCGAATTTCTCTCTCTCCACTCTCCATAGGCCACCTGTCCCTTCCTAACAAATCTTCTAACCTCCTAAATGTCAATTATTCCCCTACTTCTTACTCCACTTCTTCCTACGGTAAACCTTCCCCTTTGGTTGCTCATCATTACCCTCCCCAAGTAGAACCACCTTGTCCTCAAGGTGGAATGAAGGAAACTGGCTGAGAATAGTTTCAAAATCTTCCTAAGTATTTTCAAAGGAAGGTAAACCTTTCCATTGAATTAGCACCTCCCACTGCCCATTTATGAGTTTCCTTTTACGGAGAATCGCTTTGAGTTCAAGTTGTAGAATAAGGTCTTCATTGAGGCCTGCTGGTAAAGGCTGACTGTTGGCGATAGGGAACATAGATTTTTTAAGTTGCAACACATGAAAGACATTATGAATACGTGCTGAGGATGGCAGTGCCAGCCTATATGCGACTGCCCCAATTTTTTTCTGTGATGACAAATGGGCCATAAAACCGTGGACTGAGCTTCTCATTATATCGACGGGCTAGGGACCGTAATCTATATGGCTGTAACTTTAAGTACACAGATTCCCCTATCTCAAACGTAACTTCTCGGCGATGAGTATTCGCAGAAGTTTTCATGCGATGTTGGGCCTTGAGAAGATGGTCTTTTAACTCATCAAGCACCTGGTTGCGCTGCTCGAGTTGCTGGTCCACTTCGTTGACAACGGAAGTGTGGTCTGAATAACGCAACACTGTTGGGGCTTCTCGGCCATAGAGAGCCTTAAAAGGGCACATGCCGGTGGAGCGGTTATACGTAGTATTGAACCAAAATTCTGCCCATGGAACCCATTTTGGCCATGAACGGGGTTGACCATTGACAAAACATCTGAGATACGTTTCCAGACAACGGTTTACAACCTCTGCCTGATCATCAGTCTGTGGGTGGTACGCCGAACTCATTTGTAATTGGGTCCCTGATTGTTTAAACAGTTCACTCCAAAAGTTACTCATGAAGACTCTATCCCGATCGGAAACAATGGTACGAGGAAACCTGTGTAGTCAAACCACCTCTTTAATAAATAAATCAGCAACTATCTTGGCTGTGTAGGGGTGTTTCAGAGTTAAAAAGTGACTATATTTAGTCAAACGATCAACTACGACCAGAATTGTATCAACCCCATTAGCTTTCGGAAGCCTCATGGTGAAATCCATAGATATGTCTTCCCATACTTGGTTGGGAATCGGCAGCGGCTGAAGCAAACCTGCTGGACTCATGCCATCATACTTACTTTGTTGGCAAACCGGGTAAGCGGCCACAAATTCTTTGATGTCCTGTTTCATTCCTTCCCAAAATACCACACTTGTTAGCCGTTTATATGTCCGGAAGAAGCCCGAATGGCCCTCGATGGGTGATGCGTGAAACTCTTGTAAAATTTTCTAGATGTGAGGTCCAGATTTCGACAGTACCAATCTGTTATGATACAGCAGATGGTGGCCCAGTAACTGAAAGGGGGACGACTATTGGGGTCTGTCAAGAGCTGTTGTATTATGCCCCGTAACTTATCATCCCCTTGAATGGCATCTTCCAAACCCTCCAGTCCTGAAAAGTAACTCACCGAAACAGCATGAAGTTCTACCGTGTCTGGTATCCGCGAAAGGGCATCTGCTGCCTTGTTCTACGCGCCTGGTTTATATTGAATGATGAAGTCTAACGCCAACAATTTGATAACCCATTTTTGCTGATTTTCACTCAATAATTTCTGCTCAGTAAGGAAGTGAAAACTACGCTGGTCCGTCCGAATCACAAAACGCCTACCCAACAAATAATGCCGCCACTTTTGCACAGCCAGTACAATCGCCATTAATTCCCTTTCATAAACGGATTTCAACTTAGAGTTTAAAGACAAACCTTTGCTGAGAAAAGCAATCGGACGACCGTCTTGCATCAGCACAGCCCCTAGTCCACTTCCGGAAGCGTCGGTCTCCAGGACAAACTCTTGCATAAAGTTCGGCATCCGAAGAACAGGAACACTGGTCATGATTCTTTTTAATTCCTCAAAAGCCCCTTGGGCTGCTGTATTCCATACAAACGAATCTTTCTTTAATAGTGCAGTGAGTGGTAGGGCTATTTTTCCGTAATCTCGAACGAATCGACGATAATATCCCGTCAATCCCAAAAACCCTCTGAGTGCCCCCGACATCTCTGCCTCGGCCATTTGGTGATACTCTCAATTTTAGAAGGATCAACCGAAACACCCTGAGCTGAGACCACATGCCCCAAATATTCCAACTGTGACTGCCCAAACTTACATTTTTTTCTATTGACTACCAATTGATTGTCTAAAAGGATCTGCAGAGTAAGGCTGAGGTGCTTCACATGGTCGGCCATCTCCTTACTATATATTAGTATATCATCAAAGAAAACTAGCAGAAACTTTCGTAAATACGGTTTGAACACTTCATTCATCACTGCTTAGAAAGTAGCCGGTGCATTGGTGAGGCCGAATGGCATTACCACAAACTCATAGTGCCCTTCATGTGTCCGGAAGGCAGGCTTGTGTGTATCCTCTGGTTTTACTTGGATTTGGTGATAACCAGACTTCAAATCGAGTTTGGAGAACACTGTCGCGCCTGCCAATTCATCAAATAATTCATCAATAGCTGGAATGGGAAATTTGTCCGGAATGGTTACCTGGTTAACTGCCCTATAGTCCACACAGAATCTCCACCCTCCATCCTTTTTTTTAACCAAAAAAACTGGACTTGAGAAAGGACTGATGCTGGGTTTAATAATTCCGGACGCCAACATTTCCTTGACGAGTCGTTCGATTTTGTTCTTCTGATAATAAGGGTACCGATACGGTCGCAGATTAGGTGGCTGAGCCCCGGGAACTAACTGAATGGCATGGTCTCTGCACCTGGCAGGTGGTAACCCCGAAAGTGGCTCAAACACTTGATTAAAAATCTGTAACACTTCCAGATCCGATCATCCACATCCCCACTGTCATCATACTGTTTTTGAATCTGACCGAACTCAATCAAACACCCTTGTCCCTCACTCCGTAAAGCCTTGATCATAGCCTTGAGCGAAACCATGGTCTTATTCAGAGATGGGTCCCCACACAGACATACAATCTGATTGTCCAACTTAAATCGCATGATCTGCTTCCTCCAATCTGTGGTGGTTTCCCCTAATGTCTCCAACCATGCAATCCCCAGAACAACATCTGCACTGCCATATCAAATGGAAAAAAATTCTGAATAATTGTTATCCCCTGTAGCTCCATACAAACATTTTTACATTCCCCTTCGCATCTCACACTATATCCATCTCCCACTCTGACCCCAAAAGATTGAGTTCCCATCACCGAAATTCCCAAGTCTATAACCACCTTTGAACTAATAAAATTGTGGGAAGCCCCACTATCAATCAACACAATCAGTTCCTGACCTTGGATTCTTCCTTTGAGTTTCATTGTTTTTGGGCCATGAATCCCCACCACCGAGCTCAAAGAAAGCTCAACTTGTTCCTGCCGTTGCTCCGTTTCAGATTCTACAGACTCCCCACCACCAATCGGGTCTGAATCATTCTCCTCTTCATCCACTAAAATGATCTGAAATTGCTTCTCACCACATTTGTGCCCAAACGAGAACTTACCGTCACATCTGAAGCAAAGCCCTTTCTCCCTTTTCCTTTGAATCTCTGCGTCAGTCATTTTTCGAAATGGGAAGTCTCTTCGCTGGAAATTATGTCGTTCATAGGGGCGAAAAGTCGATGGGTTGTAATGCTGCGGAGAAGCTGTTGACGATGAGCCTTGTACCGACGTTTCCGGCGATCGTCGAATGAAGGTGGAAGATTGGTGTGATTTTGGAAGTCCAGACGCGTTAGGGATTTTTGTGTTGATGTGATTTTCGAATCTGTTCATGTTAGGAAATTTGGGGATTGAGCTATTTTCAAATCGGGTCATGGGTCTGGGTCCATTTGAGGGTCCAAGCCCCATAATGCGTGTGGGTTTAATTGATCCTATTTGGGCCTCCTCTATTGCTTGATTCCTCTCTTCAATTCGTTGGGCCAGGTCTATTATTTGTATTAAGGTTGTGGGCTGGGCTAAACGGACTTCAGCCCTTACTTCCACTTTTAATCCATTGATAAAAGCGGCTTGTAATATCTCTTCCTTCTCCCCTACCAACAATGCCGCGACAGCTTCAAATTGACGTCGATACTCCATAACTGAACCAGTCTGCTTCATGGCCATTAATGACTCATACGGGTTGAGCTCTTGAGACCCACTGAATCTCTGAAGTAGTGCCAGTTTAAACATAGCCCATGAACTTGCCGGAGCTCTGGATTCCATCCACTGGAACCAATTAATTGCTTCACCCTCCATATAGACAGCTGCTGCTGTCATTTTTCCTTCCTCATTTATTCCATTGAGGTGGAAGTAGCGCTCAACTCTAAATATCCATCCGTAAGGATCTTCACCGGAGAATATCGGCATTTCCAACTTCCTTCCTGTCACTTCATTACGGATTTGATTACTGTTGCCAGACCCGTTTGCTCCATCTGTATGTTCTTCCTGATGAGATCGAAGATTTTCCGATGAACGCATCTCAGTTCTCCCTGCTTCTTCCTCATCCTTTCTTCTCACCCATGATTGTATCTCAACCAAACATTCACGGATAGTACCCATCTCAACTCCTAACTTCGTAACTTCTTTTTCCACGTTATCAACTTTAGACTCCATTCTTGTCAAGACCATACCCCAGAACTCAGTGCTCTAATACCATTGATGAGATCCTGACCTGCAACTTAATGAAACACACTACAATCTAGATACAGACCCAATCCCAACACAATAAACACAAGGAATCTCTATATTAATGGCAGCAAATAGTACATCCGAAATATGATATCCAGACTCTGTTCAATCAACAATCAACAATTGAGAATCCAACAAATAAAGCTAAGAACAAAAGATAAACAAAATGATAAGACTGAACTTCGAGGGTCAGTCACCTCCCTTCCCAATCCTTAACTACTTTCTCAATGCCTCTCTCTTTTCCCTTCCCCCCCCCTTTTATTCCCTCCTGGCCCTAAGTTTATTCATAACAGAATTTCTCTCTCTCCACTCTCCATAGGCCACCTGTCCCTTCCTAACAAATCTTCTAACCTCCTAAATGTCAATTATTCCCCTGCTTCTTACTCCACTTCTTCCTACGGTAAACCTTCCCCTTTGGTTGCTAATCACTTTCCCTTGGACTATCGTGGCCGTTAAATGTCTAAGTAACTTGATTGTGCTCCTGGAGTTACACTCTGCTCCTATATGTGATACTCTACTCCATGAGCAAGAGTTACTTTTGCTTATAGGTTTACTCCAGAGCATTTAACTGGTGAGTTAACCTTACTCATGAACCATTCGTTTCTGGATCTTTTTCCAAAGTGATAAAGATATAATTTAGGGTATAACATATATCATATTTTGACGATCACAATTTAATCTATAACTTGCTGAAATCCAAGATTGATGCGATCAAATTTTTTGTTCCTAACATGGTATGAAATTTATTTGGTTTTAACTTCCTGTTTTTAATTTAACTGCAGCAATCTCCAGACACTGTCCTAATAAATTGGCATACGCAAAGTAACTATTGGTAAGTTTGAATTTGATCCTAATAATGAACAAAAATTTGTATATTAATTTCTTGTATTTCTTCTATTCTGCGACTTCAATATGCTATGTTTATGATATTACAGAATGTGCAGAGTTCAAAGGAAGATTGAGGTCATTCTTGGTGTGCAAGGTGGGGTAGGACTAGTTTCATATTGTTTCCTGAAGATGAAGGACTTTGTTTCTGCTGTCTTCATTGATGCTGAGTAGTGGAGCCCCTTTTATTGCACCTTCATCCAGTTGCTTTACTGCTTGGATTTGTTTTATGGGTTCTGATTTGGCTATTTCTCAAGTACGTTATCAAGCAACTTTGCAAAATGCTGTTGTGAATATTGTTTTAATTCATTATTTTGCACCATCAGCGTTGAGTTTCATGTCTATTTTCATGTAATAAAATATTTATTCTTGTTGAAGATATTAAACATTAGCAAGTCTCTGTTTGGTAAAATGAAATAAAGTATTCTCCTACATTGAATGAGCAATGGCTCGAAGGCAGGTTTGAATGTTGATTTACGAAGCAAGATTTTTCTTAGAAGAATTGTTTTTGCAGTAATTTTTATGAGTTTTAGTAAACATTTATGTACTTATAATTTGTAATAAATTTGTGTAGAATATGAGTATAATAGTAATATCTATAACAGAATAATTATATATGTGGTCTTGAGAAAATAATGTGATCCATTACTATATAGTGTAGAGACGTGATAGTTGCAAGACCCTTCTATTGACTGATACTTGGTTACAGTTCAAGTTTCAATTTTCATTTGGAACGTAGAAACATAACAAGTCTTAATCTCTCTAATTTACTAGTTTCCTTCTGACTGCTAGCTTTGAATTGTCGCTAGAAAAAAGTTGTTCGATTACTATTTAGTGAAGAGATGTGATAGTTGCAGTGCCCTAGGCATATAATTAGAGTGATCCCTGGGTACAATTCAAGTTTCAATTTTCATTTGGTTGTGCCTTTTGAGTGCTAGGTTTGATTTGTGGCTAGATAGCCCCCACACCAGAGAAGAAAAATTCCACAAGAGTAGCTAGGTGTAGCCCAGCATGTTGCAACTAAAACAAATCTTCTTTCCAACACTTCAATTATATATATATACTTATATAGTTGCTTTGTTGAGTTTTCTCTCTGCTTCGTGATTTTGAAAAGAAATTACTGACCATGAAAGACAGCATTGCATCATGATCTAAATATAATTTCTTTCTCCGTAAGTGATGCTTTAAGATCACCTTTTTCCTCATAGGAACCCATTAGCTGTATCTGCTTACTTTTCTTTTGCTGGCTTTAACCCCTTAGCCAATAATTACTAACACTTTTTATTTACATGAAATTTTAGTAATTTGAGGAATGCTATGGAGCGAAGTGACAAATTCATGGTAGATTATGGTCCCTATTTAACTCGTAATAAATGGCCTGGAGTTATGTGTGACTTAAGCATTCTTGGGAATATTTCTTAACAGGAGGATTGCAAGAATCATGCTCCCAGTGAAATCATTCAGCTGATTCTTAGAACTTATATGAGTCAAATTCTTAATAATCAAGTTTTCACTACTTTTACGTGTCCTTTATAGACTCTTGGTTCTTATGTTTGAGTCCAATTAAGAGGATACTTCTAAAGACAATGAGGAAATCTGATGATGGAGGGAAGAATGTGCTCCAGAGGCAGATTGTTTTTTCATTCGGTGACCATTATTACATCAGAAAAGAACTTAAAATATTGAACCTTCTCACTGGGTATGGAAGCTTTGTGTTATGGCCTGACAGATTTGGTTGTTAGCTATGAAATTATGCTCTCTTTATGTTGTCAACCTACAGGTATATTTTCCTTCTTGACAAATTTGGTAGAGTAAGATGGCAAGGGTTCGGATTTTCAACACCTGAGGAATTATCATCTCTTCTTTCTTGCACATCACTCCTTTTACAAGGGGAATGAGGTAACCAAAGCACATAGCATATTCTTAACTTTTAGATCATCTTGAGTTTAAAAAGCAAGACTCTTGAATCTAGTGTCCTGTCAAGTTTTGTAATTCTGTGAAAAAGATTTCTGGTTACAACTTTCCTTTTGTCAAAGAACATAATTTATACACTGCATTTGCTTGCAGTGAAAAGCATGGCTGAGAATTCTCGTTGCCAAAGTTGGGAATTACCTGAGTATTTTAAGCATAATGAGAGAATTTTGTTGAAAATAAAAAATGGATTACGTTTAGAGTTGAGTGAAACATTTTTGGAAACTCAGAATTCTTTTTTTTTTTAATTTCTGTCTTTTGTTCAGCATTGGTTGCAAATATAGTACTTTGTGTAACATTCTTAAGAAACATATTCAATATCAATCATTAACATAAGGAAACATGCAAGTAGAATGGTAAATGGAGAAGATAATCTAGTTGGTTAATTCAGGTTAAATCTCATACCACAAAAATAAATGGTTTAGGGATCAATCTTCTTCAATACCAACATTGGAGGGGATCTGTTGAAGTGCAAAATGGAATTGAAATATTATGTTTTCTCTATTGTGAAACAATATTATGTTTTCTTATTCTAAGAGATTTTAGATATTATTACAATATTATGTTTTTTCTTTTTTATTATATAGCCTAATTTTTGTATAAATAAGCAATGTTGATTCAATTATAATCAATTCAATATAATTGAATTCACTAAATTATCTTTTGAGTCTACTTTGTTCATAATTTCATCAGAATCTATTTTTTGAATTAGGTTTTCTCACAAATCCATTGGCATCAGAGTAAGAGGCTTGAGTTGTGCTTTTTTTTTTTTTTTTAATTATTATCTTTAAAAGGAGACAAATTGAAAGGCAAAAAACTTTGATTTGTATTTGTGTGAGACAAAATGAGTTCTTGAACTGTCTATATGGGGCTTGGAAGTGATTCTTTCAAATAAAGATATATTCTTCTTTTTAATTAAGAAATGGAGGAGCTAAGAAACACTAGACAAACTCAATGTACCTAGAATTTTAAACAAACAAATGCTAATAAAATGATAAGATAATAAAAAGAAAAAAGTTAAAAAGTAAGGGAAGGACCAGTAGAGAACCAATAAAGAAATAACACTGAATTTTCTTAGAAACCATTTTTAATTTGAATGCATAATACAAATATATCTTTGGTTTCCCTCCATAAATAGAGATGGAACATCCTAGCTAACGTTTATTAATTTCAATATAAAATGACTTGTGTTTTCTTTTCTAAATAAATGATAATAGATTATAATTCTCTCCTAAGGCACATGCCTTACAAGAAAAGTTGAGCATAATTAGGTGTACGAGTATCTAGTGGGAGTCATATGCCCTTCACTCAATCAACTCAAGAAAAACCTCAATTAATATGCATGCTCACTTTCAAAATTCGAAATCCAGCTGTTGAAAGATTCATTTCCTTATAACCACATGATTTTTGGAATAAATTCATCTCATAAAATTCGAATATGTAACACTCCCTATAAATACTAAATTAAAACCCTGAAAAAGCAGTTGGGAGTTTTTTGGGGAAAGACTAATATTGAGAGCAGTAATACTACACTCACAAACCCTTCTCACTAAATTTCTCTCACAAATTTGACGTGTCAACTCGTAATTGGTCAGTTCGCAATGGGTCATGTCTGCCCAACAATGTGTCCCACATAACCAAATGCGAACTGACTAATTACGAGCTACCACGTCAGCGTTTGTGAGAGAAAGTTGTGAGAAATATTTGTTAACCTATATTTATTCTATTGAAAAAGGAGAGAAAGCCAATTTCATCGGTTATTGTATTCACTTATACCACTCAGTCTTCAATAAAAAAGAGGAAATCTTAGTGGACGTAGGCTCTATTTAGCATTGAGCCGAACCACTTAAAAAATTCATTTTTCTTTATCATCCCGTTTAACATTACTTATTTGCACTCCGACATTGTCTAGAACAATCGTGCTTCTCATCGCTAACTCCCTAAAGTCACGCATTCATCTTACCCGATTCCCCTGCAGTCAATTGAGTATCTCTAGTTGGTGTGGATTTCTGCATCAGGAAACCTAACTGTCGTTAATGAAAAACAACAAGAACATAAATAGTCGGAATGCATTGGACTATCAAATATGATACTATCTACCATGGTCTAGCATGCTATAATTAGACCATTAAACCATACAGTTAAATGTTAGACTGTTGACTCTTGCATAATCTAGCATTTTATGATAAAAGCTTTCAAGAGAAAATATATATATATATAATAAATGTAATAAAACCAAAGTACTTTATCAATATAAACATGAAGATAGCGGCATCAGGACAAAATATATTTCTTGTTATGTTGGGATTCAATCCTTTATGTACTTATTGATAATATCTTCAAATTTCATACGAACATGGGATCGAGTTTTCGGCCCAGAAATTATCAATGAATTGGGTTTTGAATTTGTAGCCCAAAACAATTGTTGAAGAAGTTGTAGTTGGCTCACATAAGCTATAAAATATTTCTGGATCGGCCCATCGTGTTTATGTAGGCCTGGCTGAAGAGTTAAGATTTTGCTGCCCATTCTTTCAAGAGTGGAAGAAAACCTTATGAGGATTAGCGAGCATTGAAAAGTGGGTTATAGTTATACTACAATATTAGCTAGATAATTGATGATTTTTTTATTGATGGAGGACTATATTGTCAATTTTTACCGATCCAATGGCTTTACGAATTCGAAAATATCAAAAAATGAAAAAAATTACATCCCCATACATTTACCTATTAAAAATATGTCATATAAATATTTATTTAAAAAATTTATCAATTATAATGATACAAAAAAATAAGGGGTTTTGACATATCTAGCCGACTCAATAATAAACTCTTATATTGTCAAGAGTAAATTATTATGCAGCAAAAATATTTATCGGTAGATGACATAAAACTCTTGATTTCATTTGGTACGACTCATTGAAGTAAAACTTACTAAAATTAGTCTTATAAATATGACACTTTCATGAAAAATAAAAATAAAAATTGGTTTGTTGTTTGGTTTAATATATGTAAAAAAAGCCTTCTGTACTAAAAGGTATGTCAATATAAAAGAAAAAAATAACTTAAAATTTTTGAATTACGTGGGCACATATTTAAATGAACAAAAAATATATATATATATATATAGAAGAAGCTTAAAAGTAATTTAAAAACAAATTCATTTGATCACCTATAAATTTTTCTTAAGCTACAATCAAACAACATAAATGAACTTACAAAATAGTTTTTAAAGCAAAAAATTAACGCTTTCAATCAATAGATAAATCAAATCAAACGAAACTAAAAAAGAAATAAAAAAAAAAAAAAGACTAACCATATCTTAGGCTTAGCATGTTAATCTCCAATAGTCCAATTAATATAAGAATGAAATTAATAATCATAATGATCAATAGCTAGCCACGTGGTGAGATGTACCATTATGTCTTCCTACTTAATAACCCACTAAGAGCATTTCACACCCAACTCCATTTTTATTTTTCTCGGTGTGTCTCAAATCATTAATGCCAATATAATGAATATTAATTGAAATTTAATAGTGGCTATATGTAAGTATAATAATTACAGACATATGATGATGTTGGTGATCTAATTCATGAAAAGAACATATTTCATATTTGTGTTATATTAAATTAGATTGATTAATTATGATAACCATCAATTCCTAACACGTGCAATATAAGGGTTAATGTGTAATTGATTTAGAGTAATTAAGATTAGTAAAATAATTATAAAGGAGTACTTTAGTGGAGACCATATTGCTTCCACTTTGCATTATTTTCAAAGATATCACTTAAATACTTTGAGTAGCTCTTAGTTCTTCAATGCATTATTTAAACAAAAAATAAATGTATGAATATGTGCAAAAGATCAATTTAATAAATGTTTAATAAATAAGATAAATGATATGATAAAAAAATAGTACTATTACGTATGCCCGTTTGTATATAGAAGTATAGAACGTGTATGTGTAACAATAGTATTCATAATGAAAATTCTTAGGTGAGATATATACATATATATTTCTTATAATTTATCGACTTAGTTATTAAAATTACATCATATGTACTTATTTTTCTTTTATCACGTTATCGTCATCATCATAATTGACTAAAATGATCATAAAATTCAATTTATTGGTCAACCTCAAATAATTAATAATACTGCATTGATTTAAGCAAGTTAAATTATATTATCAATTTGATAATGTTATTGAGTTACTCCCTCCGTTTCTTTTTAAGTGACATTTTAAGACTTTGCACAATTTTTAAGAAAACAAATTTCTCTCTCCTCATATTGACTCTTTCACTGAAATTGCGATGGGAAAATTTTGATTCTCCTGTTACTCTTCACCTGCATTTGAAAAAGAGAGAGAGAGAGAGAGAAGAGATAAGGGGCAAAGATGGAGAAAGAGAGAGAGAAGATGAGGGCAGAGAAAAAGTGGAATATAAAGGACAGGGGAATTCATCGAGGAAGAGAGAGAGGATGGAGTAGTCAAACAACTTTTATTTTGGCAAAAAAAATACTTTCCTAAAACGTTTATTAAAATAAAACGGAGGGAGTAATATTAACCATTAAACATATTTATTTATCTTCTCCAATGTAACTATTAGTATTCCCTTTCTCTCTCTTTGGTATGAAAATGTGGATTGATAGATTTTGAAAATACTAATTTATGAACCGTTTTAATTTTCATTGTATGAAAAATGGGAGGACGAACAGATTAATTTCTCATCAAAAAATTGTTATTTTGGTCAAAATTCTCAATTCATAAAATGTTTTAATTTAATATGTATTTATTCTACCTAGAGATATTGGTCTTGGAAGTCAAACTATATATATAATTGTTGTATATTATAAATTAACCATATCAGGACAAAAATTTTGCAAATTAAGAGGTTCTATATTACATATATTCTCCACTTAAACATTCTACAAATAAATGAATATCATACTGATGTCTTAGATATTCTCTGGAAGTGATGAAATTGGCCTTAAAAGTGCTTATAATGGAGAACTAAAAGAACTGAAGACTTTATACAGATTAAGAGGTTTTATAGTGGTCTTCTGCATATAATTTTGACGAGATTTCTGCTAGATTTTCAATTGTTTGATTAGAAACTAGAGAAATGAAAAGTGTTTGAGAAATTTGGAGTTGAAAATTAGAAATCATTTAGGTTAAGAGACAGATTTATTGTTTAATTTTCTAAGATATATTTTTTCAACCATTTCTTTTACTTACTATCGGCCTATGGTTTCCGAGTTTCCTCAGGATTAAATAATCCTCAATGTTAATATATGTTGATGTTGAAATCTACACCAATGAGAGGTACGCCAATCTTTCGGTGAAACCAATGTTATAGCTTGTTGGAAGCTAATACTTCGATGGTGAATCAAAATAAAGTAAAAGATGAAATGTTGTGGGTTAGAAATATAGAACTGAAACTGAGGAACGTAGGGGATAAAACAGTTTTTAAAATGGTTCGGATGCAATGAGCAAATCCTACGTCCACTGTTATTGTATTTCTTTATGTTGTTTTTACAAGCAAGTTGAATACAGTGATGAATCATGAGGAACAAATATCAATTCTCTATTTTATTTTATTTATTTAATTTTTTTTTTTTTGGGGGTATCCAAGTATCTAGGCCCACATTAGAGTTTGTCTAATCTGTAGGGTCACAGAATACCCTACAAACCTAGTGTACCAAGGGTAATTACACAAATGTGGTATGTCTCTCATGCGACTCGAACACAAAACCCCTTGGGTACAGATAACCCCAATGGCTAAAGTTTTTGCCATCCGACCATAGGGGAGAGGTTTAATTCTCTATTTTTCCCTCTCCTTCGTCTCTCCAGAGGGAAGATCAAAGAGGCATGTGGTAAATACGTGTCAATGGGGAAAAGTCAAAGGCCAAAATTCAAACAAATATGCTTCGTATGTCATCATAAGTTCATCAATGCCATGAGTACCTCTAAATCTAAATCAACTTTTAGATAAACATGTTAAGTTATGGGAAATACAGAAACATAAAACCTAGAAACGCGATTCATGGGTTTGTTTAGGGTAATTCATATGCTCCACTAAAAAATTCAACATCAGAGCAAGTTTGTTTAACAGGTCCACCATCCACTCAAACAATCCACACCCACACCAATCTCAGGATGGTATATCATATCTCAGATCTTGAAATCTCTTCAGTAGGCTTGACTTGTATTTCTCGATTTCAGCCTCAAAGAATTGTGGAGTGGACTTTATAACTGATATTGCCTAAGCATGGTGTAAAGCTCCAACTGCTTCATCTATGTAATAGGACAATACGAAAACAGATATTTGTAATAATAGGCATCACTTATGTTACTCCACATTTAATGCACTCTATCATAGTAATATCTTATGGATCTCTACATTCAATTTGCCCACTTCAAGGCATCATATAGCTTCTCACGGGTGATTACTCATGGTTCACTTCCCCTACACAAGTTTGCCTCTCAACTATTGTTTGAGAGATGCAACATATTGGAAGAGTTATAAATAAATGTTATTAGTGTCATTGCCTTAATCACAAAGTAATATCATATTTCCTTTTATATCCGTAGATTAACTCATAAGAGCATCTAAATGCAAACAAAACTAACCTGAGCCAGAAAGGGCAACAAGAGCCTTCAGTGTTTGTAACTGTGTATAATAGTCTTCAGCATCCCACAACATATTCACAAGCTCCTGAGCACCACCAATCTCCACTATTTTCATCCCCCTTTCATCTGTGATCAATAGCAAACCAAAATTACAATATCAGATGCACTCCATAAACAATATCCAATCTTAACAATAATGCCATTAAAGAAGTAAGAACAAATCTTTACCATCTATTGCATAACGGGTTAATCTATGAGCTCCCCAATATTTATATAAGGGATTATTGGATTTCAAAAGTGACACAGCGTGTCGCATCTTCAAATCATCTCCTAATTTTAGCAAATCATAATATCAAAGTTAAGAAACCTTCAAAGGCAACAACTTTCAATAACGTAAGCTCGTAAAAAATCGATTCCGAAAATCTATTCTCATACCCATGAAAGGAAAACCATAAAGATATCTAAACCAAGTTGCAGCCCAAGCAGCCAAAAACGACTTTGTCTTTCTGAAAACAATAGGGAGCTCATCTATAAGTCAATCAAGTTAAAAAATGGGGGTTAAATATATAATTAGTGGGAGGTATTTAGCACCACTCTTCAACTTAATTATTCATCATATTGTGAAAGAAATCAGTATATACTTGGAAATGAGGTAGGAAAAGAGGCAAAAAATAAGAAAGGGAAATTAATATTATAATAGAAATGAGAAGAGTAAGAATTAATATATATGAGAAATTAAGTTTAATAATAAGAAAAGAAAATATATAATTATAATTTAACATCATTTTATAATTGTGATGATATAACTTTGAAACCATTGTTGTTGTTGAAAAGGCATATTCTGTCATGAGAAGCTCAAACGACAACGGATTAACAAGTTTAATGAATCTTAATCATCTTCTGTTTCAGGTACAAAACCAATTAACTACCATATGGAACTCAATGAATTAGTTTAATAAATATTACTAGGAGTTGAGAATGCAAAATAATGTTTTCCTAGAGGGGATATGTTCAATCAGATTGTGGATTTTAAAGTCATTATTGAAACTAACCAGGCAGACGAGTGCTTTGGACTCTTTACTTATTGCCTTCTGGATGACTTCACCAAAGAGATGAATTCCATGGGTTCAATTCACCCTTGACGTTTGATGAAATTGATACAATTCGCATATTCTAAAAAGTGACAGTTTGTACCGTAATATTTTCAAGAATTGCCATTTTTCCTCTTTCGCTTATTGACATAATAATGGCAAATTTATGTTGAGGATTCTTGTTGATGCGTGATTTTGACACCAACCAAACGCATGTGTGAAATGCTGAGCTAACCCAGAAGACACACGTAGATGAAAGAATGAGAGTAAAAGTAGTGGAGAACTGCGTTTAAAGTGGTTCGGATGCTCAAGGAAGCAAATCCTACGTCCACTGATTTTGTATTAACAATAGTGGTCAGGTCGCGTCCAGCGGACTGACTTACAAATGATTACACGAAAGTGAATGCTATTTTGCTTTACAGAGATTAGCTAATCCCCCAAATAGAGTGGAGCTCTCAATTTATAGTGGGATGGATTAAGGTCATGATTACTAAATCTGTGAGTTAGTGGGATTATCTGTACAAATCTTCCTTTATGGCCCATTGCCCACCTTCTAGAGCGATTTACGCGATTTGGTGCAGGAATTGGACACGTAGGATCGCTATAGCTCCTGGCTGGTCGGGCTAGTCTGGCGTGCACCCATTGCACTAATAGAAGCGCGCTGCTCCTTTCATCACGTGACTCGGCTGCGGGTGTACCTAAGTTTTGACATTTTGTGCTGACCAAGTCTTGCGTCAGCCCTACTTTTTCAAGCATAATAGAAGCCCCCTAGTTTTTAAGGTTTGAGGATCAAACCTTGGAAACTATAATTCATGCTGTGACTAGACGCCTTCGAGGAAATTCTGGTGATTACAACCTGATTATACTTGCAATTCTCATCTGGACAAGGGATTGGGCTGATTCGACACCGAATTCTTGTCGAGAGTCACATCGCTTCACGACCAATGGGGTAGAATCGAGTCACGTTGCATGATTATTGGCCGAGCGAAGAGTGTTCTACGTAACGATCTCTTCAGATGTTACCTGTTGCATTTTCGTAATGGATACATTTAATGTAACGCTTCTGCTCTGACAGACGTGTCCTATGTGCAGTAAATGCCAACCATGCACATTAAATGCATGACATGCTGAAACAATATCCTCTATCAGAGCATTAAATGCAGACTAGTGTGCATTTAATACGGCAAGAGAATCATGTCGTCGCTTGAGTTTTTCAATGGAGAAGGATGACGATTTGGTTTTCTTGGAGCGTGACGGTTACCTTTTCCCACGGATCTGCGACACATGGTCGTGATCAATGGCGGGATACATTTTTCCCCTCAAACGTCATTTGATTTCAGGAAAACCAAGCACTAGTTCTTTTGCTATAAAACCCAAGTTCATTTTAGGTAATGCCACCATACTCATCTTTTTCAGAAAGAGCAAGAGACTTTCACAAACTTGGATTCTTTGCCTTCCAAACCAGCGCGTACCTGATATTCGAAGCAGAAGAATTCATCTCCATATTTCGAGAGGTAAGGATCGCTTTATGTTTTCATTTCTTACTCCTAGTAGTTGATACATGATGTTAGTCTTTCGGTAGTTGATCGGAGACGAAATGTTCTTGCCAAGTTCAAGCCATGAATGGCGGCTCAAAACATTCTGTTAGGGTTTTTTCTGGGATTTAGGAAGGGAAGTGCTTGTTTTCTTCCACGTCATCGTACGGAATAGCGTACAAGGACTAAATGACCCCCTGTTTGTCGCCTTTACAGACTGCAGTAGAATGGACCCCTCAATGACTAAATCCGAGGAAGGGACCAGTTTGTCTACGCAGGATGCTCTTGCGAGTCCCATTCATGAGATCTACTTGGTACTTACTGGGGATGAGCTCGAAAGGGTGATAAAACAATACGGTATCCATGTGGAGGTCTTCCGCGATAGGACACGCAAAGTTCGGTATCCGCCAAGTGGGTTGGCCGCGATCTCAGAGGATATCTTCAAGGGTGGGGGGTTAATCCCTTTCCACTCTTTTGTCAGATCGGTCCTAGATCATTTTGGGATCGCGCCGATGCAACTCACACCAAATGCGTACATGATTGTTGTTGCCATGTACATCACGTGTCATGAGAATGGGTTGGGCGAGCTAACTGCGTTAGAGCTCGGTTGCTTGTATATTCTAAAAAAGAGCAAGGACAAGGATTCCTACTACTTGTCCAGGCGACGTACTATAGTATCGGGGATACACAATTACCTTAGCAATGCGGGGGCCTACGAAACGAAGTTTTTTTTCTTTTGTTACGACGACCTTTGTTGCTTTCAGGACCCGAGTAGGTTCTTTTCCCTTAACGAATTCATTGACTTTGATTGTCTATTTGCTAACAATCTATTTATTTTTTTATTTTGGTAGTCAATAAGACGACCAGTTTAGAGTTGCTCGATGACCTTGACAAAATCGTAGCTTTGGTTTCACCCGAATCGCGTGCATAAGGCTCTAGTGATAATGTGAAGGTCTAGCGATATGATTTCTTGCCAGTAGCAGTGACCTTGAGCTCCACATCAAGTAAGTTGCGCTAACTGGGTCTTTCTTGGTTGCGCAATGAATTGTTTTTTACTAACGACGCTCATATGCAGCAACTATTCCTCCAAAGGTGCCAAGGTCGCCATGCGTTGCTTTACAAGCGGAAGCCGTCCGGGGCAGTAGAAGTTGCTCCCAGTGGTCCCCTAGTTGAAGGGGCAACATCAGGTGTTCCGGTGCAACCTACTAGGACTTCTCAACCTTCGGGGGGCACCCCGGACTGACCTGCAGAGCTTCTCAGCCTTTGGCTACTCGCCCAAGGCTAAAGACAACGGCTCAGCGACCCAAGAAGAGGCAACAAATTAGGGCCGAAGAGTCAGAATCCGAACCTAAGGGTTTGGGCGCTCAGCCCGGGAGGTCGCAGCCAGGCATTTTCACTACCCCGGGAGCGCCTCGAGCATGGCAAAGCGAGGTTACATGCACTGGGAAGAGATCGGGTAAGGAAACGACCGGTCACATGACCTCTGTCGAAGGCATTGACAAGGTTACTCCAGTGCTGGACTCGATGGGAAACCTGCCGCATTTACAGCTGATAGTCTTCACTTTGCTAGAGTGCAGACTTGCGGAAGCATTCGAGGAGTTCGTGGGTTCTAGCGACGTGGACCTGATATCTATATCGATCTAGCACTTAAGTAAGGTAAATGAGCTGTCCTCAACAAGGACTTCCATTTGTCATTTTTGGTAGGAAACTAACTTGTTATTCTTTTTTGTTTGCATGCTCTATTCTCCATGCAACTATCCCTCCAAAAGGTTCAACTGGGTGCCACTACGGGAGATGTCGTGCTGAAGGAAGAGAATACGAAGCTTAAGCGAGACCTGGAAGCCGCTGAAGCAGAAAAGAGCTATCCAAGGAATCGACGAACTAGTACTTAGGTGAAAGGAACGCGACACTTCGCACAGTAGATTTTCAAAAGGCCGAGCTCAAGAAGCATAAGGAGGAGGTAAAGGAGCTTTAGAAAACTATAGCCAGACTCTCAGGAGAGGTCGGCGAGAAAGACCAAGAGCTCAAAACGACATCTCAATAGGCCTTACGAGCAGAACAGGAGAGGGAGGCCTCCAAGAAGCAAAGGCAGGCTCTCAAGGCTGAACTCCAAGCAAGTCAGGAAAGAGTTACTTCACTGACCGAAGAGATGTAGAACCAGGCAGTGGAGATCAAGGCAAAGGCTACTGAATGGGTGATTGAGTCCATCTATGCCCAGTCGAAGAATCCACAGATTGATATGTCTGACCTCCCGGAGGATTGGCGGGAAACTCTCATATCCATGGCGCGGCTCGAGAATGAGGA
This sequence comes from Pistacia atlantica, assembly GCA_026229545.1. NCBI lineage: Eukaryota > Viridiplantae > Streptophyta > Magnoliopsida > Sapindales > Anacardiaceae > Pistacia > Pistacia atlantica. The sequence continues at coordinate 3,446,975 of CM047906.1, forward strand.
AGCAGCGGAGGCCGCCCGAGGATTCGATCAGGGAGAGGGCTCGGGATACACCCCAGAGAAGCCCGCAGCCGATTAGGCAGATGGTGACCAGCTTTGAGATGACGAGTTCGGTCCTCCAGGAATCAGGGATCAGGACCAATAATTGCAATTTTATTTTCGGGATCTTGTCTTGTTCACTGTACTTCCTTTATTAATGAAATACATTTTTTTAATCTCGTGCCCTTACAATTTCTATACTTTTTGTTATACATGAGGTCGCATTCTAACTGTTTAGAACAACTGAACAAGTCTATGCAAACATAATTATAATATGTTTACATGAATGGAATTACACATGTAAAAATGATTACCAAAGAACAGAGTTGCTCTTGTTGTTTACAAAGGTTACGAAAAATTAAAAATTTTTACAAGGAAAAGATTGAGTTCGGAATTACTAATAATATGGTCGGAGATGTTCAGCATTCTAAACTCGGGGTACTTCGGAGCAATTCAACATTTTGAGATGATAAGTCTCCGGCCTTATCACTTTGGCGATGAGGTATGGACCTTCCCAGTTCGGTTCTAAAACTCCCGCACTTGGTTCTCTAGTACTGAGAAGAACTTCCTTCAAAACAAGGTCGCCGACCTGGAAGTCTCTTTCCTTGGCCTTAGAGTCGAAGAACCTCTTCGCGCATTGTTGATAGGCCGCTATTCTTAGCTGAGCCTTGCTACGATGTTCTTCAACTAGGTCCAGACTTGCACGCATAAGCGCTTCATTGTTAGCTTCATTGTACACGTCCATCCGAAGTGAACCAGTTCCTACCTCCATAGGGATCATTGCTTCACAGTCATATGCTAGCAAAAAAAGGGATTCTGAGGTAGAGGTTCTCGGAGTTGTTCGATATGCCCATAGGACTTCAGGGAGGTCGTCGACCCAATTCTCCTTGGCTGTGCCAAGCTTTGCCTTCAGAGTGTGCTTGATGGTTTTGTTGACAGCTTCAACTTGACTGTTTGCTTGCGGCCTTGCGACTGAGGCAATTTTTTTTATGAATGCCTAGCTCATCGCAAAACTGCTTGAACTCCTCATTGTCGAATTGTTTGCCATTGTCAAAGATAAGAGTATGAGGAATCCCATAGCCGCACACAATGTTCTTGAAAACGAAGTCCTTGAGCTTTTTGGTCATGATTGCGGCTAATGGTTTTGCTTCGACCCACTTGGTGAGGTAATCCACTGCGATCACAGCATACTTTACTCCTCCTTTACCAACTGGCATGGGACCGATTAGATCGATTCTCCACATGGAGAATGGCCAGGGGCTGGTCATGGTTATCAATTGGTGGGAAGGAGCTGGCAGTATGTTCGCGAACCGCTGGCACTTGTCACACCTCTTGACAAAGTTGTAGGTGTCTTCTTGGATTAAGGGCCAATAGTACCCTTGACGAACAACTTTGTTGGAGAGAGCTCGTGCGTCGGTGTGATTATTGCATATCCCTTCATGTATCTCCCTCATGATGTAATCTACCTCTTTGCTATTTGCACATCAGAGGAGAGGGGCGCTAAACCCTCGCTTGTACAGCTGGTCTCCAATGAAGGTGTAACGAGCAGATCATGTTTTGAGGATCCTTGCCAAGACCTTGTCGTCGGGCAAGGTTCCATCTCTAAGATACTGAATGATAGGGGTCATCCAGGAATCTGATTCTGTTACATTCACGGCCTGTTCGATCGAGCTAATTCTGGGGATCTCGATGAATCGAGCAGGAATGCTCTCCAGTGCATGTGAGTCCAATGATGATGCTATCCTTACCAAGGCATCTACCACAGAGTTGTTATCCCTAAGAATCTGTGTGATCGTGAAGAGCAAGCGGCTCGAGTGCTGAACCTTAACTTTCTTTAGATGTGAGTCTATTTTAATTTTCCTTACTCTTGGCAGCTCCCTCAAAATGCAGTTGGCCGCGACCGGGCATGGAGTGCTTGTGGATACTGATCGCGGTTGCACCCATTTCTTTGGCCAACCGCAGTCCAGTGAGCAGAGCTTCATACTTGGCCTCATTATTGGTTGCCTTAAAACCAAACCAGAGAATGCCATGAATGCAAGCCCCTTCAAGACTGGAAAAGGAAGCACATGAACCCTTTTTCTTTTTACATTCGATGATCTATAGATGTAGAGGCTCTAGGTCAATAGATTTTGAGCAGTTTCCTGAACGACTTCGCTAGGCTGTTGCTTCGAATAATTCGTTGGATGATGTGAGAATTCTGATATAAAGTTGGCAATAGCCTGCCCTTTGATAGATGCTTTTGGTCTGTACTTCAGATCGAACTAGCTTAATTCTATGGCCTATTTAAGCAATTTATCCGATGCCTTCAGTTTCTGGAGGACCTGCCTGAGTGGCTAATTGGTCATTACATGGATGCGTATGCTGATGGAAGTAAGGAGTGTAACTTCCACCCGGAAATGATCGGGTAGGGCATAAACTAATGATTCCATTTACGAGATACCGCATCGTGGCATCAAAAGGGGAGCGACCACTCGCATAATATACTGGCCATTGGACCCTATCCTTTTCTCGAATTAAGGAGAGCCGACCGTGCCTTGACAGACAGATACAGGAGGACGATCTCTTGCGGGAGAGGCTTGGGCAGAAGGGATGGCTTCCCGAGTTGTTCTTTAATTTAATACGGAATGCATACTCGGGAGTCCACTCGAACTTTTTATTGGCCCTTAGAACATTGAAGAATGGCAAGCAACGATCTGTTCCCCTCGATATGAAGCGACTTAGTGCCGCTATTTACCCATTGAGGCTCATGACCTGCTTTTTGTTAGTCGGGTTTTTCATGTCGAGGAGATTGGATTTTCTCGGGGTTGATCTCAATTCCCCGTTGGTTAACCATGTATCCTAGAAATTTTCCCAAGGATACTCCGAATAAGCACTTGAGGGGGTTTAGCTTCATTATGTATTGTCAGAGGATGTCGAACATCTCAGCGAGATGCGCTATGTGATCTAAAGCAACATGCGACTTGACTAGCATGTCATCTACATAGACCTCCATCGATCTTCCAATCTATTCGGAGAACATTCGATTAACCAACCGCTGGTAAGTTGCTCCAGCGTTCTTGAGGCCGAAGGGCATAACTTTGTAGCAATATAGCTCCCGATCTGTAACAAAGGATGTATGCTCTTCGTCCGATTCGTACATCAGAATTTGATTGTATCCTGAGCATACATCTATAAAACTCAAAGCGAACTCGTGCCCCACCCCGAGGTGGCATGGCAGTGGTCGATCTTCGGCAAGGGAAAGCTATCTTTTGGGCATGCCTTGTTGAGATCGGTGAATCGCATAAGTCCAGTCATTTAAGTTAGGCTTCTTTACTAGAACTGGGTTGACAACCCACATCGGATAGAGTACTTCTCGGATGGATCCATTTCGAAGAAGGTTATCCACCTCAAGTTTTAAGGCAGCATATCACTCCGGATCCATCATTCTTCTCTTTTGGCGAACTGACTTGGCTTCACGTTCGATGTTCAATGCGTTGCAAATAATATCTGGGCTAATCCTGACCGTATCCGCATGTGACCATGCGAACACATCGATATTCTCTCTGAGGAAGCCTGGTCGGGCCGGTTCGGAGCCGGGAGCTGAGATTGCTCCCAATCCTTAACACTCTGCTCTACTCGCTCTGGTCGACCGATACTTTAGACAGATCCTCAATTGGCCTACTGGAAGGGCATTCCTAAATACGAGGATCCATATTATCCTCAGCTGGGCCAGTGTCCGCTCGTACCGCAAGCCGCCACCATTACCATCGAGGGAATGTCGGGAGGCGACACCTTTCCCTTTGCACGCCATCTACACTGCTTTCACATAATAGTCACGAGATGCGCGCTAAGATCTACTGACTTCCCTTTTCCCCATCGGGGTGGGGAACTTCATCTTCAGATGGTATATTGAAGTGACTGCCTTGAAGTTTCTCAGCAGAGGTCGCCCCAGGATACCATTAAAAGCGGATGGGCAATCTACTACCAAGAATTCAGTTACCTTGATCACTTTGTCAAAGTCACCCAGTGTGACTAGAAGCAAGATCGTTCCTTTAGGGATTAGGTGGTCCCTTGTAAAACGATATAGGGGGATCGAGGCGGCTTTAGGTCAGTCTCGTCCAAGTTTATTCTTCGAAAGTTATCTGGAACAGGATGTTCACAACACTTCCATCATCCACCAACATTCTGTGGATGTTATGACGCCCCTATTAGGGGCGTGATCATAAGAGCATCATCGTGGGGATGATGCAATCAAACTGCATCTTTTTCGGAGAAGGTAATTTCCTCCTCCCTGCGAACCTTTTATGGTCACCGCGTAGTGCTCGTCACATTGATAGGGTCGTGATGGGCTACGTGAGCATACCTATCTTGGGCACCTCGCGAGGTGCGGTCCCCCGAAGATCAAATTGAGGCTGCATACCCCTTTGCGATCATGACACTTCTTTCCCAGTTCCCCTTGATTTTTCTCTTGTGTGGGAATGGAGTCATCAATATATTCCTTGAAATGCCCCTACTTAATGAGGTCTTCGATTGCCTGCTTGAGAGCTCGACACTCATTTGTGTGATGCCCATTATCCCGATGAAATCGACAATATTTTTTACTATTTCTGGCTGATGGGGAATTTTTCATGGGCTCAAGCTCTCCAAGCACGCTGGCTTCTTCCGACTTGTCAAGAATAGCTGATACAGACGCATTCAAGGGTGTATACCGGTTTCTATCGCGATCACGACGAGGAATTGGGGGGTAAGACTTTTTAGGCTCATAGCGCGGTTTCTTTCCTTTTCATTGATCATCAGTAACCCATCTATGATCAACTCTCCTACTTTCCTCCTGACAGGCGAACTACCTGAAGCACCGAGGTCGTGGCGGTAGAGAGCCGCCACGAAATTTTCAATATGGAGCTACTTCTTTGTAAGGTTATAAAAACGGGTGAGGGAAACATCATCCTTAACCTGTAACTTTTTCCTGAGTTGGTCGTGGGCGAACCCCGTATGATGAGTGCGAGCAGACTTCTTGGGAGATGTGACTACCTTATTAAGTTCTCTGTGGAATCGATTGATGTACGATTGGAGGGATTCACCCTCTCTTGCCTTATATTGCTGAGGTTGCTCAAAGGCATTGAGAACTTTTGGTTTGCTTGGAAGTGTCTTAGGAATGTCGTACTCATCTGAGGCCACGAGTTGAATGATCTTGCTGGGAGTGACCTGAACCATCGTTTGGCATGAGCGGTTAAGGTTACTACCAAAAAACGACACTTCACCAAATTAGAAACCTGGTGAAGCTCCACCAGGTCGTTGAATTCATACAAGTGATCCTACGGATCAGAATTTCCATCGAACACCCGCATGTTGGGCATTCTAAATCTTGATGGGAGTGGGGCGGTTAACACTGCCAGAGAAAAGGGAGACGCTGATGTGACCTACCCTTGCTCATTTTGTTGAGCTCTTAGCTGGTCTAGAGCTTGCTGTAGCTCCTCAATCTGGGGCAGCGAAGCTATCTGGGGATTGCTTTCGCCCATGCGAGTTCGACTGTGGTTGCGATTGAGGAAAGTCTGGAGGTTGGATTCCTCTTCGCCTCAGCCAGCAGTTCCAGCTGCTCTCGACACACCTGTAATACCCAAGATGTCAAAGGTATGTTCCTAACTCAAAATAGTCCTTTAAATGTTTATTTTATGTTAAAAAGCATAAAATCTAACTAAGGGCAAAATAGTCAATTCATTTAGAATGGTATGAATCAATTATCCATAAAGAGGCTTAGGGGCAAAATGGTTATTTTGCCTATGGATAAGCATTGAAAAAGTCAAGGATGAGTAGGCTTCATTGCATTTAATGGCATTAATTAAGTAATAATTATGTCTAGTGTGAAATGACCAAAATGCCCTTATATGAAGAATTAAGGACTTATGAGTTATACAATTAAAATAATTGGGCCAATTGCATAATTTTGGAAAATAAATGAAATATTTTCCTATAAATGAGATGAAATTCGTTCAAGCCAAAGGAGAGAGCCTTTCTTCAACATTTCTTCCATTTTCTCTCAAATCTTCCATGAAACAAGCTTTCTTTCTCTAGGTTTTCAAAGAGTTTTGCATAATTTTTCAAGGAGAACAAGATAGGAGCCTTGGATCTTCAATTTGAAGGGTTTAAGGTAAGGATTAAAAACTTTAGTTTTGATGTGATTTGAAGATTTGAGGAAGATGTTGAGGTATAATGTTATATATGTAGGATTAAGGTGTAAAAGAAGTCAAAGGCAAAGGATTTGTTGGAGGAAGTCTTTAAAAAGGTAAGGAAGAACCTCCCATGACTTTAGGGTTTATGCTAGGGTTTGTAGATTTTTATGAAACTTTAAATTAAGGCTTTAAGGCATAGAACTAGTTGATGGCAAGTGTAGTTGAACTCATTTATTCTACTTATTGCCTTGAATTCATTATACATGAAGTTATTGCTCTTTATGTTTTATGAGTTGTTATGTTTGATTGAAGAAAATGAAGTGTGGATACTGATTGTGGCAAAAATTGTAGTATTGGAGGCCACATGGTGTTGAATGGTTGCTATTAGAAGTGTTGATGTGTTGTTTGCATTAGCTTACAATGTTATAGCAATAATGGATGATTATGGAAATGAGATTTTACACTTCCTTTAAGATATTAAAGACTATTAAGGGGAGGTTTATTTGATCCACAAGTTAACCTATTGGTTAATGTCAATAGGAATTGATGTGGCATAGTTAATATGAAAATTCGGATTTAATGGGCTTAGGGGTTTTGTTAACCCTGCTTCTGTATTTCGACCATAACTTGAGTTATAAAAATAGAAATGAGATGATTCTTGAAGCATTAGAAAGCTAAGACACAGACCTATAACTTTTATGTTTATGCCAAGAGCCAATTCGTTTGAGAAAAGGATGGAAAATGGCCTGAAGCATAAACTGGTTATTAAAGTTAAGATTTAACATAATCAATTCTTATGATTATGAATTGATTATTAATGTATTATTGTAATTATGCCATGTACTAATGTTTACCCATTAGTTAGATGATCTTTGAAAGATATACATGGTCATGATGTCAATGCATGATTAATGTTATGAAATGGCATGAAGATGCAATGTAATACATGTGTTAAGATGATGTATGTGAGCAAGAGGTAATGTAAATGGGTTGATAATCCATAGATGAATTAAAAGTATTAAGCTCACCAAAATATGTATTTACATGCCATAAGATGTTAGAGATGTAAATAGACATGACAGAGATGCATATAGGCACGATGGAAAACGCGTAAGCATATCCTCGTATACCGGTTGAGGAAAGATGAATATATGCTTTAGATGCTAAATAATGCGTAAGCACGCCTCCCGATGATATAAGCTCTAGATGAAATTTGAGGCTAGATGATATGAAGTGCTTAAGATGCTAAGAAATGTCCGATCGGCTAGACGTTAAATGTTTCATATGCATTTAGTTGCATTACATGAGTTATGATGTTATTTACATCATGAGATGATTTATACTCATGTTAGATGATTTTAGATATTATGTCATGATATGTGATGTGTGTGTACTATGTTTACATACTTATTTGTATGTGTACACATTGATGTTTATATAGACATGGGATAAAATGATGAAAAGCATATGAATTAGTAATAAAAGGGGAAGTATCCCTAGATGTAAAAGATAAGTGAGGTGTTAACAGATATGTTTAAATAAAGATCAAATAGTACATTTAGAATGAACCGGATCATTCCTTACTGAGCGATTAGCGCTCACCCTTTCATTGTTGATTGCTTTGCAGGTAGACTAGAAGCGAGGGATGCTAGAGACAGCGGGATTACACGTGAGGGGAGATGATTTATTATCATCTCGATGTTTTTATCTTGATGTAAATATGTAAATGATAAATATTTGTGAAATACATTTGAAAGCTTCCACCCTATAAATATGTTTTGATTGTGTAATTTCTTAAAGTTTGTAAATTATAAGTTTAGATCCTGCGTGATATTTTATATGCATGTTTTGGATATTATTATTATTATCCTTATACAGATTTTTTCTAAATACAACTCGTTCTCCAGACATGTATCCTCGGGATTCTCATTGAGGGATATTTAGAGGATACCTGACTGGAGGGGGGTTTTACAACACTCTGGTTAGAGTCGTGTGATGGTGATGAATGGTGTGGAAAATTTTCACATCCTCCACGGTGGTACGAACTGCCCCGTGGAGTATGGGAACCTCCTGCACGGGTATGATCAGGATTGTTTCTCTGGCGGTGATGAGAATTGCCCCGCCCAGTACTTTTATGGGAGTTTTCATACGACGTGGCATGGGACGGCTTGGGCTGTGACCTTTCACCGAGTCTTAACGCCACAAGTATTCTACTCGGAACGTGGTCGGTGTTCGCCGGCCCTTTAGAGCTCTTAGGCCCATTTTTTGCCACTTGCTTACCCTTCCTTCGGCGCTCTGCAGTGCTTGTTGCATGAGCTATCGCCCTTTGCCGCGCTTTCGCACGACCTGTAGGTATTTTTGGCGGTTGCACCGCCTCATTTGATTTGGGTGGCACGCCCTGGTCTAAACGGTCCAACCTTTGTTTGACCGTTTGGACAGTATTGTTGAACCTCTCCAAGTAGCTCATGACGGCAAGGTCAAGTTGTGAACTTGACGGGATATCCCCTGCGGCATTTTGCGGATCTGAAGATACCTCGGGAGAGGTATCCTCCTGCATTTGGGGGATCTCCTCAGCACCCTGATTGGTCTGCTCAGGTTCAAGTCGGTGAACCATTTGCTGGTGTAGGACCAATAAGTTAGAGATTCTCCTAATGAAGGACAAATACTAAATCAGGGCTCTCCTTCTAGTGCCAAACTATTGATACGCAATTTTGACACCAACCAAACCCGCATGTGAAATGCTGAGCTGACCCACAAGACACACGTGGATGAAAGAATGAGAGTAAAAGTAGTGGAGAACAGCGTTTAAAGTGATTCAAATGCTCAAGGAAGCAAATCCTACGTCCACTGATTTTGTATTAACAATAGTGGTCAGGTCGCGTTCAGCGGACCGACTTACAAATGATTACACGAAAGTGAATGCTATTTTTCTTTAGAGAGATTAGCTAATCCCCCAAATGAGAGTGAAGCTCTCAATTTATAGTGGGATGGATTAAGATTATGATTACTAAATCTGTGGGTTGGTGGGATTATCCGTACAAATCTTCCTTTATGTCCCATTGCCCACCTTCCAGAGCGATTTACGCGATTTGGTGCAGGAATTGGACACGTGGGATCGCTATAGATCCTGGCTGGTCTTGTGCGCACCCACTGCACTGACAGAAGTGCGCTGCTTCTTTCATCACTTGACTCGGCTACAGGTGTACCCAAGTTCTGACTTTTTGTGCTGACCAAGTCTTGCGTCAGCACTACTTTTTCAGGCATAACAATTCTATACATTTGTCATTGCTTTTTAATTAATTAACTTCTTCCTTGGATTTGTCCAGATGCTTTACAAGTCTTATAAATTTTATGCTGGTCTGTTTCCACACAGGCTTCCATGTGTTGCTAAATTCAATCCAAGTTATGAGGTATTGAGGTAGACTTGGACTGTTATGTTCTTAAGAAAGATAAATTAGTGTTGTTGAGGTCCGTTGGTTGTGTTTTTCTTCAATGTTTAAAGTAGCTAATTGTAAAAACAGTAAGAAAATAATTTTAAAATACTTATGGACAAAACTTTTAGTTACTGGACTGGAGTTCTTTCTATATTTATATATGCTTGGCTATGCTTCAACTTTACCGGTGGACAAATTTCTATTTTCTACTCTTTAACAGGTAGGGGAGATACACCAAATCTGATCAAAGGGATTTGTTTGAGATGGTAAGTGGGCTGGAAAAATTTCAATGGCTGGCTACTTATTATGGTAATCAATGTTTTAATGAATGTTTCATATGTTGTGCGTTTTTCTCTGATATTTGGAATTACCGAAGATTTTCCAACTCACTTTAAAATAGGATTGTTGTCCTCTTATTTAGGAGCTACATTCAACAAGCTGGATGCAAGGCTGTCATACTTCCCAAGAACATCCAGAAATTTTCCTGAATCAATGTGGAGAAGCTTTTGGGGGTTTTCCTTGATTACAATTTACAAGGGTAATTTTGTTGGGTGTTTTGTCACTGCCTTGGGAGAGAGGGCCTGAATTTTACGCTGAATTGGTACCAATGCTTTACTGTTATAGAGTTTGCTTTTGCTAAGGAATGGCGCAAGCTTTGGTCGGAATCCTCCACATTATTTCCACCCATGGGTTCTGAAGCTTAGAACGGGAGAGCTTCTTCTGCCGAACAGATATAAGTAGTTTTGCTCGCCAGAATCCTCCACATTATTTCCAATGGCAAATATCCTCAGTTCCTCTGCTGCAGCAGTGATCGAATCCACGATTGAAGATTAAACTGAAAATAAATTCTAAAGAAGATACAAGAGCCTCTACTAACAATCTTTATTTTATCATAACTGTATGTTTATTATCTAAGTAATAGTGAAGAGCCTCTAATAACAATCTTTATTTTAATTTAGTAAAAACTGAAGCTACAATTTTGCCACCAGGTTTCGACAAAGAATTATCCCTTCACCACATACAATAAAATGCTTGTCTCTTTCGTTGTCAAAGAAGTTGATGAATTATAGGTCCAAACAATCCATTTGGCCATGAAACGGCGACCGTTTCACGGCTAAAGATCTAGCCTTTTCACGACCGTTTCACGGCCAAAGATCTAGCATTTTCACAGCCAGATCTATGGCCGTTTCACAGCCACATCTTTGGCCGTGAAATGGCCATATTAACGGCCAGATCTAGCCGTGAAAAGACTATATTCACGACCAGATCTGGCCGGATTAGGCCTGATCGGCGTACGACCAGCCAGATCTGGCTGGTCGTGCGCCATTACAGCGGCTTCCGGCGGTGGTTTGGGGTGAGTAGGGGTGACTTTGCTACAAATTAAAGTTGTATATGGTTGGAGTGTTTTGGTAAAATTTCAAATATAGGGGGGTTAAAAAAAATAATTTAAAAAACAATAGAATAAAATAATAATAAAAATAATATTATATTATTATTTTAAAATGAGGGCAATTTAGTAATCTATATAACATACCCACTCATTTATCTTTCCAACTAAACATATTGTTATAACATACCTATCAATTTATTCTAACCGGCCAAACATATTTCTCTAAAGATTCCCTAGTAATCTATCTTTCTAGTAATATAATATTCCTCAATAATATAACATTCCCTGAACCAAACGCTACCTGAATGTTATTTGAAATTGTTCAGAAGTTATGTCTAATGCTAAGTTATTTAGAAATTCTGATATTTTTATGAAGGTCAAGATGAAAGAAAGAAGATAAGACTAATATTGGAATAAAAATATATATTCAAATTTATTTTATGAATTTAACTTATGATGGGGCTTAAAAAGTGTTGTGATGGGGCTCGAATAAACACTCTTTACCAAATCTCTTATTTCAGTTAGAGTGGATCTATTGACACCCCACTAATGACTTGAAGAAACCTCACTTTTTAATAAATTTTATAATGACAAAGTGATCCTTGTATTAAATTACCAGAATTAACTTTGATTTTCTATTTTGCACAAATACTTCTGACACCCTACTATTATCTCACAAACCTTAATCTTTTTTATGTTAATTTAATTGTAAAATTTTGAATAAGGTGTCTTAAAAAATGAGGCTTATTTAACTTGTAAATTGGTTGCTTTCTCTGTTTAGTAATGTATGTAAATTCCTTAAGTATTCTTTGATTATATGTTTAAGGTAGAAGACAATAGTCTATAATGAAGGATACAGAGGAGGAAGAATGAAGTATTTTAGATCTTAGAAATGAATAAAGAGATTGAATTAGTTTAGTACCTCACTTCATTCTAATGGGCTATCTAGATTTTTACAAAATAAATTAAGTGTTAAATTGTCAATAACTTGGGCTGAGCCATTCTAAACTATGTATGCAATTTGAATTCTCATTGTTGATACATCAAAATGTTATTAATACATGGAAAAGAAAACAATGTTCAATTAGGGCGAAATATTGGATAAGGGGTACACCCATGATGGGTTACCCCATGCGACGTGTGTGAGAGAAACTGCCAAATGCGCTTTCTCCTCACCGCCATATAAAAAGGAAAACCTTTCCTTTTAGAAAAGGTCACACACTGTCACTCTCAAATATTCAAAAGGAAAATACGCTCTCTCTCTCTAGAATTTGGAAAACAGAAACATTCTTCGTGGTTTTCTTCCAGATTAACTTTATTGCTTCAGAGTTAAGGAGTGAAGGTATTTATGCTGTGTAAATTCATTGTAGTTCATTTATATGAAAATGTGATTGCAATGGTGACTATGATCTTGGGATTATGTTAGGATATATGTTATTCTATATAATTTTCAACATTGGTATCAGAGCCGAGGTTCATATTGTTTGAAATTCATACCGTAATGTTGAAGCATGTTATTGGTTTGTCAAATGCGGTTCTGATTTTTTTCAAATTTTGTACGTAAAAGTTGTTTTTTTGGTAATGATTCTTAGTCCATTAAATTCCTTATGAAATTATGAAGAAAATGGTTTTTGAATCATAAAAAATAGAGTTAAAATGACTTAGATATGCCCTTTTGAAGTTTCGGGTTTCGATTGGGTTGATTTCCGGGTCGGGTACCCGATTCAGACCCGGACAGAGGTTGAAGACGACACAAACCGACACGTCGTTTTTTATCCACCCTTATGAATGACATGTCGTTTTTATCCTGTTAGTTTTTTTGAAAAAAATTGAAATAACCGTGGGTGGTGAGACTTGAACCCAAGTCTCCATGGTGGAAAGCCCAATACTCTAACCATTGGGCTAGTTTTGTTTTGGTGTTAACCATATTCACAAACCCATTATATTCCTATCCGGCCCAACCCATAATCCATATAACTATATGGGTCAAGTTGACCCGTGGACCCGACCCATATGACCAAACGGGTCAGTCAAACCCGACCCGTAAAGTCAAACGGGTCAGTCAAACCCGGTCAACACCCGACCCAAAAAGTCAACGGGTCAGCCAAAGACCCGATCCGAAAAGTCAACGGGTTGGATTAACTCTACAAACCCGACCCGTGAATATGTGATAGACCCGGTTTAGTGTGGAACGGGTTGACCCGACCCGTATTGTGTGTGAGCACGTGACGCGCGCGTGGAAGCTCCTCCCGGCGCGTGGGTATCCTGTCGGCGCGTTGCCGCTTCTGGGCGGCGCGTGGGGGCGCGTGACAGCTTCTGCCGGCGCGTGGGGGCGCGTGAAGTATTGTAATTTTTTTTCTTTTGCTGTAAAGAATAAAAATGCATACTTGGTATATTTTTTATGAGTCTAATTTTGTTATTGAACCATAAACACGTGTATTATTTATCAAATATAGTCAACCTTTATTTGATAAATAAATAGTTTTTTTTGTATTTGTTACAGAAAAATGTTACGTTATAGACGTGCAATGGTTGTAAGAACACCCGCTCAAAGGGAAAGGGTTATGAACATGATTAGAACTCTACAAACTCACACATTGATTTTAAGAGACACAGAGGATGAGTTGGTGCAACTCGTAAATCATTTCATTCATGTGAATGAAAAGATTCAGGAAATTGTCTGGATAGGGGGATTAAAGGAAGATGAGTCGAAATTCCAAGTTCTAAGAGAGACTCTAGGTTACCCTAATCTCGTTGGTCTCCTTGATATGGTTTGGACCAAGCTGAAAGTTCATAACTTTAAAGATGACAATAAAAATTATAGACGTTTGGTCAACAACTATATCAAGGAGTACATAGATTGGGGTGCAAAAAGGACATGGGGCATCTATAGGAGTCTCCACTGTAAAGGACATCACAAGAAATCGGGAGTTCCCCTACCTAGGGTTAATTACAAGTTAGATAAAGACCTTAGGATAAGGATTATCAGATCCTTCCCAGTTTTAGGAATGTGGCTGTACACTTAATTTTTTTGTTTTTTTTGTTGTTGTTTTGGAATTTGTTTGTTTTAATTTTATTACAAGTTGAATTCTATTTACATAATGTAATTAATTTTGTTTATTAAAATTTAAAATTTTATGTGAATTGATGTTGATTTATATTTATATAATTGTGTCTAAATATATTTTTAGAATTGCAATTAATTATATCTATGATAATTGGAAATTGGAAATTTTGGATGATGATTGTTGACATTGTTAACTTTTGATTCCAAATCTAATATACAATTATTATTGGTATAATTAATTAAATGAACATGTATGTTCCGAGCATTGAATAACATGCATTATCCAACGTGTAATTTTGTTTAGAAATGGCATCTGCATCTAAGAACATTGTCGCCGAACTTAACAAAGGAGAAAAATTTAACGGCGATAATTATGAGATATGGAGCATGAAAATCCAATATGTTTTGGAAGAACAAGAGGTTCTAGAAGCTCTTACTACAACCATGGAAGAGCCTGAAGAGGGAGTCACGGCTCAACATAGACGAGACCGTGCCGCTTATGACATATGGAAGAAGAAGAATTCCACTGCTCGCATTACTTTGTTGGAGCAGCATGGACAATGATCTCATGAAGAAGTACCGGGATTATGAATTAGCAAAGGACATGTGGTCCGCACTTGCTACAAAGTTTGGCGGTACGTCCATTACCAAACTCCGGTCACTCACTATCAAGTTTGACACATATAAGAAAAAAGCCCGAACATACTAGAGAGTACATTTACGGCATTTGTCAAACATGATAAGTGAGTTAAGAGATGCAGTCATGTCTTAACAGATGAACAACAGTTCAAGTCACCATAAGATCATTGCCTCAAAATTGGGAACATATGAAAATACACCTTACCCACAATGAGGGCATCAGAAATTTAGAAGATGCCATACGCCATTTGGAACTGGAAGAAGATCGCCTTAATGCGAGTAAGGCAAATATGATGTGTATATGGCTGGTTCCATTCACATGGTGGGAAGGGATTTAAACGTAAATTCCAAGGTGGATCCCAAAGAAAAGGCAATATGAAAAGGCTCAAGGGAAGAAGAAAGTTCTTCAAACACGGAAAAGGAAAGCATCCCGCCAGGAAGAGGAATATGGCAAAGGTGAAATGCTATAATTGTGGTAAAAGGACATTTTGCTCGCGATTGTGCGAGCAAGAAGGTAAATTACTTGTTTGCACAAGTAAGTTATATAAATGTTTCCGATTCGTTTTTCTAATCGAGTTCATCCTTTGTGGATGTAGATTCAAGCGAACAGACCACATAGCGAAAGACAGGAGTGCTTTCATGGAATTTCGACGAATACCACGGGAAACAAAATGGATATATGTAGGTAACAATTCAAAAGTGGAAGTTAAAGGGATCGGCACATGCAAATTGATCATGCGTGGAGGTCGAATCCTATACCTACATGACGTGTTATATGCACCCGATATTCGTGAAATTTGATTTCCGTGTTAGAACTTGTTAAACTTGGTTTTAATTTAAATTTTTCCAAGATCGGTGTCCATTTATTTTTGGACACAACATACTATGGTTGTGGTTATTTTTCCGATGGTTTTATAGTACTTGATGTTGCTTATAATAATAGTAATGTTTGTTTTTCCTTTATTACATCTTCTAATAATGATGATGTGAATGTATGGCATGCAAGGCTTGGCCATATTGGCCAACAACGAATGAATATACTAGCAAGAGAAGGCTTGTTAGGATCCTTAACAAAAGTAGACTTGACTACTTGTGAACATTGCCTAGCCGGAAAAACAAAGCAAGAAAACCATTTGGAAAAGCGATAAGAGCTGAAGTTCCATTGCAACTAATTCATTCTGACATATGTGGTCCAATGAATGTGAGGGCTAGACATGGGGCTGTTTATTTCATCACATTTATAGATGATTTCACTCGATATGGTTATGTTTTCTTGATTTCTCAAAATCAGAAGCTTTAGAATGCTTTCAAAAGTTTAAAAACTTAGTTGAGAATCAATTAGATAAAAAGATAAAAGTTCTACGAACCGATCGAGGACGTGAATATTTTTCTGATCAGTTCAGAAATTTTTGTGATGAAATAGGAATAGAACGTCAATTAACTATTCCCATAACTCCGCAACAAAATGGTGTTGCAGAACGAAGAAACAGAACCCTACTTGAGATGGTGAGGTCTATGATGGCACAAGCAAACTTGCCCATCACCTTTTGGGGTGATGCCTTATTGACTGCCACATATATCCTCAATCGAGTACCATCCAAATCTATTACTACTACACCATATGAGTTATGGACAAATCGGAAACCCGATTTGAGTCTCCTAAAGCCATGGGGATGTGCTGTCTATGTTCATGATCCTTCCCATAAATATGGAAAACTAGGTCCAAGGGGGAAGAAATGTATCTTTATAAGATATTCAGAACATTCAAAGGGATATGTCTTCATAGGAGAACAAGAAAGTGGTAGCATCACTGAGTTTGAATCACGAGATGTCACATTCTTAGAAACCGATTTTCCTAAGAAGGGCGAAATAGGTAAAGACTTGTTTCTATATGAAACACAAGACCAAGACAATTATGTTGCTGACAATCAGTTGGTTATACTACATCCCAGTGGGAGCAATATGGAAGTTGATGAATCAGGTTCAGATCCTCCATCATTCCCTACTGGTGATCCAACTATGATAGCTGGTCCAAGTGGGAGTAACACCAATCAATCTCCAATACGTCGATCAAACAGGAAACAAGTTCCACGTCGACGATTTGAGATTGAAGGGGAAATTTTTCTAGTCCACAAGATGACGAAGAGCCAAGGAATGTAAATGAGGCTCTCAATTGCCTTTCTAAGGAAAAATGGATGAAAGCAATGGAAGAAGAATTGGAGTCTATGAAATCAAACCAAGTATGGGAATTGGTTGATTTACCGAAAAGGACGCAAAGCCATTGGGAACAAATGGGTTCTCAAAATCAAGCGTAAAGCTGATGGCACTATTGAAAGATACAAAGCTCGCTTAGTCGCGAAGGGGTATACACAACAAGAAGGAATAGATTATGAAGAAACTTTTTCACCTGTTGTACGGTTTACCTCAATTCGACTTTTCTAGCTATAGTTGCAAGCATGGATCTTGAATTGCATCAAATGGATGTAAAGACTGCTTTTCTCAATGGAGAATTACAAGAAGAAATCTATATGGATCAACCAATAGGTTTTATTAGAGAAGGTCAAGAACACAAAGTGTGTAGACTTTTAAAGTCAATTTATGGCCTCAAGCAGTCCTCAAGACAGTGGTATATTCGATTTCATAATGCGATAATGTCGTATGATTTCAAAATGATAAATGAAGATCATTGTGTATATACAAAGAGATCCAATAACAAATTTGTTATATTATCATTATATGTTGATGATATACTTATAGCTGGAAATGATAAGGGATTTGTCAATGAAATCAAAGGATGGTTATCATCTCATTTTGAGATGAAAGATATGGGTGAAGCTGCATATATTCTTGGAGTCAAGATTTCAAGAGATCGCTCAAGAAAATTAGTATCTCTTTCACAAGAATCATACATTAAGAAAATTCTTGAACGATTTCATATGCAAGATTGTAAACCCATAGACAACCTTATCGCAAAAGGCGAGACTTTAAGTCGTAAAATGTCCGAAGACTCCACAAGAAAAGGAACAAATGAAGAATGTTCCTTATACAAGTGCTGTTGGAAGTCTCATGTATGCCATGATGTGCACTAGAGCCGACATCTTTATGCCGTTGGGTTGGTAAGCGATACCAATCAGGCCAGACAAGCACATTGGAAAGCAAGAAGAGAATCTTAAGATATCTAAAAGGGACAGCTGATTACTCATTATGTTATCAAGGAAATGATTTACACTTGAGAGGCTACACCGATGCTGATTGGGGAGGAGATTTAGATGAGAGGAAATCTACTTCCGGATATGTTTTCTTACTAATTGGCGGGGCCATATCTTGGGAGCAAAGAAAAAACAATCATGCATAGCCTTATCTACAATGGAGGCTGAGTTTGTAGCATTTTCAGCTGCAGTGCAAGAAGCCGTTTGGTTGAGACGGTTCATGAATCATCTGGGAATAATTAATGTTGCTATTGAACCAATAAGAATAAATCGTGATAGTCAAGCGGGCAATAGCATACACTAAGGATCCCAAATATCATGGTAAAACGAAACACATAGATATCAAATATAATTTTGTGCGAGACTTGGTGGCACAAAAGGAGGTGAACATGAAGTACATATCTACGCATGACATGGTTGTGGATCCATTCACAAAGCCTATACCGAGAGATACTTTCAATAGACATGTTAGATCTCTAGGGCTTACGTAGGTGTTGAATGTACTCATACTTTGAGATTTCCCAAAATTGTTCACATTTGTCTTATCAATATTAAATAACAATATTGTCAATGCTCAATTTCGATTATTATGGAACATACATGAAGGAGCATATATATACATATTAGTTATGTAAATATTATATATGTCTGTTTTGAAAAGCATGTCGGACAGCTAAAAGATTGGCCTTCTCACACAGGCAATCGCCTCCATTACTTCGTAGGAATGGAGATGAGACGATTTTAAGCTTATTATCTAGGTGATAATAGAGAGCCAAGCTTAAAATGTTTGACGTCGCCTAAAACGAGAATTAAAATAATGTCATAATGAAATATGACCACAAGTGATAAATGATCACTTTATCTGTCTAATTGCCAGATTAGAGTTCTGATGAATTAAAAGTATGTAAAGTGAACTCAAGTTAGACATTAGGCATGTCTGAACTAAAATCTATACATCATTTACAAGAAAAGAGACATGCACTCCATGGGAAAGGAGGAAATGCTGTAGCGTGTGATTCATACCACATGTGCAAAACATTGACCAAAGGGGTAATGAAAGTCAAAATCTCAACTTTAACATTGTGTGAGACCCTGAGTTTTTTTTAAGAATAAAATCTCAAAGAATACCCTTATTACTCTATTGTTTCTTGAAAACTTCATTTAATGATTGCTATCTTAGAGTGTTACCAAAGGATTAAGATAAATTCAATCTGCTGGGACATTTCTAGAAAAGCAAGTTAAATAAAAGTTGCAGGAATCGAGAAAAGAGGAAGATTACGATTTTGAATTATCACATTATAATCACGTGTATTCATTGGTCGACCAATTATGTTTTACTTTTATGTAAAGATAGAACATAATTATGAATACAACGAATATTTTTTTTGTAAATGAGATTGTTAGAAAAAATGTGATAAGTAATCTAGGTATTGCATACAACATACAACCCGAGTTTCACAATTCGAAGTTATATATTCCTAACGATATATGACTAACGTGCTCTCGAAGTATGCATGGTCACACGGCATATTTACTAAAGTATGAACCTTAAAGAAGCATAGAGAGAGATAGTCCCATCATGTGTGAGTGGGAGATATTGGATAAGGGGTACACCCATGATGGGTTACCCCAAGCGACGTGTGTGAGAGAAACTGCCAAATTTCTCTCCAACCGCTGCCATATAAAAGGAAAACCTTTCCTTTTAGAAAAGGTCACACACTGTCACTCTCAAATATTCAAAAGGAAAATACGCTCTCTCTCTCTAGAATTTGGAAAACAGAAACATTCTTCGTGGTTTTCTTCCGATTAACTTTATTGCTTGAGTTAAGGAGTGAAGGTATTTATGCTGTGTAAATTCATTGTAGTTCATTTATATGAAAATGTGATTGCAATGGTGACTATGATCTTGGGATTATGTTAGGATATATGTTATTCTATATAATTTCCAACAATTTAAAATTATTTTTCTCATGCTTTTTTATAATGCTTTCGCATATCATTTAGAATTGAGTAATTCAATTAATACAGTAGAAGAAAATGATGTCTAATTATGGACTAATTTGGAGTAACTTAAATCATTCAATTAGTACCAAAACAATGTCTAATTAATGGCTAATTTAAATTAATTAAAACATTGAAGCATCAATTTGTTGTAGTAAAGTGGTGAGTATTCTCGCTTGTCATGCGGGTGACCCGAATTCGATCCATTGGCAATGGTGAAATTGTTTTATTTTTTATTCTATAATAATTAGCCAATTTCAGTTTAATCTATTTTTTCTCTAATAATTAGCCAAACAATTATCTGTTATTTAATTACAAAAATCTTTTTCTCTGATTAAAAAAAAAAAAAAAATTGGCCAATAGAACTAATTATATTTGTATCATCCTCAATCTTTTGATTATTTTCTGTTTAATAAAATAGTAGCCAATATTACTTAAAATCATTATTAATTTGTATGTTTACCTGAATTATTGAAACCTTCACTCGTTTGTATAAACTCTAAATAGACCAGAAGAGTAGAAGCTGCTGTAGTGTTATTTTCAAGTAAAGAAAGTTAATGAAAAGATTCATTAAATCTTTTTTAAGAATTTAGATGAATAATAATAATTATTATTCTCCGAAATTTCTATGCTAGCTATTTACTTTATTAGTTCTTAAACATCATATTTGTAACATATCAACTAATATTTTGTAATTTCTCGATCGTAATTGATTTGTTATCTTAAATGATATAATCATGTCATTTATCATATCAACTCGATATTTATACATCCGTAACATCGAAACTAGGTAACCCCAAATATGACAACGGGCTCTTCCCTAATTGAGATTCACATAAGCCCAATGAGCCCAAAATGGCTTCATTCAAGCCCAAAAAGCTCAATTCCAAGCTAGATGATCCTAAATCAGGCTTATCCAACCCTAAGTGAGCCCCAATGAGCCACAAGAACTCAATTAGGTTCATCCAAGTTAACCGAAAGAGGTCCTTAGGCTCTTTTAAGTCATATGAGCCCAATATAGGCTCATCCAATCCATATTATCATCTTACTCTTTCTTAAAATCAAGTATTATATTCATTAAATTGAGGTAAAATGTTTACAAAACTACTATATATATTGATGATTTCATACAAGAATTCAATCCTCTATAATGCAAACTTCTTTATGTGAATAGGGTTGTTGTAAACTATAAGCAAAGAATTTCCACAAAAGATTTCATCCCAAAATTAATGTCTTTCCTTCAAAATTTCCACCCACATTGAATCAACTAGCTTATCTGCAGATAAATTTCCACAAAAAATTTCATCCCAAAAGTTTCTAAGTTGACCTAAGATGTTAGGTTAATCTCTTAATTAGAATGTTAGCTTATTTTCAAAAAATTTATTTTAATTGATTTGCTATTAATAAACTGTTTGTTGGAGTCATATGTTTGAATAAATCCTCATTAATTTTCCAAAATGTGCATTATTTTCAAGGTCATAGTTTCCCTTGATTTAAAGAAAAGACAAGTCATGGTTCTGCAATATTGTTACAAAAGTCAAGGTCGATGGACGTTGATAAAAATTAATTAACTGTTGAAGTTTCCAAGTCAAGGTCAATGATTGTCGATAGAAACAAAAGTATTACCCAATTGAGTTTTCTAATTTTCCACATCCAATCCCATAAGATTGAAATTAGCCGATGTATAGGAATTTGATGGAATAATCGGATTTCACTGTTGAATTTGGCTAGAAAAAACTACGAAATCTTTCACCTCCTTTTACAGCTCCAATCAGCTTCCAAATCTGGTTATTCAATCGGATTCTTGTAGATTGGAACATTCTAGTCTTGATAGGACCAACAATGATGCCAACATGCCACCATTAACTAGCATTCATTGTCGGTCAATAGTGGTTGACCGTCATTGATTGGCGGTCAACGATGCACATATATTATAAAAGTTTAAATATATCGTGCTTCATAATTTGAGTGCTATTTATTTTTTTGTTATTATTATCATTTTTTTTTTTTTTTTTTTTGGTTCTAACAATATTCAATTATTGTATAAGATGTGGGCATTGTTGCTATAGACTTAGAAGATTAAAAAAAAAAAGCCATCAGTTAAGTTATTGCAGAAGCTCAAGCAGATCCCACTTGAGAAGAAGCTGTTGTAATGTGATTTTCAAGTAAAGAACAGTGTGTTTTTCAAAAGTCAGTTAAGTTAAGTAACGGTCGTCTTAAACAGAAAATGTTACGAAAGTTGGTTGATTTCTGTTATTTCTAACAGCAGCAGGCTATTTCCGTTAGCTGCTATTTTCCAAAATTTACATTATTTCTCAAGGTCATTTTCTTTTGATTTAAAGAAAAACAAGTCATAGTTCTGCATTAGTGTTATAAATAGAAGTGCGGAAAACCGGTTAACCAAACTGGTTCACCAATTTCTTAAACTGAACTGGATTCTGGTTCAAGTAGAAAATTGAACCAAATCTAGCTAGTTTTCAACTCGAACTAGTTGTTAATCAAGCCGAAAATTCGGTTCGGTTAATTGGTTTAAAATTGGTTTTTATTCAAAATTTATTAACATTAGTTAAATCCTATTCTTACAATTTTTTAACATGAATTATATCCAATTGTTACAATTTACATTTAAAATACAATTAAAGAAAAAGTAAACAGATGAAGATGCAATACAACATGATGAAACCCACAAATATAGGAAAGTTTTTCATAACAGTTTTGATTAAACCATACAAAACAAAGTTGAATCAGTATAAACATAGAAGAAGAAACATAGACATCAATCATAATAACAAATCTCCCAAATAGAAATAATAAAAGAAAAAGAAGTAACTTAGTCAAATATGATTACATTGCCATTAAAGAAGAAGAAGAAGAAACTTATATGCTATTTATCAATGGCGACTCATAAATACAAAAACTGAAGAAATAAAAATAAACAGCATGAAATATGGCAGCAAAGCAGAAGAAATAAAGAGAAACGTGACACGAGAGAATCCAGATCATACCGTTTACAAAACACCTTCAGCTTGGTACTTCTTGGTGTGCTTAAGTAATTGATTGAAAGTCTTAGACAGCCGACGGTTGACGACGGAGACTAGGAAAGCAAAAGAAAGAAATCACGGTAGAGTTGCAGACGGCTGGAGAAAACGAAGAAAAAGTCGAAGAGATGCAGAGGCACATATGTGAAAGTGAGAGAGTTAGGGTGAAATAAAACTGGGCCAAATCGATTTAGGTTTTTTTTTTTTTTTTTTTAATCGGTTCATAAATCTGATTTCGGTTAATTAGTTTATATAATTGGATGAACCGAAACCGAATCGGATAAACCAATAGCCAATATCCCTAATTGAAACTGAATCGGTTTTCGAAAAAGAACCAGATTTCCTGTTTGGTTTCGGTCAGGTTTTCTAGTTTGGTTTGATTTCTAAACTTTTTTGCACACTTCTAATTGTAAACACAAAAGCCAAAATCAATGGATGCTGATAGAAATTAATTAACCATTGAATTTTCCAAGTCAAACTCAATGGTTGTCGATAGAATCAAAAGTATTACCCATTTTTATTTTGTAATAAACTACATTGACTTGGGAAATTATGTTCGTTCCATATCATTTCAAGAAAATTTTGATACATATTGATTGTTGATAACAGTGAATGAATACTAAATTAACATAGATTGACATAGGTGGACAAAGATAGATCATTGAATAAGTCTTATTACTGCCAAAATTAAAGGAGAAGATTTTTGAATTATTTTTTGAAAGCCTTATTTTGGTCTTAGGAATTTAATTTTTATAAATATGGGATAATTACATTTTCACCAACAAGGTTTGAGGTAACTCTATTTGGACACACATGTTTCAAAAAGTGATCAATAGATCTAATTTTGTAACGCCATAAATGAATACAAAAATAGATCCTTGAATGTGTCAAAAAGAAGAAAATATTTGAATTATTGTTTGAAAGCCTTATTTTTCTTTTAGGAAATTAATTTCTATAACTATGAGATGGTTATATTTTCACCAATAAAGTTTGAGGTAAATCTCTTGGACTCACATGTTTCAAAGTAACGCCATGAATGACGATTACTGGAGGTAGGCAAAACGGATAATATATTATATGGAAAAGTTTATAATTTCTTACCTTAAATCCAAAATTTAATGTTTTTCTATGTAATTTGATCACAACTCACACGAAGATTGAGAGAAAAACAATTGAAAATAAAAAATGAGAGAGAAATCAAGCACAAGAATAAATGTAGACATACAAGTATCCAGAAACTGCTTCTTTAACTGTTTCTAACAATAACAGTTAATTACAAAACGGTAGCGTTGCAGCATTACAATTTCATTTACTTAAAACGACAACATCTTGTAGTTTTGACTTTTGTGGTCAACATTCACCCTCAAACCAAGCTGTGTAGTACTTGGTTGAGCTTTTTCCATCAGTTAATCTGTTTCAATCTGTGTTGTCAGCTTCAGATTTCAGAAGTAAACCATCAAATCAGAACTGAACCATCAAATTTTCACAAGTACATCCAAAATTAAACATAATTGTCACAACTATTCAACTTAGCTTCAGCAATCTATTAACTTCAGCCAAACATCATTCAGATCAGTTCAGCTCATCACCACTTCAACGTCAGCTTCCTTAATCCAACTCAATTCCAGTATCAGGAATAATCAGGTGTCACAACCATCAGTACTTCAACTACAATTTCAACTTACTGGCTTCAGCTGAAACATCAGTTCCTCAATTCACGTTCATCTTACTGACTTACTTAATCCAGTTCTTTTTCCATCTGTGCTGTCAGCTATCATCCAGCTAATATTAACTTCAGCAATTTTGACTGAACAGCTCCATACACCAACATCAACTGAGTAATCTGATATCTCAGAAGACCATCCAAACCAGTAAACATCAACAACAATCTAGTAACAACCAACACTATCAGTCAGTTGTGAAGATTAATAACATTCAACTTTGTTCTTAATTCAGTGAACAAAACAACTGATAAGGCTTTAGTGAGAAGATCAACTATCTGAAATTTTGAGGGAATATATTGGATGCCACTTTTGTTTGCTAGAATTTGTTTTTTAATGTAGTGAATATCAATTTCAATGTGTTTCGTAATAAATAGAATAAAGGGCATTTATAGAATTATGGTGTCATAATAAAAAAATAAAAATATTGAAACTTTTAAATAGGGTGTCTTAAGAAATGAGATTTCTTTAGTCCATTAGTAGAGTGTTAATAGTTTTACTCTATATTTAGATAAAGAATGGTGTTATTTAACCCTCACTTAAACTCTTTTTAAGTAGAGGTGTTCGTTAGTTCGAAAAAATTAAAATCCAATCCAATTCAATCACATCGAATTTAAGAAAATTGCATCCAATTGAATAAAAATTAAATTGATTTCATCTAAATCTAATTTGATTATACATCCTATTAAGCTTTTTGTCCAAGTTTGATTATATTCAAAATTTTAAACAAATAATTCTATTATAGAGAGGCATAAGTTGGTTGTCCATTACAAAGATAAAATCACAAATAAATAATCCCAGTAAAATAAATATATCAAGTGTTAAAACTAAAAAATTATTTACACGTAATAACAACTTATAAATAAACTAAAATTTATAAATTGAAAGGCATAATTAGATTGGATTGGTTTTTGAATTGGATTTACTTAGCAAATCAAATAACCTATCCAATCCAATTGGATTCTCAAAATTGAGATCTAATTCAATAAAATTGCCGAAACATATCAAAATTGGATCGGTTTAGATTTTATCGGTTGGTTTGAATGTATCGGATTGGATTTTGAAAACCCCTATTTTTAAGCCCCATTATTTGTTTATCTAATTAAAAATTGCATTGTAAAT
Source organism: Pistacia atlantica (assembly GCA_026229545.1). Taxonomy (NCBI): domain Eukaryota; kingdom Viridiplantae; phylum Streptophyta; class Magnoliopsida; order Sapindales; family Anacardiaceae; genus Pistacia; species Pistacia atlantica. The sequence goes on from CM047906.1 coordinate 3,472,781, forward strand.
ACAAAATTACTAAAAGGGAACTCTAGGAGCAAATCTATTTAATTTAATTTACTTAATATTTTTTTCTTCTCTAATTTAATTAATAAATCATTAGTTTAAACTAGGGGTGAGCGGTTCGGGATACCTGCACTTTTAGGGAGGCAGGAGGCAGGAACCGCATGATCGAGGGTTCCCAAAAAAGGAACCGGAAGGCAAGGAACCGCACATACAGGTTCTTCAATTCAAGGAACCGGAACCTAAAATGCAGGTTCGGTTCCTTTCAGTACCCTGTAAAAAATCGATTACCCCCTATTAGTTTTAAAAAATAACAAAAACACCTTATAAGTTTACAAATACACCCCTAACAAATTTTCGTTATTCATTCATTTGTGTCCAATGTAACTCATAACCTGTAATCTCTAAGTAACACTTGAATTCAATCAATTCATCACAATTCACATAAAATTCGTCAATCAAAACCAAAACACAAACAATTATTCATCACAATTCACATAAAATAATTCACCAAAATCATTTAAACAAACAACAATTCTTAATACTAATTACTAACATTGCCATTTGCCAGAGGTCTATTTGATAAGTTAATAAATTGTTAATGTTTATAAATTTATTAATTTAATGTTATAATTGGTTAATTGGGTATTCATAATATACCAAATATAATTTAGTAAATTTAATATTAGAAACAAGTAATGTTATAATTAAATAAGTGATCATACTACAATGTAAATTGTAATGTTATAATTAATTAAGTAATATATTATTTAATTATAATGTAATATTATAATTAATTAAATTGTTAATCATTTAATTAAGTATTATAATATTGTTTATAATAGAATGTTATAATTAATTAAATAATCATACCATAAATTTATAATATAATGTTATAATTAATAAAATTATAATAATTCGATTAAATATTGTGCAAATTAGTAAATTACTAATGTTTATAATATAATGTCATAATCAATTAAGTAATCATTTAATTATGTAATGTTATATTAATTATATGATCATACTATAATAGTATAATATAATGTTATAATGAATTAAGTAATCATATTACAAATCTATAATTTAATATTATAATTAATTAAATTTCAAATCATTTAATTAATATACTAATGTTTATAATGGAATGTTATAATTGATTAAGTAATCATATTACAAATATATAAAGTAATGTTATAATTAATTAAATTTTTTAATCGTTTAATTAAGTAATGTAATAGTATAGTAGATTACTAATGTTTATAATGTAATGTTATAAATTCATAACTAATTAAGTAATTATGTAATCATTTAACTATATAATGCTATAATTAAGTAAGTGATTATAATATAATGTAATATAATAATATTAATAATTTAATTGAGTAATTATTTAACTATAATGTAATGCTTAATTAATGTTTATAAGGTAATGTTATAATTAATTAAATTTCTTATCATTTAATTAAGTATTGTGCTAATGTTTATGTAGTAAATTAGTAATTACTAATGTTTAAAATATAATATCATAACTTATAATCAATTAAGTAATTATTTAATTATGTAATGTTATATTAATTATATGATCATACTATAATAGTATAATGTAATGTTATAATGAATTAAGTAATCATACTACAAATCTATAATTTAATATTATAATTAATTAAATTTCAAATCATTTAATTAATATACTAATGTTTATAATGGAATGTTATAATTGATTAAGTAATCATATTACAAATATATAAAGTGATGTTATAATTAATTAAATTTTTAATCGTTTAATTAAGTAATGTAATAGTATAGTAGATTACTAATGTTTATAATGTAATGTTATAAATTCATAACTAATTAAGTAATTATGTAATCATTTAACTATATAATGCTATAATTAAGTAAGTGATCATAATATAATGTAATATAATAATATTATAATTTAATTGAGTAATTATTTAACTATAATGTAATGCTTAATTAATGTTTATAAGGTAGTATTATAATTAATTAAATTTCTTATCATTTAATTAAGTATTGTGCTAATGTTTATGTAGTAAATTAGTAATTACTAATGTTTAAAATATAATATCATAACTCATAATCAATTAAGTAATTATTTAATTATGTAATGTTATATTAATTATATGATCATATTATAAATAGTATAATGTAATGTTATAATGAATTAAGTAATCATACTACAAATCTCTAATTTAATATTATAATTAATTAAATTTCAAATCATTTAATTAATATACTAATGTTTATAATGGAATGTTATAATTGATTAAGTAATCATATTACAAATATATAAAATAATGTTATAATTAATTAAATTTTTAATCGTTTAATTAAGTAATGCAATAGTATAGTAAATTACTAATGTTTATAATGTAATGTTATAAATTCATAACTAATTAAGTAATTATGTAATCATTTAACTATATAATGCTATAATTAAGTAAGTAATCATAATATAATGTAATATTATAATATTATAATTTAATTGAGTAATTATTTAACTATAATGTAATGCTTAATTAATGTTTATAATGAAATGTTTATAAGATAATGTTATAATTAATTAAATTTCTTATCATTCAATTAAGTATTGTGCTAATGTTTATATAGTAAATTAGTAATTACTAATGTTTAAAATATAATATCATAACTCATAATCAATTAAGTAATTATTTAATTATGTAATGTTATATTACTTATATGATCATACTATAATAGTATAATGTAATGTTATAATGAATTAAATAATCATACTATAAATCTATAATTTAATATTATAATTAATTAAATTTCAAATCATTTGATTAATATACTAATGTTTATAATAGAATGTTATAATTGATTAAGTAATTATATTATAAATATATAAGGTAATGTTATAATTAATTAAATTTTTAATCGTTTAATTAAGTAATGTAATAATATAGTAAATTAGTAAATTACTAATGTTTATAATGTAATGTTATAAATTCATAACTAATTATGTAATTATGTAATCATTTAACTATGTAATGTTATAATTAAGTAAGTGATCATAATATATAATGTAATATAATAATATTATAATTTAATTGAGTAATTATTTAACTATAATGTAATGTTTAATTAATGTTTATAATGAAATATTTATAAGGTAATGTTATAATTAATTAAATTTCTTATCATTCAATTAAGTATTGTACTAATGTTTATGTAGCAAATTAGTAATTACTAATGTTTAAAACATAATATCATAACTCATAATCAATTAAGTAATTATTTAATTATGTAATGTTATAATTAATTATATAATCATACTATAATGTAATGTTATAATGAATTAACTATTAAATAATCATACTATAAATTTTTAATGTAATATTATAATTAATTAAATTTTTAATCATTTAATTAAGTTTGTACTAATGTTTATAATAAAGTCAATTAATTAAGTAGTAATCAATTAATGTAATGCTATAATTAATTATACTATAAATCAATTAAGTAATGTTATAAAATTATAATTAATTAAGTAATCATTTAACTATAATGTAATGTTATAATTGATTAAGTATGATATTTAACTAGTAATTAAATTTATTAATGTTTATCAATTTATCATATATAATTAATTAATTACTAATTTATTATAGATATACTTAGAACTTGATAATTGAAGTAAATAACTAAATATATTATTACTCAATCAAATATACTATTTTATTCAAAAAATAATTATTTTAATAACATTAAAAATGTAAAACACTTTTAATTGGATCATAATTCCAATTATTCACTTAATTGATCAAAACTTTAATATTAATGTATTATAATATATTAAAGCTTTTAATATGGTGTAATTTATATGTAATAAGTATAATTGTATTCGTATATTTATTTAATTAGGTTATTCTAAAAATTTAACTTTTTCTATTTTAAATTTTTTTATATGTAAAATAATAGAAACTCCCCCATTATTTACATTTCACAAATATTTCATTATAATCCGGAGGTTCCAAAATAGGTTCTAAACAGGGTTCCAAAAACGAGGTTCCAATATAGGTTCCAAAGCAGGTTCCAAACGAGGTTCCAAGCGAGGTTCCAAACGAGGTTCCAAACGGGTTCCAGGTTCCAAAACGAGGGTTCCAAAGCGAGGGTTCCAAGCGAGGTTCCAAGCGGTACCCCTACGAGGGTTCCAAGCAGGTACCCTTTTTCAGGTTCGGTTCGGTTCGGTTCCTCAGGGAGAGGCGGAACAGGAACCCACCCGATGCGAGGTGTTAGGGTAGGTTCGGTTCCAGTTCAGGTTCTTCGATTAGGTTCTACCCATCCCGTGCTCACCCCTAGTTTAAACTTCATTGAATTTTCAAGAAACTCTTAAAAAACACTATGCATAGTTTGCAATATCACAATAACATATATACTTTACGGCTTTGGTTTTATTTGCAAATTTATGGATTTTCCATAACTCTTCTAAACCCCAATATTTTGAGTTAATATTTCATTCACTTCTCAATAAGTAAATAAATAAAACAAAGAAAAAAAAAAAAGTAAAAGTATGATAAATATTTCTTCTTCTTTTTTTTTTTTTTTTTTAATGAAATCTTGTTGGAAATAAGTTGAAAGGATTAGGAGAAGGATGATTTTGAAAGAAGTTAAAACCTAAACATATGTCCTCTAAATAAATACCTGCATGCATACACATATCTTATCTAATGGTTTACATTATCTGATGCTCTAGGATACAGATCAAAAGTTGTCCGTTGCCTACTTAGTACCTGTAAGTCTCTTTTTACTTTTCTTCTGATCAATTGGTAAAAGCATATGATTTGAATAAAATGTGTTTGGTAGAGTATTTTGACTTTGTTATTTGAGTTGAATAAATTGTTGAATATTTGTGTAAGTGTGAAGACTGAAACGATGCCATATTACATGATTAAGTAATACGCTTTCGTTTCATGAGAATCAAAGGATCAGTCAGGACCATCAGTTACCCTGAGATCCAACAGTTATAGTTTAGTCAAAGCTTGGTCAACGTTATTTAAGCAGATGAGTCTTTAGTCTTCAGGCAGATTTTTGAGGTTGATACCATGTAGAAAGAAAATTGCTCTCTTAGGGGTTTCTCTCATCAAGAAATCGTGATCTTTGTAACGGTTCGAGTGATTGGTGTCGGGTCATTCTATGAGGGGTATTGTCTCTCAAAGGGCTAGGGAATCTTAGTTTTGCTTCTCTAGGTTGATTGTTACAAGTTGGTTGTTTTTGGGCTTTCTTTCTTGGATTGACTAATTCGAAGTCTGTAATCTGTAAACTGATTCTTGATAGTGCACTAAGTTTCTTTTGTTTCCGAAGCTCAACGTGGATGTAGCCTTCCCATTCTTGGAAAGATGAACCACGGTAAAATTGTGGTGTTGATTCTTTGTATAGTTGCTTGATTTGTTAGATTTGGTAGGTTTGTGTGTGTGATTTTACAACAATTTGTTTGGTATATTTTTTTTATAAAAGATTTATTGATATAATATTTTGGCGCATTTTTTAAAATAATTTATTATTATAATCTAAAAACTTATCAATTTACATTTTAATAATATTCAACATTTGATTGATAATTTCGTAACCACTAAATTAAAAAAAAAAAAAAATACTAATCCCATTATTTAAAAACACCTCATTGATACATATATGACAAAGCTTGAACGGTGGTGGAATTTGAATAGAGAATCACGCTTATGAGTGGTGGTGGAATTTGAATAGAGAATCACGCTTATGAGTGGTGGTGGAAGACAGAAGCCCGTGGTGGTGGTCTAGGATTTCAACTGGCGATTTTGGGACAGGGATTTAGGGGAAGGAGAGCTGTCAAAAATGCCGGGACAGTTTTTAGATTCAGGGGAAAGAGAGAGTAGCACAACGTGGGGGAAGATTAATTGGGGAAAAGGGAGAAGTAGCGTGGTGAAGGAGTGAAGAAAGAAGAAAAAAGTCAGAGAAGTAATGACCGTGAGAGAGAGAAATTATTGACAAGCTGGAAGAAACAAATTAAGAGGATGACAAAAGTATTTATGTTAAAGTTAGTTGAATTTTCTCCTTCAAATTTATATCTTGAAAAAGATAATTTCCTTAATATTAAATAAAGAATAAAATCACACACGGAATTTTCATACCTTGTATATTATTTTTAATTATGCATGACGATCGAATTTCTAATAATTATAAATGATGATATTAACAATTATTATTATTAAGATAATAAAATTAAAAGAGTGATGAAAAAGTGTCAAATACACAAAGTTTCACTGAAAAGGGGTGCAATGTGATCAGATTGGTGCTTCACAACTGCAAAAACAAGACTTTAGCAGTAACAAGACTGTCAAAGAAAATCATAGCCTCAGAGATCACAACTTCTATCTCCACATCAGTAACATAAAATATTAGCAAAAAAACTACAAACAATGCCTACAGGCTTGCAAATCATAGCCTTTGAAAAAGGCTTCAACACCAACACCACTTGAAAAATTTCATAAAGCTGTGCAGAAACCTTTTGCAACTGTAGGAATACAGCTAAATGTTTCAACCACACAACTTTTGAAGTCCAATTCTGCAAAATAACTCCAGAATTTCATCATTCAAGATCACAGCATAGTCTTGGCATTTACCAACGTTGTTCTAAATCTTCTAATTAAGGCTTTTACCCTGGCAAAAAGTATCATTCCCTTCCACATCCAAATCCTGCTCCATTTCTGATTAGAAGAGAGAAGCTAACCATCCAGCAAACATATAACACCAACTAGAATTTTTTAACAAAAAGCAGATACCTGCTCAGTATCCAAAGAATTTAACTTAATGGCATATATTTTTAAAGTTGCAACAAACTTTTAGGTTCATTTTGCGTCACACTCTCACGTACTATCTTATTATTGATTTTGTTAATTTTTTTTATAAGTTTCAGATTAATTACTATAATTAAGTTTTTTATTTCAAACAATTTTCTTGCTACTTGTAACAAGTTCATATTAATTAACTTTATGGGATCAAAACTTAATTTTTACTATTACATTATATAACTGTCACATATGTCTATTATAAGTCTAACTATATGGCTTATTATAAGTTTCAGGGAGAAAATCGAAACAAGGACATATATTTATAAAAATAATTAAAAAAAAAAAACACAAGTTTTCTAAAAGATAAAAATAAGACAATGGTATAAAATTGTTTAATTTAACTTCAAAAGGGTTATAATAGTAAATGTATTTGATTATATGAGGTAAAATTGTGGTGTTGATTCTTTGTGTTGTTGCTTGATCTATTAGATTTGGTAGGTTTGTGTGTGTGATTTTACAACAATTTGTTTGGTATATTTTTTTATAAAAAAATTATTGATATAATATTTTGTCACATTTTGTTAAAATAATTTATGATTATAATCTAAAAACTTGTCAATTTACATTTTAATAATATTCAATATTTGATTGATAATTTTCTAACCACTAAATTAAAAACAAATTTACTGATCCCATTGTTTAAAAACACCATTTTGATACATATATGACAAAGCTTGAACGGTGGTGGAACATGAATAGAGAATTACGGTAATGAGTGGTGGTGGAAGACGGAAGCCCGCGGTGGTGGTCTGGGATTTAAACTGGCGATTTTGGGACAGAGATTTACGGGAAGGAGAGCTGTCAACAATGCCGGGAC